>VZRZ01003178.1:162231-248940 GCA_013398175.1 Climacteris rufus | reverse complement strand
GCGGGGAGGAGTGGAGCGGGGTTTCGCCCGCCCGGGGGGGCGCCTCGTCTAGTTTGGTTTTTCCTCCGTTGGAAGGGAAAAAGCGAATAATACTGTTACCCGGCTTTAAACTTCCGCGCCCCGCTCTCCAGGACGCGCATCCCGCCCGGCGGGGTGGACGAGCCGGTGAGTGACCGCCGGGAGCGGGCTGGCGCTGGCGCCGGGTCGGGGTGGGTAGGACGCGCCGTCGCGGAGGGGCAGCGCCCACCGGCTCGGCGGGGACGGGTCGGCAGCGCCGCCGCCACCTGTTAGCGGGGCTGTTCCCCCGCCGCCAAGTTTGTACCCCCGCTGTGCTGGGGGTGCCCCCCGCCGTGCCCGGGGCGGCGGTGAGGAGGGAGGGACCCTCGGCCCGGAGGGCGGTGGCGGGGCCCGGGGATGTCGGGGGCCGTGGCGGCCACCCACCTGCCCGCCTGGCCGCGCCATGACTCTGCTGCCTGGGCTCTGGCTGCCGACCCCAGCCCCGGCAGGCCGCCGGGGCGGGAGGGTGGTGGGCTACCGCCGAGCCCCAGCCTCTGCACCCCCTCTGCTCTCCATCCCCTGTCCTCCTTCTGCACCCACTTTGCACTCCTTCTGCTCTCCCCTTCCCAAACTGCAGCCCCCTTTCCTTCCCCGCCTTGCCCTCCCACTCCCCTCCATATGCCTCAGCTGCAGCCCTCTCCACCTTCTCTTCTTTGCACCCCCAGTACGCAGCCCACTGCACCCGTCTTCCCTCATCCCCTTGCATCCCCCACATTGCTCCTGCGATGCTGCAGAGGGGGAGCACCAGGCTGCCCACTCTGCCCAAGCAGGTGCCTGCCGGGCTCCGGCAGCTCCCGGGAGAGACCAGCTCTATGGCGGTGCCAGGCGTCGGCAGGCCCGGGGCGAGGCGCGCAGGGGACAGGCAGGTGGCGGAGGCGCGGGTATCTGTGAGCAAGTGAGCGAGGTCCCCCGCTCTGCGAGCATGCGGCTCTGCGGAGCTGGTGACACCTCCCTCCCTCCGAGGGACGCTCGCCGCCGGGGCTCTGCGGCGTGCCGAGCCTGCTCCAGCCCTGCTGCCATGCAAAGGTGTCACGGTGTCCGGGGGTGCAGCATCCTCACCCCAAGTGAAGGTGCACCTCATGGCTCGCTTGGCCCATATAGGTCTTGACTGGGGATATGTTTTAAATTGCCTCAAGCAGTGGAGCGTGCCTGGAGACAAAAAGAGGCGATGAGAAAGCAGAGTGGACTGATGAACTCTGGAGTGGCTGGAGAAATGCTTAGGACAGCCAGAAACAGGGGGACAGTGCAGCAGGAATGGCTTGTTGAGCCATTGCATGGCAAGTCAAGCCATTGACTATTTAAGTGTCGTGGTTGTATCTCTTCTAGCCTGTGATATGCAAGTTGCTCCTGGGTAGGTCTTTGAAATGCAGAAGGGGTACAGACCCCTGGTGCAGCTGTGTCACACGATGTGTCCAGTCTGCTTGGCATGGGTGGCTTGGGTGGCTTGGAGTTTGAACTGGTTTTGAATGGAGGAAAGCACGTGAGGTTTGGTGTGGGCTCAGCTAAAGAGTTGGAGTCAGAATTGCTGGTGTGTTTATCCTTCAGAGCTCCCAAGTATTTTAATTCTGCAGCTGGTGATTTGTGTGATTTTCCCGAGTGTTTGTAAGACAGCCATGACTGAATCCATGTCTATCCCCCCCTGTGTGTCTGGTCCTTTCCTTTTCCTTGTAAAGTGTTTTCCCTGTGTGATTAATAATGTGCCAACTGCTTCGTTTCAGCACTGGGGAGGCTGATGCTGACTGATTTTCCTGTTCAGTCTCCTCGGTGGGTCTGGAGGGTGATGGGTGTTATCACTACAGAAAAGTCTGCTTTTGGGTGGGAGCTGTCAGCATGTCTATTTTTTTATCTCAGTGAACCTCTTACTTCTTTTAATTAAAAAGAGATGAAGTATGCGTGGTAATACCCTTCATGTTTACATAAAAATGATCTTGTAATTAGGAATAATTATCTCAGTTTGGGATATTGCTGAGATATTTAAACAGGACTTAAGACCTGAGGGACACTTTCCCTGCCCCAGGGAGCTGTCATTAGTGTGGTTCTCTCCTGTGGTGAGTTTGTTGGCTGCTGCCAGTGGTGAAGGTAGAGCAGCAGTGGGAGTAGCCTTGTGTTCCTCTGATGTCAGCCTAGAAAGTGATGGCCACAGTTTCCTCATGGAGCCTGGTGCTGCTTCACAGGGCTCTCCATGTGTGGAGGAGGTCTGCCTTGGTGGCTTGCACCCTGTGGTCAGAGGATTCTCAAAGGGACCTTGCTGTTGTCTTGGGAGAGGAGGAAAAAAACAGGCTGAAAATTTGCCAATTGACCTTTTTTTTCCTAGTTCTCCTAGGGAGGTTTGGAAAAGGCTGCTGATAACGTGGGAAGCATTTCCCTGGGAGAGTAGAGGTCCTGAGGCATCCTTGTCCATGTGGCCATCTTGCACCTGGACTTCCCTTTAAGAGGAGCAAAGCTCAGCTCACAAACATAAACATTTGCTTCCAGGCTGGATATGGCACCCACTGCCTACCCTCAAGCTGTTGGTGCACCCCAAATTTATCTTTCTGTTAGGCTGTCCTTGGAGTTCTCCAGGTTTTTTTGGGGTCAAAAAGCTTAGTGGAGTAAAAAAGCTGAGCATTGGGAAAACATGGCAACAAAATAAAATCCAAGACAAAAAGTACTGCCTGTACAGAGGGGTTCCCTGTGGGAGGGTGATGAAGGGAAGAGGTAGAAATGTCTTCTCTCCTGTCTTTCAAGATGTATTATAAGGCATGCTTTATTTTTGTCAGTCTAGGAAAAGCAAAATGGTTGTGCTCCAAGCAATCTTTATCTAATTGTAATTTATTACCAGCTTTCTATTTTAACATTTTTGAACTGTAGACTTAGAACCAGAGCTTATTAAGCAGCAGATAAAAATGTTGAACGTATTTGAATTTTGGTTGTATTAATCTAATAATATATTTATGACATGATATTTGATCAGCTCTGTACCTGGTTGAAGACCACAAAAGAGCGTTAATCAAACAAATTATTTGACAAATATGAATGAGATTAAATAAATTATCTATTTGCCAAATGCCGTTCAACTGCTCTGCCATGGCATGTTCCTCGTTCTCTTATCTTTCCTTTCCAGTTTTCATTTCACTTTCACATGGTTTATTTTTTCCTGAACTGTCCTCGGTATCTGTTTCATTTATCTCTTCTGTGTCATGGTTTTCCTTCCATTCTTTCTTCTGGTTCTTTCTTCAACCTCTCTTTCCCTGCTTTTTGAGTCTAAATTATCCTTTTTTCCTCTTTTTCTCTACCTTCCTGGTGGAGATTTTTATTGAGCACTTCAGCGTCAGCTCAACTAAATCTGGTATGTGTTTAAACCCATAAAAATGTAAAACTAAACCCAGACTGTGTGTGAGTATGAAGATGTTTGCTTGGTGGTACTGCCTCCCTGCCTCTCCGTGTGTTTTCTGTCTGTTTCAGGAAGGGTGTTCCTGCAATTATGGAGGTTTTTCCCAGCTCTCATTTTGGCTTGTGCTCTCCTTATACCTTTTTCAAAAGTGAGTTTGACTTTGTATCTTAAGAAAACAATCAGGATCAAATGGCAGACCTTGTGTTGTTCATTGGTGGTGTATCTGTATGGAACCTGCTTCCATCTGCTGTCTGACCAAACCCAGCCTTCCTGCCAGGCAGTTTTGCTTTCCTTCTGGCATCATCCTTCCTCCCCGCCGGGTTTACAGCCAGGAGGTGTCTTTCAATAGGGCAAAAGGAACGAGTGATCTGAATGTTTTCTGGTTTATCTGTTACTTGCAGAGTCTGTGTGAATGTCAGGTTGCTGAGGGTAGGTGGCAAGAGGTGAACAGGTCATTGTGCAGGTTATAGTGCGTGACCAAGCAGTCACAATATTCAACTTAGATCAGGTATTGAAAGATTAAAGTCTCTTAAGAATGAAACTGCTGTTCTGGAGAATACTTGATTTGGTGTCTTTTTTTTTATTTTCCCCTGGAAATCTAGGAGTAGGGAGGATATTTCCCAAACAATGAAAGGAATAGAAAATCTTGTATTTCAGGGGAGGAAATTTGGTCTGCCTTGGCAGTAAAGCTCAGGCAGTCCAGAGGAGTGTGATGGGAGTGCTCAGAGTGCGTGATTCGCCTCCGCTGATGGTTGCAGTGATGTTGCAGCAGTGCATGAGCTAAGCTGTGTATGTCATAGCTGTCTGCTTTAAGTACTGGGAGTTACATGACGATGCCCCCTGGTACCCTTAAGGAAAGGTCTTTGCTGTACTGAAGTGAGCAGTTCCACTGCTCCTCTGTCTTCTCAGGGGTCTTGGGTAACACTTGGGTGCACTGATAGAGCGAGCAATCCAGGCGGCACATTGTTGCAGAGCAGAATTGATTGGGGAGGATGGAGCCAAGAGGAATATTCTTTTGCAGTTAATTATTTACTGCAGGGAGAGAGAGAAACTGGTGATGTTTGGTTTATAATTACAGATATCCAGAGGTAAATACTTCAAGATGATCTGTTTTATTCTGTGTGTTGCTACCTATTTCTCTATAGTGTGGGACCAGCACTGTTTAACTACCAGCTCAGTAAAACTAAAACCAACTTCTCACCACCGGGAAATGCTTCTGCAGCTTCCTATGTGTGGTGCAAACTGACCTGAATGCCTACAGAGGGAATAGTCTTTCCATGCTCTGTCTTAATGCATGACCTGCCTGTGGTGCCCATCTGAGAGCAATGTGGACTCTTGGAACAGCTGATCTCTGTGCTCAAAGGTGACTTTGTGGTTAAAGTGCAGGAGTGTAGACTGGGGAGTCCTGACCCCCCATATGACCTTGGCTAAGCTGCTTGCTTATCTCACTGGACTCTTCTTTAGGAGTGAGACCGACCCAGCAGAGACCCAGCAAACATCCAGCCTATCTGCTAAAAGGGTAGGATGCCCTGGGAGAGGGGCACTCTGATAATGCAGAGGCAGTGGCAGCCCAGGTGTTTGTATACTACTGTGCTGTGGGCCAGACTTTAAGAGGATTTTTCCTTTTGCATAGCTAAATCCATTGCAGATCAGACTGCTCATATGTAAGTTAAATTCAAGAGCTGGTGGAGCTGAGTTTAAATGTGTGTGTGTGTGGGAGCAATAACTTGACGAATACAAAAAAGAGACATTGCTGCAATGTCTCTGGGAAGATGCCTGTGCATCTTCTGCTTGTTTAGCATCCTTGAGAGAACAGCAGACATGAGGGAGAAGCTGTGGCCTGTGAAATGAAGAGGATGTTGTGCTCTTATTGGGAGAAGAAGAGGAGCAAGATCTAAAAAGCCAGGGAGTAGGAGTGAAATGAGGGATGCAGGTGTGCACAGCAGGGGCTGCTTCAGGCTGCCCTGTTCTCCCTGGGTAAGGCTCTGCAGGAAGAGAAGTGAGGAGGAGATCAGTGGAAAAAGGCATTGTGGAGGCTGCTGCTGCTCACGGTGGTGCATTTGACTGTCCTGCTGGTCTGGGCTGAACCGAGGCATGGCTGGCTGGCAGTGCAACTGCGTGGGGCCATATTCCCTGAGAAAGGCAGACCAGTGAAAAATCTCCTGAGGAGAGTCTGGCTGGCAAGTACTTGTGCCTGAGGCAAGTTGGGATCTTGTTTTGAGGCTTGCTGAGAAGTGAGCTCTGTGCATCAGTGGTTTGTGGGGGTAACAGGCAGCCGTTGTGTCGGCCTGCTCCAGCATCGTGTTGGGCGCTCTGACGCTCTGCGCTATCTTCAGCAGTTCTGTGGCTTACATCCAGCTCTATTCAGCCTGCTCCAAACCATGTGTGTAGAATAAGCTTGAATGTATGAAATTGGAGCCTGCAAATGATGGATTTTGTGCTACCCCAGCTAGCCACTGCAGCAGCCAGAGCAGTATTCCTGGTGTGGCACTAGGTCCCAATCACTACAATGTGTAGTGATTATAGCAGCTGCACTTCTCCCCTGCTGCTGGCTTTGCATGGGATGTCAGGGGGGCTTAATGTTATGTGAGGGACTGGAATTCATCCTCCAGGAAAAGGAGAAGGCTGGGCTTGAGAAACCAGGCTTCTGTTGGTATGATAAATTGATAAAACAGTAGTTGATGATGTTAAGTAAATAAAACATCGCTGTTTCTTGGAGGTAAATATGGGACCAATTCTGTTATTAACTTTTTTCATTGTCTCCCCTTGGACCTTTGTAGATGCAGTGGCTCTTTTTGGGTCCCACTGTGTTAGGCTCCTGCTGTGAACAGCACAACTCTCCTTTGTAGAATGCAGACCCAGCAAATGCTGGTGTAACCAGGAGGTACCTCCTGCCTCTGTGTGTGCACGCACACCCCTCACCTCCCCCCTTGTGTGCAGAGGGTGAGTACATAACCTTACAATATAACCTTGGTCATGCAAGGTTTCTCCCAATCTTATTTCTCCTGGCCTTTTCCTGATTTGCATGATATTGTACAAGGCCAGCCGGCTTTTTCTGGAGGGCTTGTCCCACTTTCCACACAGGCAGCCTTGGGCGAGTGGTCTGCTCCCTGACCTGCTTCCACAAGCATGTGCTGGCTTCTTGCTCCACTGATGTGGGAGGGAGGATGAGGATGAGTGCTGGGGGCTAGGCAGGGGGAGGACACCGCTGTGCCGGCTGATGGTGTCACCTCGCATCTGGCAGTCAGCGTGGCTGCTGATGGATGAGGACGCACACAAATCCCTGCTTTGCTTTCTGCCTCATCCTTCTCCTGGGGGGTGTGGTGGCCATACTGAAGTCTTTGAGGGTCAGATCTGCTCTCTCTACTCCTAGGAGTACAGCTGCATTCTGCTGAACTCAGCTGCAGCTGGTGGCTCTGTAGCTATTCTGGTGGCCCCCATAATTTGCAAGTATCAAGATGCTGGTTCCCAAAACGTGCACTGGAAAGAAATGACCACCATGACCATGGTGAAGGTGGGAAAGAAAGGTGTGAGAGGGTCCGGCCTAGACCTGGAAAGGTGCTTCTGCTCCTGCTTTTCCACAGAAACAAGGAGGATGCATGTTGGTGTGGCTCATGGTCCCAGGGACATGTGCAGCGTCTCACCAGGTCTGTGGCAGTGCAGGGAGGTAAGTGGATGAGGGCAGAAGTCTCTCATTCGTGAGCAAATGACAGTCAGCTGATCCCCACAATTACCTGATTATTGGGGTCTGACAAGATGTTCTCTCCTTCACATTCCTTCTATGATGAACACATTAATCTATGCTCAGCAGACACCAGTTTACACCTCTCCACTGTTCCTCTTCCTCAGCAGTGTATATCCCAGGCAGCCACTCCTTTCCAGTCTATGAAGTGTCCAGGCTTGGCCACCCCTCATATCTGCTGGAAAGTGAAAAATTGCCAAGTGTCTACCAGTGCCTATAGCTGGGGCACACACTGGGCAGGGAGAGGAGAGACATTATTACCACCCCTTGTTTTACAGCTGGGAACAGGAGAATGGAAATTCACATTAACAGGAGGAGCCTAGAGCAGAGTTGAGAACAGAAATTGTTGTCCTAGTCTGCCACTTTGACTGCAAGGTCGCCTTCCCATTTCCTTTGGTAACTGATGAGTGTCAAAAGACTCAGCACCCAACTGTTGACGTGTTGCTCATCTGATTTTCTGATGAGAGAAAAGCTTTCTTATCACAATGCACCCTGAGAAGGTGGGGGTTTGTTTCCTTTTGTCATTTCAAGCAAGGCTGTCTTGACTTATTTTAGCGTTTTAGGGATCTGGTCTTAGAAGTGATGTGAGTGGAGGGCTGGGATAACAGTCCTGTGCATGTCAGTCTTCCAGGCTCAAAGTGGGGCTTGTGTCTGCAGAAATGGATATGGTAAAACTGAATGGCTTGTTGTGAGTTGGAAAAACAGTAAGAAGATGTAACAGTAAGAAGACATGTTGGAGGATAGGGATTGGGATATCCTCTGGATAGGGATTGTTTTAAAAATCAGAGGACTTTAGGATCTTAATTTGTGTTGGTAGCAGATAATTGCACAATGAGCCATCTTCCTATTCATCAGCTACACTGAGGCAGTCTTTGTGGAAAGATATAACAACCAAGATGCGACTAATTGACCAAATATCTGAGGCTAAAAAATAAAACAAACTTCCCAAGGGAAAAAAAACCCCAAAGGTGGGTTTCTTCAAGAAGCGAAAACCCTTTACTTTTTTTTCCAAAGCAGTTTCCGAGGCACCTAATCTAATCTTTCCAAAACAATTCTCTGGCAGCCAGGCCTCACATGTTTTAAAACACAGTGTAGAAAGAAATGTATTGTGACAGCTTAATTTGTTGGTGAGATATGGTCACCTCTGGGGTAATTCAGAGCAACAGTGGAGTGGATGTTAAACTTGTTCAGGGTGGGAGGTGAGCAAAGGGAGGCTGCTGAGATGAAACCGCCAATGAAGAATGCCCATGCAGAGGTGTAATTCTGGAATGTAGGTTTGTCTTCCTCCTTTGACTCTAATGGGGCTGTAACCTGTTCAAATATTCTGAACAGGGCAGCTGTTGCTGAGTCTTTGGTGCGGCAGCAGGGGAGGTTTTGGTGGTGATTCTCTCAAGAGGTGGTGGGGAAGAGCCTCTGGTACTAGCCAGCTTTAGAGATGAAACGGGGGAGGATGACATCATATAAGGTCCAGGTCCCTGGCTGGGGATTTGTAAAGGCCCAGGGCAGCTAGCTGAATTTTGTAGTCACCAATCTATAGATGCAAATTGA
The DNA here is from genome assembly GCA_013398175.1 of Climacteris rufus. Lineage (NCBI taxonomy): Eukaryota > Metazoa > Chordata > Aves > Passeriformes > Climacteridae > Climacteris > Climacteris rufus. Next base: position 240,220 of record VZRZ01003178.1, on the reverse strand, counting down.
GCTGTGTAAAGCTGGCCTGAAATTTCTGCTGTTCTAAAGGGAAAACAAAGGCAATTGCAGGATGCTCTTGAGAAGGCAAAGGAAAGCCCTCCTGAGTTTCAGTGGGAGATGTGCAATTTAAAAAAGAAAGATGTATAGAGTTGCTTATCTGAAGTGTGCTCCTTGTGAAGAGGTGGGAAGCTGAGTGCCTAGGAGAGGGCTGGTCTTTTTCAGAGCATGTTACTAAGTACATGTTTTTTTGGCAAGCCCTGCAATTGCATTGCAACAGGGTTTTGAGGTCTTGTTCAAATTCTACTGAAGTTGGTTGAACTATATTGACTGCAGTGACTGGGCTGGTGGGCAGTGCAGCATCTCTCAGGTCAGTTCAGGTTTTCATCTCCTTTATTTCATAGTCTCTGTGCCTGGAATTAGTTTATTCAATTCACAGCTTAGAGCAACTTCAGAAGAAATCCCCAAGGAGGAGAAAAAGAAAAAGAACACTACCACCTGAACAGATCAAAATAATCAAACGGGTTGTGCTGTGGAAGTGGGATGTGACTGGCAGCTGCTGCGTGGAGGTGGACAACCACCAGTGACACTTTCTCAGCATGGCTTGCTCTGTGGGGCATTGGAAGCAAGTACTGTTGGGATTAGAATGCAAAGAAATAATGATTAAAGTCTGAGGCAGGAGCCTGCAAGCTTGGTGACAGCTGAATGCTGGGGTGGAAGAAAATGCTCTACCCACCAGTAAGTCATCCTTTCAAGGAGTTGAGTTAAACTTCTCATTTTCTTCTGAACTCTTCAGTTCAGTCCTACTGTGGGTGAATGTTTTGCAGTCTCTTCCATGCTTGCTTTTGTCCCCCTATTTGATTTGAGGGTCTTTTGTAACAACTTATTCCCCGTGCATCCTGTTATCAGGAAAGTTATTCCGCCTGCAATCCCTGTCTGAGCTTAATTTTATTTTCTGTAGCACGAGGGCTGATGGCTTCACAAATCTGAGAATAACTCCTCCATCTCTCCCCTGGCCAGCCCAGCAGCATGACAGCTCCATTTAATGTGTGCTGTCTGCTTTGGCTTCCTGCCCCTACACTCATTATTTTGCAGTTGTCTGCATCAAGCTCCAGTGTTGCCTGCCCCAAAGGATTGTATATCAGAAGTCATGAAAAGGAGAAGAGTCCTGGAGGTTGGCCTGTAAATCCCAAGTCTCTCTGCTAGAAGAAACTGCAGTCTTGCTGTTCTCTCCTTTCCTCTCCCATGTCCTTGACCCAGCCCTGCTGCATGTGCACATCCTTCCCTGCCTGTCATGGTGCATCTCTTGACGGGCATGAAGTGAGCCTTGCAGGCTCTCTGGGCAGTGCCGTTCTCACAGCACAAAGTGTTTAGTGCCTGGGATGTTCTTCTTTCTCCACCTGCTAACACAGAGGCAGGTTGAGACCTGCAGCTCTGCCTTCTCTTCAGCCATCCCCCAAAATGATTTGGATCCACTTGGAACATCATTATAGGAAAGGTGTTGTGAAGTTTTGTTAATGGTAAACACTTCAGGGCATGGGCCTCTCATCTGCCACTTGAAGTGTAGTGTTACCCTCAGGCCTTTGGGACTGGAAGTGCTTTTGTGTTAGGTGCAGTGTGAGATAGTCCCTCTCTGAAAAGCTTACCAGCGAAGTGCAAGATGGGGAATGCCAGGGTGCAGTTCCCCTGTCCAGATGTTGACATCTAACATCCCAGCCCCTCAGTCCCCCTCTACAGGCAGCAGAGTAAATGAGCACTTCTGTCTCATTGTAATGCAGGTAGATACCTGAAACAGGTCAGACAGACTGTGCCTGTCTCTGCTCCTTGATGATACAGAGGCTCTGGAGGATGGGCTCTCGTGGTGATGTCTGGGCTGTAGGTGAGATGAGCCCCACCTTGACTGGCTGCACTGAACGCGTTGGGGTAGCACCAAAGGGAGGCAAGACTGTTGTATGTAGTCTTTCTTGGCTGTCTCATTTAGTAAACGTGTGCATCTTCCTTTGGTCAGGAAGCTACCCTTCATTTTGAATCCTTGCTAGCCAAGAGTGGAGGAGAGGGATGCCATCCAGACAGCAACTGGAAGACAGAGTTAAACACCTCTCAGAGGTGCTCCTAGGACAGAGATCTGAGCCTGTCCCAGCTCTGGACCAAGGGGTATTTTAACCAAGTGAAGGCAGAGAGTGTAGTTATGAATGGAACAGTTTTGTCCCTGTTTCATCCTTTCATACTGAGGCCAAGTAGCAGCTAACACAGGTCAGGGATTACTCAGGTGCTTCTTAGGATCTCCTGACCTCCTGCATGTGCCCTAACAGGTGTTGTATTGCAGTGGGTAAAGACATGAGACCTCTCAATCTAGAGCTGAAACAATGGTGTGGGGACTTCAGATTGCAAACCAGCAGGTGATAGCAGCAGGAGCCCTCCAGTGCCTCAGGGAGGGCTGCACATCTGGGTGTTCCAGGCTTGGTGGGTAAATCTCTTTCTGTTAGGGGAAATAGAGTCTTTTTCCTGACACTGAAGCACTGTTAAATGCCATATTGGGGCTTTGAGAATGATGGAGCCAGTTTTTGTAGATTTGTATTCCACTTGGCCTGGGCCTTCATGGTTGCTCTGAAGACCCTTGCAAGGTCTTCAGGGAGCAGGTTGGAGAGAACCTAAGCTGTTCTTGAAAGAACTTGAAAAATGAAGCTGAGCCAACTGAAAGGAATAAAGCCTGATAGCCTGGGGAGGATTTTCTTGACTGGCTGAGTTTCCCCTTTGATTTGGAGCACTTGTTCCATCATGCCTTTTGCTGGGGAAGAATTAGCCCGGTGGCAGAAATGCGGTGCACTGGGCGTCTCGGGAGTGAAAAACCTGTCCGCAGCAAGAGCCCACAGAGCTGGAGCTCAGCCTCTGAGTCCCTGTGCTCACAGCTGGTTGCAAGCCTGCTCAGTAGGGGATGGTGCCATGCCAGAGGCTTTGCCCTCCATCTCATGCCTGTGTTGTCAGCATGTTTCGATGCTACAACCCTGAAGAAAAAAAAGAGTCAGTTTTATACCCCAGTTTTGTTTGTTGTTGATACTCATGCTGTAATTCCCATCACTTCAGACAGCCATTAAATGGTGCTCTGGAGAGTCTGTAGAAGTCTAGTGCGTGCACTGCAGTCACTTCAAACTTTACAATAGCGGGAAGTTTATTAGGGGAGAAATTTCTGGCTGGCCCTAGGTGGGAAACACACATACTGTGCTACAGAAAAAGGCAAAAAAATACCTTATATTCCATTATATGTTGTATTTTCCTCACTTCTCATTGCATCTGATCTCTCCCTGCTGTCTTTCCTGGCTACACGTGTCCACCACAGGCTTTTGTACTCTTCCTCTTGTGCTTCTAGAAACAGAGAGGGCAAGTATGAAAATCCTCAGGAGGTTTTTAATTCAGTAAGGAAGGTATATCAGGGCCTTGCAGTTACCATATGCTTTTACTCTGATACTTTCCTTGTTGTCCTTTCCCTCTGAACTTTGGTACAGTAAACAGGGTCTGTGTTTGAAGAGCATCCCAAGAGGGAGGCGCCTGGCACAGCATCGGGTCCTTGCAGCTTTGGTGTGTTCTAGGTACGTGCCTGGGACCGGCTGTTCGCTGCCATCAACCTGCTGCTGGGTGGATGTGCTCTGGCAAAACAGTACTTTTTACCTGTTAATTTTTGCCACTGACAGCATGCTGGTTGCCTTGTCAACAGGAGATGGTTTATAGGTCTCTGGAAGATCTGCAGCAGTGTCACTCAGCTCTTTGCTGCCCTGGTTGAACAAGGCGCACGTGTGGGTCTTTGAAAGCTGGTGGAAGAAAACAGGATCCATCGATCCCTTTCACAAAGGTTTTGTAACTATATGACCTTCTAACTAATTTTCCTGACTCCCTAATAATAGATTTATGTAATAAAGTCTAGGCAGACAAGGCCAAGTCCAGTCTTGGGCATGGGAAATTGTGTAATACCATCAAGTTGCGTTTTGTGTCCAGGGCAGAGCCAACCTTAGTGCACCAAGAGTTCTCTTAAAATTTTATCTTTAGGGTGGGAAGACAACTCCCATCACAGGGAATCCAGTTCCCTCCTGTAGTCCACCAAAGGCTGCTTTGGTTTCTGATTCAGCTCCGCAAATACTGTCTAGTGGCTTCAGACTGGATATGAATTTGGCTGGTATTATTTCCCCTGTGAAGGCTAGAGTGAGGGAGAGAAAACTAAAGCTGCTTGCCTTAGCCTGAGTCAGCACTGCAGAGTTGTGAGTTTCTGTAGATCCTAGTGAAAGGTCCCTGCCTTATCTATCTTGATATTTTGCTGGTTGCACAACTTGCACATCCCATAGATGCAAATATTTTCCTGGGGTTGGCCCCGGTTGCCCAAGGAGGGTGTTTGTTCAGATTCTCATGCTTTGCAATTAATATAAGCTTCTCAACTCCTTGTGAGAGAAAGAAAGGGAAGTGGTGCTAAGTGGTTTGGTTTTTTTTTTTTCCTCTCTCCCAGTTGTTGTTCCTCACCAGCTGGCTACTCTGAAATGAGCATGTTGTGGTTTTTTTCCTTAAGAAGCAACGTGTCGCTGCAAATTCAGCTTCGGAGAGGTTGTGGGAGCTTTTGTCCTCTGGCGCCGCAGCTGCTGCAGGCCAGGCACAGACAATATGTGGTGCTGGGGGTGCCCAGCCTGCGAGCTGGGTCTGGCTGGAGGGGGTGCCAGCCCAACTGAGCAGCAGGATCCTTCCTTCCCCTTCCATTCCCACACTCACTTGGCGGCGGCTGGGACATGCGAGTCCTTGCCTCGCTCCAGACCATGCAAGAGCGGCGAAGTTCACACCATGGGATGTTGTCAAAGGAATTGGAACCTGGGGCGTTGCAAGTAAATATCCTTTCTCTGCCTCATTTAGCTATGCCTGCCTTCAGAGGGCGGTATGAAATGTGCTTGTCACAGCTGTGCCAGGCACCCACACAGCTCATGGAGATCTTGCATGTTCTCTTCTGAGCCACTGGATGAAAATCGGCTACTTTAGAGGGTAAATTGCCTCCACAGGTTTAAAAAAGGTATCCAGTTTAGATCTAGAGAGCACAGTTTAGATACAGTGGCAAACCTTTGAGTGAACTTCATGAAGTTTGTTTTCATTGTGTTTTTCAGAATACTCTGAACTCGCATTTTTGTGTTGTGCTCTTCAAAATTTGGTGCTGTAAAGGAAGCACTTACTTAAAGTGGTGTGGAGGAGTTGTCACCCTATGAAACTCAACCCAGGCCATCAGCTGTGTGTTTCACAAGGACCTTGGCCAATCACCCTGGTGTTGTCTTAAGACCATGCAGCCACTTGAAAGTCTTTTTGTGGAAAAAAAAGGGCCAACTACATGAAATTTTATATCTGATTGGGATTTTGACTGTTATCTTAAGTCAGATGTCCTGTTGGAGTTGACGTGGTATGTCCTGAGTTTAATCAAAACTGAGGAAGTAAGGGAAAATGAAGCCTGTGGAATGGCAGCCACTGTGTGGAACAGCTTCTTTATGGAAGATCTCCATTTGTGCAAAAAATACTAACCTCAAATACCCTTTTCTTCAATGCAGGTGTTGCACCCTCTCTGTCCTATCTTAGGTGTACAGGTGAAAGGCAGTAGTGGTAGATCCTAGTCCCTAATCAGCCTTTGATGGAGGGAATTAATTACAGTGAGACAACCTGTACTGTAAGTTTTTAAGGATGGATTGTGAGGCTGAGTTGACAAACTTCCAGTCTTCTGAGCACTCTGCTTTCCTTGCTGTTGGAATATGAATTTTCCTCTTGTGTTAATATACTTACACTCTACTAAACTCTGCAGCATGTCTTTTTGCTTGAGTAGTGCTTCAGGTTAAAGTTGGCTGGCTTGGCATGTGAGATGGTAGTTTTCTTTTTTTTAAAAAAAGGCTTTTTTGCAAACACTTGATTCATTTCTTTTAATTTAATTTTATTTCTTCAGCTGAAGTTTGTGTGTGGGAACAATGAGAGCTGTGTAGGAACTGTACCCACTACACCATGCTGCGGCCTTGAAGGTTCATTGTAGGGACACACGTGGTCCTCAGGGAGTTGCTTTCTGAAAATAACAGGATTTTAAGGGAGTAACCAAGCAGCAGTTTATTTCTAGTTAGGTGTGAATGATGTACAAGAGTGAGAAACTGCTGCATGTGCCTTTGGAGCCCTGAGAAACAACACTGGTGAGCTCCACTGCCCTTGGATGAAGAGGGAGCTTTACCAGCACATCACCCCTGTTCAAAATCTAACTGGTGACTTGTGTCCCTGCCAGGCTCCTGTGAAGACACATGATCATGTTTGAAATCTCACAGTATTGGCAAGACTGTAAAAATTCAGAGTTCAAGCTTAAGCTCTAAATTTATTCTTTTACGGCGAGAGAATTTTGTCGTACCAAGGATTTGACGAGATATGGATCCATAAAATAGATCCTCTGACTGCAGATACTGTTGTGGTTCTCTGCTCCCTTAAAGAAAAAAAAAAACAACAAACCACCAGAACTCTGAAAGAGGTTCTTGTCCAAAAGTGCAGATTTTCTGTAGTTGTTCCTAATGACTGTTTCCTCAGGGGCATCATTTTCATAGCTCATGTGCAATTCTTTAATCCAGCTCAAAGCCCACAAGACAGATGGGGTCATGACAAGAGCCAGGAAGTTTCCATCATCTTGTTAGACTGATCAACTTTAAGAGAGCCAGTTCACATCACCTGTCCATTTTCTTGCATGCTTTTTCCATACCTCTGGGGGAAGAAATAAAACCCCTAACAGCCTTGTGACATTTAGCATTACTCAAACACTCTTGTAGTCTTGAATGGTCAGCAAAGGGCAAATTTTGTGGATGTGGGTGAGCAGATTTGGAGAGGAACCTCAGACCACACACAGAACCAGGCTCCTACCACTTGAACAGTGACTCCTTAGCTGTTACAGTTCATATTTATAGCAGCAGACCAAAAAAAAGCCTGAAGGTGTGAAAAGGGATGCAGCCACCAGTATGAGCAAACTGGTCTTTTGGTGCACATCGCCCTCTATGTCCCGCCAGCCCTGCCTGGAGCTGCTTTTAGTGGTATTTGCTGTAGCCCAAGAGGTAGTTGGATGAGCTTTTTGGTGCCCTGAGGTCTAGTTTTCAACCCCCTTTCCAGAGATCGTGGCTTAAGTATCAGAGCTCTGGTTTTTGTGTCTTTGCTGCTGCTCAAGAGGGCAGGGATGACCGATTGAATAAAAGATCAGGACTCATTTGCTGAGGGCAAAGGGTGGTAGCATGAAACACTCCCAGCAGTCATTTGCAGAGTGGTGTAGGCTGTGTAACAGATCTCCACACACACACACACTCTAACAGCATATAGAAAATATAATAATTTTACTCCTATTAATAGTTGTATTTTTATGCACTGGGGAATTGAGGGTAGATGCTTGGATTTTTCCCAGTGGGTTGAAGGGAAGTTCAGGTTTTGTTTTATTTATTTATTAATTGTATGTTAAACCAAAGCCAAAGAACTGTGAGTCAGCTTGATCTTCACTGCTGCAGTTCCTCTGTCATGGTCCCCAGGCACTGTCTAACAGATGCCTGTACCCACATGAAGCTGGATGAACCCAGAGACTGCAGGCTTATTTTTGTCACCCTGTTGCAGAAACTCCTTAGGGAGGCTCTGTGTATCCTTAGGAGCCAGTGGTACAGGAAAGCCTCTTAGCAGAGGGTCCTGGGAAAACACTCAGCTGCTGATCCCAGGAGCAAGTTCCCTGTGCCAGCACCATATGCAATTCTTCATGGCAGCCAGATCTCCAGGGAGGAGGAAGCAACTCTGCCACCTCCTTCCTTCTTCTGCTTTATGATGGCTGAGTGTTGTAGCAGCTCTGTAGGCACTCTGTGTGCCTCCCTAGCTGAATGAAGGCGTCTTTCTGCTTTCAAAGGTAATACCAGTTTGCCTCGCTGTCTCAAGATGCAGAGAGGGATAAGTGCTTCAGATGGGCTAAGGCTGAAAACTAAAATAGACCTAGGGAGATCCTCAACCAGTGTTGACTGTCTTGGCTTAAGTGGTGTCAATGCAAGGACTCTACTTTTTGCTCTTTCCTTAAGGTGAACTTTCAAGGTGAGATCTCAGTTGTGGGACTGACTTGTTTGGTTCTTACTCCTTAGCTTGGGCTGTCTTCTCCTGTCCTTTGGGAAACTATAAAAACTTTCACCTTGTCCATACTACATGCAGATAATGGCTTAGGATTGTGAGAAGTTGCCTTTGAAGTTTTAAGTTTGTGTTTCATGGTTATTTTCTCCAGGCCAAATACAGAACTGTTTGCATGAGCCTTATAAAATCCAAGAATAAATTCTGTGAATGCTGCTGTGCTTCTTTTTTAAATGTCTCTGCAGTGTGCTTCCCCAGCATTGTGGAGTTGTGCTTGGGCAGCAGGACCAGAAAGGCTGAGAGGCTGGTGGGAGATAGCTGGACACCAGGAAAGAAGATGGGAAGCCATGTATACACATAGAAAAAGAAGTGATGTTTATAGTTTTGGCATCTCATTGCTGCAAAGTGTTAGGGAAGTCCGTGGCTTCAGAAGATAAAGATTTGAGTGTTGTATGGACAGCAGGGACAATGAGAGTTAGAAAGAAAGACATTCTCCAAAGAGAAAACTTTGGTGTAGGGGGCCTTCTTTTTGGTTTGCAGATCATCTGTCAGGATGAGACCCTGCTCTGGGACCAGAGAATGGTTTCCACTGAAAAAGAGTAGAAGAAAGTTTTGGGCCGTGTGAGAATCCCCTACAATGTATTTGATAGCCAGCCATTGCTTATGTTGCCCTAATGAAGTTACATCACAGTAATTACAGTGCATTACAGTTCAAAGTTCAAAAGTCCCTTTTTTCTTTCTTTGGTTTTTTTTTTTTTGGGGGGGGTGTTTGTTTGTTTTTGGTTTTTTCCTGTTGTTTTTGTTTATTTATTTTTGTGGTTTTTTGTTTGCTTTTTTGTTTGTTTGGTTTGGGGTTTTTTTGTGTTGGGTTTTTTTTCCCCAATGTGCATGACCTGTTCCTGTTGCTGTGTGAAGTTTGCCTGGGGACTTTGCCATGCCAAAGGTTGATCTGTGGTGGAGGTTGTGTTGTCATGCCTGACAAAAGGATACTTCAGCTTAGAAGGGCACCTGCCAGGATCATGTTGCCATGTTTTACTTTTCCCAAGCTGTGACTCTTCCAGTGCGTGCTGCAGATGTTTTGGGTTGTACTTAGCATGGTCTCTTTCTGTGCTCTCAGAAAGAACAGGGTGTGGTAAGTGCCAGCTGTGTCTGGTCACCAGGTGCTTGCCAGGGTAGTACCAATTGTGAGCAGATGCTGGTCTCTGGCTGACTTCTTCTGAAGACATTCTCTCTCTAAAGACTTGAAGGTTTTATTCTTTCTGTTTGCAGTTAAGGGATTATGTCCAGGCTCCCTTGCATTTCTTTGTCCATTCACTTCATGGACTTCCTGACACTTTTTTCCACAGCAAGATGTCATCCCTGAAGCTCAGGGCATGCTGTGCTTCCTATCTGTACCTCTTTGAAACAAGCACATCTGGTTTATGTGACTGAAGTTTGCCCACTCTGTTGTGCTGATGCAAGTGAGGACCAGAGCCCTGTGTTGCTCTTTTCTCCATCAGTTTTTTCATCTGTGCAGAGGAAAACCTAGGCTGAGTCAAGGAGGTAGGGCAGGGTCTGGGGAGCTTTATGGCCATGTCAAGTGCAGCGCCAAAGCCAGATGTGGATCTACTCCTTGCCTCTACCACAGTTGTCTAAGGGACTGGAGTGAAGTTGAGGGATTCTAAGCAGATGTAGGTACACCTAACCTTTAGGCATTACCAGAGGGACCTCAACTACTCTTCTGCTGTTGGAGGCTTTGCTTATTTGTGAATCAGCTTGTTGGGCTCCAGTGTTGAGGAGCCACATCTGACACAGGCTTGGTGTCTTGCATTTCTGTGGTTTCTTTTCAGCCTGACTTGGCCTGTGGATGCTGGCTGCGAGCCCACCCAAATCCTGCATGTTGTTGTTGCTGTGGACTCCCAAGGAAGCTCTGGAAGGAAACCCCCCCTGGCTTCTGCTGATTGTGCAGGTCTGCCAGCAGATGCTGGAGGCTGCAACAGAGGTGGTGGTGAAGGCGTTGTGCTCCTGTCCCCTGCACGCTCAGCCACAGCCATTGATGAGCACACGTCTCATGACAAGAGCTCGAATGTGGGGGAGCAGAAATCCCCAGCTCTACCATAAGTTTCCTGTGTGACCATCAGGAAGTCACTCAATTGTTGTGGGTTCTTCATTGCAGGGTGGAGTTCCTAGTTCTGTGATCTGCTGCGCCACTCGTGTTGCTGAGGGGTGGGATATATGAGCCTGTGTGGAGGCCACTCAGAGTTGAAGAAGTGTGCCTCCTGTGTCCACAGTGTGATGCTTGCCAGACAGGCAGGATGAGTCCTTGGGCAGTGTCTCTTTGTTGCTCCAGAGCCAAAAGAGGGAAATTCCTTCCTTTTCAGTATGGAGAGATGCAATCTCACATCTTCCATCTTTTTTTGTAGTGGGTCTGTGCTGTGACAGTGATGCATTTAAATAACTCACTCACAGCAACATTGCTTGCATTTTTTAAAAGTCCAGACTGCTGCAGGGGGAGGGGATATGAGCATCACATTAACAAGTCTGTTGTGGCTGATTTACTATGAGCAACAATGTGAGGTTTGGGTAATCCAGGCCCCTAACTCAATAAAGTCTGCTGATCCAAACTTAAGTCTTGCACCTTAACCTTTGGGCGTCTCTGTTTCTGTCGGTGTGTGCAGTGGTTGCTCAGCATTGCACACAAGGCATTGGTTGGCTCTGCGTGGCTACAGACTCGGTCATGATGAATTCATTCACTGGGGCTGTTGAAGGGCTGGGTTTGGAGGTCTTCTGTGGACCTCTGCCAGCACTGCTCAGTGTCCCCATCCATCTAGGTTGCAGCTGGCTGGCGCTGCAGCTGCCAGGTCCATAAATCAGCAGCATGGCCCTGAATATCTGCTGCATGATGACTGATGCATATTCATGTTTGCTGCAGTGTTGTGTCACCCTACACACATGTATCCTGGTGAGGAGGAGAGCAGGGACAGGTCCCAGCAGCTGGTGTCTGCTTGCTTCATTTTATCTCCTCTTTCGGTTGCCACCTTGTCTTTGTCTCCCTAAAATGCCCCCTCTCTTGCTTTTCTAATGGATTTTCCCCAGCTGCTTCTCCCAGATGTGCTAAAGCCAGCCCTGCAGGTTTGCTTTTTGCTGTGGTGTCTTCTTCCCCTGTGTGCCTGTAAAGGCCCTGCGAGGACTAAATGAACATGGGAGGATGATCGCTATATTTGATCATGTAAATTAAAAGGCTTACTAATAAAAAGACACTGTGGAAGTATCTGATCTTGACTCTTCCTTTGAGCTCTGGTTTTGAGTGAGCTTTTATTGGTGTCCCACTGTGAATGGAAGGGCAAGAGGGAAGCTCAGTCTTTGTCCCTCATCTCAAAATAGACTGTTCTTCACCCACACCTCACCTGTGGGGAAGACCCTGTTGCACCTATGCGCTTTACCCTCTGTCTTGAAAAACGAGAAGGAAGAAAAATGCTGTACCACCTTTCCCTGCAAAAGATAAAACCTGAAAAGACATGATTAGCCTGTGAAATACCACATGTGAGAGGATGGATGGGGGTTGACTCTGCTTTTCTTCTTTCAGTACAAGATCCTAAGTGCTGCCCAGGGAAGCTGGGGAAGCCAGTGTGGGTACTAACCAAAGTGTATCCCGAGATATGCCTGAGTCCAACACAGCCAGGACTGGCTGTCCCTGCAGAGATGCATCCCTCTCACTCCTACTCTGTGTGCCTTCTTCTAGGGGCACTTGAGCCATTCCCAGATGACAGGACCGTATTTTTTTGTGGGAGCTGGCTAGCCATCCAGAGGGTGAGTGCCCATGGGCAGGAGCAGACTGGGCTCCTGCTGTCCCAAGGTACTCTTTTATCTGCTTTTCTGCTGCTGGCCAACAGCTTTCACCTTTTTTCACCCAAACCCGATGCCGCTGGCTGTCTGGAACTTTCTGCTGCTGTAGTGCAAGAGGATGTGTGCTGTGTGCACCATTCCATTCCTGGAGGCTGGAGCTCACTGAGACTTATAATGCTATTTTGCTCCAAGACCTGACCTTTTAAAAAGTCTCTTAAGAGTCATTAAATGTTAAAATTAAAAAAAAAAAAGAAGCAAAACAAACACCTAAAAGCATTATCAAAACAATTCTGAAAACTTCTCAGCTGCAACCACCCTGTGTTCTTATCCATGTATTTGCTGGGAAAGTACATGTATTAGGATTTAAAGTAAGCAGGAAGCTGAACAACCATACCTATTTCCATTGCAAATTCTTCTCCGTGAAAGTGGCTTGGAAGCATTTCCTGAAACCAGTTTCCTAATTTTTCTTTGTCAACAACTGTTTGGGAGGAGTAAGGAAGGATGGGGAAGGAGAGGAGAACAGAAATCTTGTAGGAAGAGTGTGTTTTCTGACTCTGGAGTACTCTTTTTGGTCCCCTGTGCATCAGTGGTGCTCAGGTTGGGATTGACCCTTTTCTTAAGTGATGTACAAGCCCCCCTTATACCAGTGACTTCCCCCTTTCTTGTAGCTGGGCTTCAAATGAGGAAAACAGGAGCAATGCTCAGCCTGCCCCTCTGCTCCCAACCCTACCTGCATCTCCTGGTGCTTATCTGTGGATCAGAGCATCTGCCTCTCTGCTGGCTGCCTGTGCCCATGATCCAGTTGTGATTTCATCAGGATAATTGGAGAGCAGAGCCTCTCTTACAGCACTCTGGGCTTTCCCACTTGATGTACCCTGCCTGCCCAATCGCCTCTGTCTTGGGAAGCCAGAGATGAGCTGCCAGCTCTGACAGCCTGACACAAAGACCCAGCAGGAGACAAACAGCTTTCCCATCCAAAACTTCTGCTGGCAGCTTTTTGTCTCAGGTGAAAACCCCAGATCGGAAATCACATTGCCTGAATTTAGCTCCCAGCTTTACCACCCATTGATGGCTTTGGGCCAATCCCTTGGCTTGTTTGCATCCCCTTGGCTGTCTCTACAGTGGGGAGGATGCTGTTTCTATTCATGCACGGCCACCACCTTCAGCTCTAGCACTGGGTGCTCCATCCCTTGCAGCTTAGTGGTGAGATCTGAATTTGTCTTTCTTGTGCTGTTGCAGCAGAGCTAGACAGCTGCAACCTGCTGTAGCATGATGACAGGACCTGTGGGTCATGGGAAAGGCTGGATCTTTCCCTGGCAGCTTGCCTGCAGCTGCTTCTTTTATCACCAAAAGGGCAAGGCAGAAGAAACCAGGTACTTTAGGACACCAGCCTGGAGACAGCATCTCTTGTAATTCCACACTATTATGGGACAGCGTTTTCCCCAAAGCCTGATGTTCTCTGTCCCTGTTAATAGCTGTAATTACAGAGATCCACTTACACTGGTGCTGCATACTCATCTGCTCTAAGTTTCTACTTCACTGCACCTTATATCTTGTGGGAAAATCAATACAATTTCGTACTGACACTGGCAAGGCAAGAGATTGCTCAGAGCCTGGGTTCCTGGTTGTGTACCACATGTTTTAACAGTTAACAGTTACTGTCGTCTGTAATCTGGGTCTTGTTTTAAAATTTCCTGGCTACCTGTCTGTCTTTTAATACACTCAAGGTAGATTACAATGCCTTTCATCCATCCCATTAATGCTTATGGGTAGGATTTTAATGTAAAGGAAAGTTAAAAGCTGCCTCTTGAGCTCTATTGTACAGAGTACCATTTGTTTTTCTGAAAAAGGCTGGGAGGCCTGGGAGAAGTCTCTTTTCCAGGGCGAGGTGGAGGGCTGCCAGCCCAGGCAGGGAAGCCTCTGCCTCTGAACCACCTGCTCTGCCTAGGGAGGCTGGAGAAGAGATGAAAGTGGAGGAGCCCTGGCAGTTTGCAGCCGCCTGCATCTCACCAGTGTGAGCTTCTCCTCCCTCACACTGCTTTCCCACACATTGGTAGATTCAACACTAGATCCTAAGCCCTGACTGCAAGATGAGAGTTCAGGTTTTTTTTAATTGTCCCATGGTGTCCTGGTCTGCACTGTGACCTGTTCATACCTTTGTGCATCCATCTTTACCAACTTTCAGACACACCTACAGTCTCCTCTTTCCTTATGCAGGCTACTCTTGCTCATCATGAATCTCAAAGAGCACTGAAGTGTTGGATCATAAATCGCAGGCATAATTTAGAAACTGTCTTTGATTTCTTCACATCACTGGCCCTGCCAGATGGAGAGAACTGTGACTTGGCTGCTAGCATAGGTGGTCTCTCCCATCTGCTTGTGATTTTTTTAAGGGTCTGTGTTCAGCAGTGGTGTGGGATGCATCATTTGCTTGCCCGTTTGTTTCACCCTTCCCATGGACTGGCAGCAATTAACCTGCAGAGCAGCATGTTTTCCTCTGTGGAAGTTAGCTTGAAAGATTTGTTCTTCTGCAGGGACTGTGGTGGGATGAACAACTTGTTATCAGGGAGGTGACTGTAGTGGTGACGGTGGGAAGTGAAGGCCCCACCAGAGTTCTCAAGCACATCCCAGCACCTTCCAGAGTTTCCTGACTGTGTGCCGTTCCTCATGCCACATTCATGGCACTGGAGACAGGGGCATGGGCAGTCCCAATTTATAGCTTTCTGAGATAAGGGGCCTGCTCATCTTTCTTTGAAGAATTCTGATTTTGGTGGCCTATATTGCCTAGGGGGTGTGGGGTGGGTAGCAATTCCTTCACCCAGAGGGAAGCTCTTGGGTAGCTGGTGTGTTCTCTGGGTTTATTGCGTTACTGACTTACTTAGGTTGCTTGCTGTTTTGGGTAGTTCAGTTATAGCTACCTACCAGCTGTTTTTCTTGGAATAAGCTGGCAATGAACTTTATTAAGGATATTTATTACTTGAGAGGGAAAGAAAGAACAGTGTAGTTGCACTCTTTTACTGCTAACAGCCGGTGATTGCATAGCTTTGTCTTTTACTCAACTATCTGACAGCTGAAGCAGGAACCAGGGAATAGAGAACAGGGAGCAGCTTTGGAGAGATGGTACTATCTTGCTCTCCTTTGTCCTTCCATATCTTCCCAAGCCCTTTTTGCTTGGGCAGTCTCTGGCAGAGAGGTTGTGTTGCCAGAGGTGCTTCAACTGGAAATGGCAAGGGCTGGGCCTGCTGCAGCAACCAGTCCATGCCTGCTCTAGATCTTGTGCAAAGCCGAGGCTTGCACCATGCTGCTGGGACATGTTTGTGGATGCTGTGGAGAGGCAATCCCTCTCTTCCAGACCTGCCTTATGCCTTGGACTGCCACAGCTTTCTGCTGTTCTTCCTCACAGGTTTCTCTTTGAATGCATGTCTGTGTTTTGAGCCTCCTACATAATGTCATTCCTTACCCCTTTTCTTTTTTTCCTCTGCAACAATATTTTTATGCTCAGTCCCTTGGGACAGGCTGCATTTTCCTTCAGATCTGGAAGAGCTAGCAGAGGATGGAAGAAGCTATTCTGTTCCTTTTTGGCATTTTTTCTTTTTCCCCCTAATAGAAGACATTTATTATCTCCAAGTCATCTCTGTAAAGCAGGGACAGCATTTGCAACTTTTACTCCCTCTTTGCATTGCTGTGTTTTCATCTGTGAGGTGCAGTGTCTGAGTCTGTGGGTACACAGCCAGCAAGCCAACAACAAGCACATTGGGTTAGAGTTGCAGCCCACTTGTTAATTTAAAAAGCAACAAGTAAATTAAAATGTAGTGTTGGATAGGCTGTGATTCATAGCAGAACGTCACCTTGCCAGCCTCAGTTCCCTATTCTCTTTGAGGCTGAACAGGCCAGAGAACATCAGCGTTTTAATCCTTCAGTGAAAACAAAAGGTGGCATTTCACACTACTGGAGAGGCTCCTTCAGTCCCTCCACAGGCTGTGTTTTGTGATGTTGATGACAGTCTTGTGCATGAGCAAATGGAGGAGCCTGGACAGTCACTGGGCTGAGCCAACAAGGTTTGCTTTGTCAGTGCTCAGAAATCACTGAGAAGGATTCCTGACATTCGGGTGTGGATGACTGCTGGTAAGAGGCTGGGATGAGTGGTGTTCTCCTAGAGGAGTGCAGACCATTTCTGCCTGCAAGGCATCTCTGCTGGAGGGAAACAAAATCAAAGAGTGTGGCATTTGTGCTCATATGGTTCCACTGGAGATGGTTTTGGAGGAAAGGGTGCCTGATCTGAGATAAGCCCAAAGAGATTTGCAGGGTTGAAAGACTCTGATGCCTTTAAAAACAGAGGCTCCCTGTGGGCAGGTGGAGGATAAATGCTCAGTAATGAACAGTTGTAACACTTCTGTCATGGCTGGCCTCAGTTATAGCAGTGTTGTGCCAAAATCTATCTCTTGACTTGCTTAGTTGGCTTGGTGTCTCTTCTGGGAGAGAAACAAAGTGATGGGAGGAAATACAGGACACAGAGGAAGCTCCTTCAGTTATTCTCTTGGAAGAGTGTCAGAGGCTGCCTTGTGGTGAATGTGTTGGACACCCACTGTATTTCTCTTTCACTTGGTGGCTAAGCTCTTGTTGAAACTGGTGGTGTGATGGGACGTACTGATGGGGTCAAGCCCCTTGAATTCCTCACCTCTGCTGAACGAGTTTCTGGAGGCTTCACAATCGGGCCCTTCAGACCACCTCTCTGTGCTGGAGAATAGGGACCATGAAGAAGGTCAGATGGTTTTTTTGCAGGACACAGCTGGATCCCTGGGTAACACCTGTAGCCTTGATGCCCAGACCCGCTTTAGGTCTTAGCCCCATGAAATCTTGTGCCAAGCATCTTGGTCCTTGTTTCTGCAGGCAAGGCCTCCGTGCTGCTACTCAGCATGTGCAGGCAGGGGAGGTGTTGTGCCTTCTGCCTTCACCCACACCTCTTCCTCCCTTCCCTGTGAGACAAAGGTAGGATGCTGGTGTCCACCAGGGCTGGGTGCTTGCTCTCCCTGCTTCCTGCACAAGGCTGGCAGATGGCTCCTGTTTGCTGGAGCTGCGTGGCTCTGGCTACTGAGCTGGGAGCAGCAGCTGCTGCCAGGCGGAAGCACTCGGCGAGGCTTTCCTAGACAGCTTTGAATGGGAGCCAGGAGCCCTCTGCTACAGGAGAAAATCCACGAGGTCAGGAAATACTGCAGCGGCAGCTCCGGCTCCACGCTGGGGCTGTTGGCTTGGCACGCGGATCCCAGCCCTCCTCTTTCCAGACGGTGCTCCTGGAACTGCTCTCCCCCTTGCTGTCTCACTCAGCTGTTGCTTGACGGCCCTGTGTGGCTTTGGGAGGGTGCAGCAGTTGAGTACTGCAGAGGTGATAAATTTGGCTGGACAAGGGAAACACTAGATGATGACCCGGATCAGCCTTTCACATCTTGAAGAGCTTGCAGGAGATGGAAGAAGTGCTCTTCCTTCTCTGTGTGGGACTGGGAGGCTGTGTGTTTGTGTTTCCCTCTGTTATTTTGCGGTCAGCTCTGTGTGGGCTCTGTGTTGGCTGCTGAGCAATAGAAACTGGAAATCCTCGCATCAGGAGAAGCTTTCACAACCACCAGCCAGCTGTAAACCTCCATCCGGTGTGTCACCAGCATGACAACTGGGGTGTCTGTTACCATCTCTCTGACAGGAGCCCCACTATCTCTTTCCTGATTCTGTTTTTCAGGAAGCCAGAAACGTTGTCTTTGGGATGGCTGTTCCTTGAACCAGCCCCTGTGGTGGTGGTGATGATGTTCCTGTGGCATTGAGGAACAGCCACCCCTGTGATGCATCCAGAGTTTCAACAGAGAGCAGCCTTGCTCTTGTTGTGTTCAGGAGCAAAAAGTGTGGTGGGGGAGCTATGAGATGGTGTTGGTAAGGTCAGCTTAAGGACAGGACCAGCTGCCCAGCTCTCTGGCAGAGTTTGGCCACATGGAAATCCCTGCTTTCCCTGAAGCCTTTTGGCGAGGCTGCTTCTTCTGTGGCATGTACCCATGCTCAGATGTGCAGCTGGGTCTGCATGCTGCCTGTGAGGAGCTTGCATTGTGGATCCTTCGGGAGAGGAAGTGAGCCTGAGCATTGATTTTAGCCCACATTTATTCAGGCAGCTCTCCTGCCCAGAGCTGTCCGTCATTCCCCATGCTCTAGCTCTGCCTTAGGACATGTTCTACAGCAATTATATGGAGCACTGGGGTAGGCTGGACCTGCCCTCTTCTGCAAGCTGCAGAATCTCTTCTGCCATTGTTGGGGTGAGGATGGCAGGCAGAGCAGTGGAGAGTTAGCTGAGGTGACAGCACCTTGAGACACAGTGGCAGTGAGCAAACACCAACACTGCAGAGCTCTTGTGTGTAAATTGTCCATGTGCTGGCTGCAAGTGGTGAGTAGCAATAGCTCCTTCTCCCCTCTCATTTTCCCTACCTCTTGGGTGGGTGGGGAGCAGGAAGATGTGGGTCTGTGTTCCTCGGAGCCAGATCTCAAAGCTCTGGGCTAAGGTGGTGATCTGCAGGGCTGGCTGATGTGTGGCTGCCCCTCTGCTGTGCAGTGGAGCTCAGCTGGGGTCTGGAGCAGGGGAAGACCCTTAAGCTGACATGGGTGACCACCTTGTCCCCCCACCTCCTGCTGCAGTATGGACCATAAGGCTGCTGTGGCTGTGTGGGCTGGGCATCTTCCAAAGGAATAGGCAGTGCCTTCTACTGTGGTGGTCTTGAGGGGGGACCCCCTCCTTGAGAACTCAGGTCTACTCCTCTCCATATTGAGTCAAGGCTTTTCTCACTGCCTTAGCAAGTCCTACAGGCCTGGGCAGTTGTGCCGTTCTCCTTGAGCATCATCATGGCAACTGCTTCAGGTCAGCATCAGATACAGAGCAAGGTCCATCAGAGCCACTTGCAGGCCTTTACTTACAGCCACCATGTGTTTTGCTGGGGGTTGCAGATCTCCCAGCTCTGTAATGGAAGCTGGGAGCTGGTTGCACAGTTTCTCCAGACCCTCAAGACCTCTCTCCATTCAGCTGCAGGAGCGATCCCCTCCTGGACAGCCCTGCTGGTGGAGATGGTCAGTCAGCATTTGCTCCTCAGTCCCCTTTTCATCCTGTCTCTTCCCAGAGGGATCAGAAGGCTGGGGTGGGGATCTCTCTTGTCCCTGAGAAGCAGTATATGTGAGAACATCATATACGTGAGGGCGTACATTAATGGAGCAGAGCAGTGTGCATGCACAGTCAATTAGTGAGATCACTTAGATTCTCTCCTGTAGCCTTGCTTTCAATCTGCATCTCTTCCCTGGCTGCCAGAACAGAGGCACACCGGACTTTCTGGGGAAGCAGTGGCACTTTCAGGTAGGCTCCTAGGGCATGACATTATTTGCACCTCACTTCTCCCAAGCATCACCACTTTTCCATTATGTTTATCTGCTTCTCCACCAGTGAAGAACAGCACAGCAAACCAGAGGTCCTGCTTGGCATTGTGTTTTATACCTGTTTGCTCTTTTGAACTCCTTCCTTTTCCCTTCTTTAGGATTGTGGATGCTGAGAAGGGCATGAGCTTTGTCTGCCTTCCCACTGTCAAGACAGCAGCTAAAGAAAGGGCTTTGGCCAGAGGTGGTTGTGTCTGACTGCTCCCAGCTCGAGTGGGAGGTGGAACTGTCTGGGTGGTTTAGGGTTGCAGTCAGGTGGGGATTGAAGGCAGAAAGTTCTGGCCTCCTTGCCATTAGATCTTTGCTGCATTAGCAAATGCATCAGCTGCAATCTGGGTCTAAAGGGGCCTTTGCTGGCACAGTTTGTAGCAGCTTCCAGAGTTTTGGGAGCAGGGCTGGCAAGCCTGGGGAGAAGGGTGGAGTGATTTAACTGTCTGGAGGAGGAGGAGGGGGTTCTAATCCCTGTGAACATGGAAGGGTGTCTGACATGGGGACCTGTGAGCTTGTCTTCCTGCTACCTGCTGCATTTTGCGTGGCTTCCCCAGAGCTTGCATATGGTGGCTGAGAACGAGTATCTGACCCTGGAGTGACTTTCAGTGGGCAGGGCCTGCAGTCCGATGAGGGTGGATTTCTATTTAAACCTTTGGGGTTTTGTAATCTTCCTGAGTTAGTTCCTCTTTCTCAGCAGACTTGGAGCAGAAATTTAAGGGAGGAGCCGGGGGGGATGTGAATCTTCTTCTGCTGAAGAGCCATGGCAAGTACAAAGTACTGCAGAAGTGGTTTGCTCATCCTGACCCTAATCATCATCCTCAGTTAGCACCTTTCGTGACAGCGTCTCTTTCCTCCCCGTTGGGCGTGCCAGATTCATCTCAGGGAGTGCCCCTGCTGCAGTGCTCCCTCCCTCTCACCATGGCAGCACCGTTAGCTGGAGGACGAGCAGAGGGTGTGGAGGTGCCTCTGTCGCAAACCTGCCCAGTGGTTTGAGGTTTAAGGCAGCCTTGAGGGTGAAGACAAGGAGGTAACAGCATATTTAGGCAGGGCTGGAGTTTTTTCCCTGCTCTCGTGGGAACTGACATCCCAGCCTCATTGACCAAGGGTTTCAGATCTGTCTGATGAATTTGGGTCATCAGCTTGAGATAAGGTAAACTGGGGACAGCTCTGAGCACTTCTGCAAAACCAGGCTTCTTAAATTGGTTACTTTAGGGTGGATTTACACAGCCTGTACCTCTCATCAGTAGCGTTCCCTTGCCTGTAGAAGTTTGCTCAGGGAATCTGTGAAGTTTGCATCCAGACCATCAGGCCAAAGGATTGCAACACACCACAGGATAACCATACTTTTGTATTCAATTTGATGGATTATTTTGCCTATTTTAAAGTAACCTCTCCTGTCACAGTGACCGTGTTTCTCCTTGCAGGTGGTGGTGCTCCTGGAAGTCCTGAGCTGGGGTCATCTGGAAGATGACCGAGTACAAGCTGGTGGTGGTGGGAGCAGGTGGTGTTGGGAAGAGTGCTTTGACAATACAGCTCATTCAGAACCATTTTGTTGATGAGTACGACCCCACGATAGAGGTAGGTGGCTCTGGGCACGGGGTCTGTCTGTCTGTCTGTCTGTGTGTTTTCCTCTTGCTGTTTTCTACCTTGTCTCCAACCCAGAGCATGCTCAGTTTGGTCTCAAGTCTGAACTTGAGCAGGGATGTTCCTCTGCTTTGCAGAGCTATTCTGAGTCACTATGTGCGTGTTCAGAGGTCACAGTGACCGACTTGTGCCTCCTGCAGAAGGACAGTGGTGTCTGCTGAACAGAGGTGACATGGGAGGCAGCAGACACAGGCAGAGCTGGGCAGGGGCTGAGAGGCAGCACAAAAGTCCACCTTTCTGATGAGATGACAACATAGGCGGAGGGATTAAAGGTTTAGAATTGAAGAGCCATTTTGTGCCTGTGCTTCCCTTTCTCCTCCTGTGAAATCAGAGTAAATATATTGACTTTTTTCTGCAGGATGTTTTGAGCTTTACTGGTGAAATGGGTTTTATCAGAGCTTGGTTGCATTATGGATGTCCTGCAGTTTGAGTGAGATGTGCTGAGCAGCTCAACTGATGTAGATCCCAGAGTGCTGCCTCTGCTTCATCACAAGGAATTAAAGGGTGATGTGTGGATGGCAGCACTGACCTGTCTACCTCAGCACCTTGCCTGAAGAAGCAGGCAGGAATCCTGTGGTCCTCACAGGCTGTATGGGGGTAGAGAGGGGTCCAGTCTTCAATATCCACAATGCTATTTTTTTTAAAGTTTATTTTTAAAAAGCATTATCCATTCTCCATCTGCTTTCACCATAGTTAGCGATGTGCTAATTAACTTCTGCATGACTTACACCTTTATTGGGCGAGGTGTGGGCAGCAGTCACTGCTCTGCACAAGGCGTAAAGTCCACCCAGGGAAGACAAATTGCAGCTCTGTCATTCCTCTTGAACAATAACCTCCCTGTCTGCAGTCCTAAAGGATTCTCTACCAGATGTGTATAAATGCAGCTGTGGTTGCTGCAGTTATTATTATCATAATGGCTAAAGGCCCCAGCTGGGATGAGGAATCTATTCTGGTAGGTGTTGTATGTGTAGTCCCCACCCTGAAGAGCTTACAACTTAAATAAACAAGCAAAACAAGGCTTGGTAGAAAGGCAGAAATAGTCTTACAATCCTACAGACGGGAAGGAGAGAAAGCACTTAAAAAGCACGTGCTATTACGTCATTTGGCCAAGGTCACCTCAAAAGTCCATGGCAGAGACTGGAATTTAATTTAAGGGCTCCTCAGTCTCCTTACTTACGGATACAGTTGCCTTCTTCCCCAGCTCCTCTCCCCTTATGTGGCTGTCCCCAGTAGCATTGTATACTTTTCTTAGAAACCCATTCCAGGTTGTTTTTGGCAAAAGAGCTGCTCACGGAGAGCAGCCTTTCTGGGGGAGACATCTGCATGGATGAGTCCTCTCTTGGACCTTAGGTGGGTAGAGGCAGCTCTCACCCAGTGATGTGTTGGGTTTTGGTGTCCTGTGTTTTTTGTCTCCAGCTGCCTGCTCCCTGTACGTACCCTGCAGGGAATTTTCTCCATGTAAACAGGCAGCAGGGAATGTAAACCTTGCATGGCATTTCCCAGCACACCCTCCTCGCCCTACCCACTCCTGCAGTGCCCTGGGAGACGCCTGCTCTCTCCTCTGCTATTCCCTCCAGCCCCATTCTGTTCTTCTCCTCTTCCAAAAGCAGCCACAAGCTGCTCTTCAGCCCCTGGTACTTTTCCACCTGCAGGTCCCAGCAGCCCTGATGCCTTTGCAGCTTGGTTGTACCCACTTCCCCTGCTACCCTGGCCATCTTGTGATTCACTTCAGGGTGATTCCTTTTAATTATGCTTCATTTTATGAGGATTTAAGACACAGGGAGCTACCTGCCAGCCATCCAAATGTGACCAACAAACCACCTTCCTGTGACTAAGCTGCTTTGGATCATGCCCAGGAGCTGACTATGACTGTTCAGCTGGCTAACAAGCAGCACAGCAATGCTGAAACGAGCAGGATAAAAGGGGGGGAAGAAGAGGATACGAGCATGGAGCAAAGGCATTGCCTGTCACCCACATGTATTTGAGCACAGGCTGTGCTACAAAGAGGGGTGTGAATGGGCCAGGGTGCACTGAGAAGATGCTCCCCAGGGCAGGAGGGGTGGAGGTTTGTCCCCTGGCTGAGGAATAGACCCTGACTGGGTGTCTGCTCCCCTCCTGCCCTCCTGACTCACCAGTGCAAACGTTTGGCTGCGTAACTCAACACTGTCCACCTTGCTACAGCACACACTCACGTGCCAGCTCTTGGGCTCCTTTCATTTTGGGAAGAGGAGGGCCAAAGCACCAAGGAAATGTATGCCACTGGCATTATCCCATGGCATGGGTGTAGTAAAGAGTTTCACTGTGTGGAGAAATTCTTCGGTTCATCTTCCAGCTCTTAGCAGCTAGCTAGTAATGGGCTTCCCAAACCTCTGGTTGTATCCTGACTGTAGCATTTAGCAAGTGAGCTTCTTGGCCTGGTTCCCCAGAGCACCTGGGATGCTCCTAACATTTACCTGAGATCCTGAGTCTGAACCCCAGACAGATGTTGTTTCTGCTGCCTGGCACTTCACAGCTGGGTCTGGCTGCTTTCCTCTCTGCTGAAGGTAGGGTGGGACATGGGGGGCTGCAGAGGAGCACTGAGGCTGCAGGATGCTGCTGTGGGCTGGTACAGCTACCCCTGCAGTGGCAGCCAGGTCACCTGGCAGTGTGGCAGGGATGGCTGAGCTGCCATCCTGAGCTTCCTGGGGAGGGCGAGGTCGGACGAAGCTGTACACAAAGCAGTGATGGGGAGCGTTTGTCCCCTTCCTTTGCAAAGCATCATCTGCAAGACTGTTAATGCCTTTGCCTTGTAGGCCGGGTGGCTGGCCTTGTGGGCAGCCTGTTGATGACCTGAGCTGAGGTGTGGGACCTCTTCTCTGTTGGCATGCTGGATGCTGGGGAGACCTCCTGGAACGGGGGACTTGGCAATGAACTGTGAACACGTGTGCCAACAGGCTGGGCCTCTGTACCAAGCTGAGGGGCAGGGGTGGGAGGCTGCTTTGCGGGGCAGAGGAGGCACTCAGGTCCCCTTGCACCAAGGAGGCTCCAGATCCATTATTGATTAGAAATGGGAGCACACTCCTGCAGGGCAGCCTGCCAGCTGCCTTCCGAGCGGTTGGCTGGAAGCCAGCCCTTCACTCCATGCTTATTCTCAATGGGTCAGCAGTCCACTTTTTGGGAAGGCACAGCTGAGAAGGTCGTGGCAGAGCAGATCTCATCTCTGATTTCACAGTCCTCTCTGCAAGGTGAGGAAAGACTTTAATTAGCCCCAGTGGATGATGTTGTTGTCATGAAGCAAAGAATAGAGGCTGTGTTGGCCCCATTCCCTTTCTGTGCCGCTGCTGGTGCTGCTGGTGACCTTTGCTGTGTTGGCTGTTTGTCTGCAGACCTGCAGAGCTCATCTGATAACATTGTTGGGGCCATTGGAAGAGCAGCTGACATTTGAATTAATTTTAAACTGCAGCCTAGCCTCTGTGAGTGGCTGCAAAGCACTGTCGTAGTCGTACTGCTGACTTCTAACTTTTTCATACCTTTCATTTTGGCTTCCTTCTCTTGCTGAGGGTTGAGGATGCTGCCATGTCCACAGGGGATGGCTGTTGGAGGGGGATGAGGCTGTCCTCCATGCAGGGGCTGCCCCACAGCATCCCTGCTGATGAGACTGAGTGGGGAGGAGCAGTGCTTTGAGGAGCCTCCCTTGAAAATGAAACCTTTTGAGGGATGCTCTGGGTGATTTCCAGATCTTCTCACATCTATGGTAAGTTGTGATTGCCTCTGCTGCAGGGAAAACCTCAAACTTCAAAGGACGTGCCTGGATAGTTCTTACCTCTCATGGAGCCCTCTGGGCACAGACTGGTTGTGGGAAACACCCTGCTCCCAGCGTGATTTTATTTTGGTTTTTTCTCATGTTTAAAGAAGAAGTTTTACCAACAAACACAGTTTGCATTCTTACTAGTGGCAATATTGCCTCTGGTGCCTGATCTGAGATGCATTGGAGGCACTGGATTTCCAGGTCATCTTAAACCTTCCTGCAGATCACAGATAGTGACTGGAAGCCCTGGCTGGCCAGAGCCTCCTTTCCTGAGTGTCCCCTTCCAGCAGGAGGGATTAGAGCTGGGACTAAATAATGCTTAGGAAATTGTTGCTGAGGGCCATGCAGTGTGGTAGAGACGAAGCTGCTCCTGGTCTGCCAGAGGCAGAGCTGGGAGTGGGGAGAGCAAGCCAGGAGCTGTCTTCTCTGTAGTTCTGACAGACAAGGAGAAACCTGCTTAGCTGCTTCCTTTTTCCTTTGGTTTTTTTTTTAAATTATTTTTCCTTGCCCTACCATTTTTGAAACAGATTGAGTTGTCTCTTTAATGGAAGCGAAATGCAGGCAGAGCATGACCTGGCATCTTCCCAGGGATGCACTTGCTGCATCCCTTTGTTTAGCCAGATCCAAGCCCTCCCTTAAAGCATCCTCCTCTCTTTCCCTCTCTTGGCCTGCAGGATTCCTACAGAAAGCAAGTTGTCATCGATGGAGAGACCTGCTTGTTAGACATCTTGGACACTGCAGGGCAGGAGGAGTACAGTGCCATGAGAGACCAGTACATGAGAACGGGGGAAGGATTCCTGTGTGTCTTTGCCATCAACAACACCAAGTCCTTTGAAGATATTCACCAGTACAGGTTGGTACCCTGGGAAGGGCCCTTTCCCTCTGCCCTGTGCGAAAGGGAGGCCTTGCTGCACCCTCCTGCCCACCCTTTTAGATCAGGCCCCGTGGTGAAAGCACAGACTGCCAGCAAAGACAATTAGCTCAAGTGGTCATTCCCCAGGGAAGAGACAGAGCAGACGGCTAATGTCAGTGACTCCAATAAAACCCATCCAAAGGGATTGCTTGTGGCCTTTGGGGACTCTGTAATGTAATGTTTAAGTGTTTATGGTGACTAAAGAGAGAGCTGATCCTCTGTGACCCCCTCCCTTCCCGCCCTAATTAGTGGAATTGCTTTGTTAGTGCAATCGATCTCAGCGACTTCTGCTGGGCCCAGAGCTGGGAGAGGAGGCTGGGAAGGACAGGGGGAGCTGCTTGCCTTGCTGGCCACTGTCACGACCAGGCTGTGGTCTGCCAGCTGCACACATGTGGGGAGAGGCTGTCCTGGAGCCATTGGAGCTTGGCTTCAACCAGGGCAGCGATGGAGCAGGAGGGGAATCGGCGCCCCAGCGAGGTGATTTGCCCAAGACAGTGCACAGGGAAGTGGTAACAAAGCAGGGACTCCATCCTGGTGGAACCTGAAGAACCCATCCCACTTCTCCTCTCTGTTGACATCACCCCTGCAGAGCTGGAGACTCAAGGAGATGACAGAAACACGGTGGAAATCTTCCCTGTTTTTCCTGATGCTACCTCATGGAGGGATCACTCTGCTTGTGCCTTTTTCTGAGGCGCGGCTGTGGTGGGAGGCACTTCCAGAAGATGAGGGAGATGGCTCTGCCTGTCCCTCTTCTGTCCACTGCTCATCAAGGGACTGTGTACCCCAGTCCCTCATCATAAACCAGGGTCCCAGTAATCCTGTTGCTCCAAGCTCAGGCACATCCCTTCCTTGCTGCACAGTCAGAGGTGCTGCTTGGAGCTGCTGAGATGTTTCAGTCTCAGCTAGCAGGCTGTTCAGTGTAAAAGCTGCACAAGTGGCCTAATTTGGCTTGTTTTAGCTGAACCAGAGGACAAAGGATGGGATTTTCCTAAAGCACCTGAGGGATTCAGCAGCACTCATCCTTGTGCTGGGGTCGGTGCTGTGAACTGCTCACAGGAGGGCTCAATTTCAAGCCATCATGATCGTGATGTAAATCACCGGCTTTCATCTCCTTTAGCCTGTGCTCTTTGTGTTTGCACTTTTAAAAGAATATTCCCCAGAGAAATGCTGGCTCTCCCTGGTTAGTAACCATTTGGAGGTTTCTCTTTTCAGCTAAGTGTAGCCTGTGCACTAAATTTAGTACTTGCATTTGCTGATCAGGATGTTACACAGAACATTTAAATGGCTTTATGGCATGTCATGCATATAGTCAGACTTCATTTCTATGTTCTACTACATTAAAAAAAGATCATTGATTCTTTTGTGTGTGATACATGTCCAGCTGCCTTTGCATGGAGATTTGCGTTCAATTAAAATGTAAAAATTGGCATTTTAAATCTTTTATTAGTTAAATTAAAACCATGTTAAATGTTCTGGATCCATGAGCAAAAAAAAAAAAAGCTGTTTTGCACCTGAAGTGAAATGATTTATTAAGCGAAGGAAGTTATTATCTATCAGAAGGGAATTGAATGGATTGTGGTCATAATGACCTTTAAGTTTTTTAGAAGTGGTAGATCTCATCCTCGCCCATCTAGTTTTAGATCCAATGTTGGAATGAAGAAGTGAGCATTACAGCTTTTTTAGTTCCCAGTTGGTTTCTCAACTTTGAGTGACCTGAACTAAACTGAAAGGGAGCAAATACTGCCTGTGCATCTGCAGAAAAGGTTATAGCTGCCAAAAGCTGCTTTATCAGCTCAACAAATCCTGGTTGCAGGTGATTTTTTACTTTTTCCCCCATTTGTGGGGGATTACTTGATCTAAAATGTTGGAAATAGCACAGGTAACTGCTTGAGAATTCATTTGATTTATCTTAAACTATCTTAAGCTCATATCTTAATATAGATTGTCATAATTCAAGTTGTTTTGTAAATAGGTGCATTTAAAGAGCAGAAGTATGTTTAGTTTTTATTTCCACGAGTGCCCTAGCTGTTGTGCTGTTTACTCACTTGTGTGCCAAAGTCATTTACATTTTCTTGAAGGGTCAGCACGAGGCACTTGACAGGAACGAGGGTAGCTGTCAATTCTTGACAAAGAAACTGGTGGGGAATGTTCTGGAGCTGCCCCATCACTTTGTCACACCTCTTCCTCTTGCAGGGAGCAGATCAAGAGGGTGAAAGACTCAGATGATGTTCCCATGGTGCTGGTGGGAAATAAATGTGACCTCCCAGCCCGGACAGTGGAGACCCGGCAAGCGCAGGACCTGGCCAGGAGCTACGGGATCCCCTACATAGAAACGTCTGCGAAAACCAGACAGGTAGGAGGAGGCTGTTAAAAAAAATGCTCTTTTTTCTTTTCTCCATTGCTACCCTGGTGGGGCAGGGTTAGGGTTAGACACCACCTTGCAGACAGATGGGTGTGAGGGGGGTTAGTTGCTTCTTCAAGGCTAACTGCTCCATCAGGATGTGCCCTCCCCAGTCCAAGCTTGAGCCTCCCCTCTGGAGAAGTAGATCATCACTGTACTCTGGCAGCAGTGAAGGGAAGATGCCTTCTCAGCCTTCTCTTTCTCCAAGGCTGTGGAATAATCTCCATAGTCACTGCAGGTCAACTAAGCTCAGGTCACTTGGCTAACCTCATCCATGGTCTGTTTTGGCAGACCTACAGGCAGAATATACCAGTGCTGGAAAGACCATGTGTAGCTCCCAGAGCACAAAGGTGGAAATGGAAGAACTGACACCTTCAGTTGTCTAGTGGTGGCTTTTCTCTTGGAGAGTAGACCTCAATCAGACTGCTGGGAGCTGATGAATCTCAGGGACTTCAGAGCTCTTTGGCCTCGTGGCTGCTCATTCAATCTTGCTCTCTGTTCGAGGGCCACACTCAGGTCCCTCTTAGTCTTGCCAGCTCGGTTGTGTACCTTTAACTCTGCAATCTGCACTGCTGGACAGTGCTTGGGACACCTTGCTGGGGAGCAGAGCCCTCTCATCTCCCCACTGTCCCTCCTCAGAGCAGCTGCTTCAAGCCATGCTTTTTCCCCAGGGCGTTGAGGATGCCTTCTACACCTTGGTGCGGGAGATCCGGCAGCACAAGCTGCGCAAGCTGAATCCCCCGGATGAGAGCGGCCCTGGCTGCATGAACTGTAAATGTGTGGTGTCGTGACTGTGGTAAGCTGTGCAAGCAGGAGGTGGGGTGCCATGCAGGAACGCTGGAAGCAGGGCAGGAGGTGACTGCAGATGCACTTGCCTGCAAACAAATGCAGTAAGAGCAATTTCAGCAGCAGGTATTTTTTTAATGAAACACCTTTGGGACTGAAATAGCATTTTTCTGTCAAAACAGGCAAGTCGAAATTCCCACTTTCCTGAGGAAGGGTGTGGCAGGAAATGGTTGTTTATTTTTCCCCCCTCATTTTGTGCAACAAAATTCTATGCAACTGAATTTTTTTTGTAAAGCGTGTTTTGTCATGCTTTCCCCAGGAAAGCTTCTTCCCATGCTCCTGCTCTGAAAGAGGAGTCAGGCTGGTGTTGAAGGTGTATGGATCACTGCATGCTCACCAGACTGGCTCTAGAAGAGTTCAGATGAGGAGCTGGGTGGGTGCATTGCCTCCTAATAATGCACTCACATAAACTGCCTCATCCTAAAGCTTTAGAGCAGACCTGTCTCGCTGTGAAAGTCCTGTGTTCCTCAGAAGAGTTTTCCCCATTAGATGCATCCCCTGGGATATTTGGAACTGATGCAATGTTGAGAATTAGCCATAAGGGGGCTGTTTGCTTTTATAAATTGTGCGTGCTGGAGCCAGAAACGGTGTTTTTCAGATTGTTTATGTTCACTTGCCTGTTTGTATTCTTTTTTTCCCTTGGTTCTTTTTTTTTTTTTTTTAAATTATGAGTTTATTTAAAACACTGCAATCCTGCTGGATAGTAGTCAGGGAGAGCTAGTGTTGTCCCTACATGTGCTGGCTGCCCTTAAGCCTGGGAAAACCTTTCTGTGTAACCAACTACTTCTGGGCAGAGGTGGAGAGAGGGGCAACTGGGGATGAGTGCACCGGTGCAATTTATATCAAAGGACATCTGGGATTGGGATGTGAGAGAAAAGCCTGCATGAACATTGCCCTTAATGTCTTTTGGGGAGTCTCCAAGCACCTGGACCAGTGTTTCACCCCTCTGAACAACTGCTGGAGTCCTAAAGAGAAGTGCATTGTATCCAGAGATGGTGTTAAGAGGGTCTCGTGAAGGTGAAGACGCTTTTTGAGCTAAAGGCTGTGAGCACAACAGAGCTCCTCCTCCTGCCTGCCACTCCCAAGGAAAAAAAAAGGCAACAGAAAAATGCTGGCAACGTTTGCTTCCTATGAGCAAAAACCCACCCCAGCACCCCACCCCTCCGCTCCCAGCTGAGGCGCGTGAGGTCGGCTGGGGGCCGAGCCGAATGCTGTGCCCAGCACACTTCTCACTGCTCAGGGAGATTTTCCAGATGTTTGTGTCCTCCAGATGTTCAGGAGTGTTTCCTCCGGATGGGGATGTGAGCTCAAGGCTTGTTTCCTGCTTTGGCTCAAAGCTGACGGCATGGGCTTGGCAGACACTGCCTCTCCCTTACACCGGCTGCCAGGAGCCCAATCCCTGTCACAGCCCGGTGGCAGCACTGGTGCGGGCAAGAAGGGATGGGAAGGGGTCACTTGGAAACATTCCTCTCTGTTAAGAGAACATGGCCTGTGAGTTGCCCACTTCTTTTTCTGCTCAGGCAGAAACTGGAAACCAGATATCCCAGCTTACTCTAGCTGCAGTTACCAAGAGCAGAGGGGGAGGAACATCAAGGCATAAAAGGAGAAGTGAGGCAAAGACATGCTGGAATTTGGGGAGGAGAAGGGTGGGTGTGTGGCCAAGAAAATTTGGCTGCATTTGCCTTGGACTCGTTTTGTGGTTCCCATCATCCCAGAAGGAGGTGGAAAGATCTTGCCAAACAATGCCCCTTCCCATAAGGAGGTTCAGACAGGGCAGATGATCTGGTGAGGTGCCTGAGGCTCACGCATCACTCCACAGACTCTGAGGCTTGTTCCCTTCACCAGCTACGCAGATGCTTTGCTGAGCCAGGCTCAGACCTCTTAAGACCTGTGTAACCTTTTGCTTTTGCTCTGTGGGCACTAACAGGGTCATCCCAAAACATGAGGGGTGAGAAATGGAAACAGCCCCAGCGGTTTTGACAGCGAATGGGAGCTAATGAGTGTCCTCTTCTGTTTCAGCTGACTGGACCGTGTCTTGGAGAGGTTCCCACTGTGCAGTGCGCAAGGAAAGAGGTGAAGCGAAGGAAGAAGCAAACGGATTCAGAGGAGGAGTATGGGGGGGGAGAGGAGGAGGAAGAGGACAGGGGGAGCATGAGCCCCTCCAAGGACTATCTCGCACTTCACCCAAGCCTGCCTGCGGCAAACAACTTTTTTTTTTTTTTTTAACCCCACCCCCTCATCCTTTGGCCTCCTCCCACCCCGGCAACTGTACAAAGCCACAGATTGAATCACAGTAAATTATTATTTGATCGTCTCAACAAACCATCTTGATGGCTGTGTCCTCCTTGCAGAGGCGGCTGCTGCTGGTGCTCCGGAAGTATCACTGGTGGGATGGTGGGGAGGAAAGAGTACTGAGATTTGCTCTCCATAGACCAAGGTCATGCTCTAGGTCATGGTGATTGGGATGGGAGAGACAATCTCTCTTTCAGGGCAAGACAGCTTCCCTCTGTCTCCAGCAAGTCTTTGTCATGGTCTTGTTCTCCCCAGCCCACCTGAAACTTTGCTGTCCCGAAGTTTTGGTAGGGTGGAAGAGTGCAATGAGTCCAAGCCTGTCCTTGGCACTCCCTTGAGTGCTTTGCTCTCAGCCTAGTCTTTGTGGGATTTTTTTTATGGCCTCAGATGCAGTGCCTGGAAGGGAAGAAGCATTGGGGAGGAGATCGAGAGTGGGGTTCACCTCAGCTGGTGCCAGTTTGTTGCTTCACTGACTTCTTTCCTGGCAGCTCTTTCTGGCATAAGACTCCTGTCACGTGTTGTGCTCTGGAAGAAGAATTAGGCCCTTTTGGTCCCCTCCAACACCTGGCTATGCTAACACCTGTGTAACACATATGTTTTGGACTGCTCTGGTGTGCTGGCAGGGTGTAAAGGTGAGCAAACCCTCGTCTGCCCTGTGCACAGCTTCATTACTGGTGAGCATGTCAACAAGGGCTCTCCTGCACTGCAAAAACAGTCTGGCTGCTCAGCAACAGAGACTAAAGGATTCAAGCTTCCAGTCCTTGGGTTTAGAGTGGGTAAGAGTGTTTTGGATAAGCGCTATTCTGTTGGGAACCCCACCTTTGCTCAGCTGTGCTCCTTTGGGCTCTGACCCACGTGCCTTTCCCTTGCAGCCCCAAGCGAGGCAGTGCGCTCAGTACAGCGGGTGGCTCAGTACTCGCTGCCTTTCCCTCTCCCAAGCCGTTGCACGGCCAATTTAGCTGACATCCAGAATTGGGAGCATCAAAGGGGGTAGGTCATCCAGCTGAGTGTGGCAGGGAGCTGTTCTGCATGGGCTAGCCCAGGCCTGAAGAGGTGCTGGGTTTGGCAGCCAAGGCTGGTCTGGGTTGGGAGCGGCGAGGGCGGCATGTGAGTCACATGCCTCACATGGCAAAACCAGCACAGAAACCCTGGTCACCCCCAGCAACAAGCCACAGCCCACCCAGGGCTTCCCAGCAGCCATATGAACAGCCTCCCATCCCACTCTGCATCCTCCATCATGCCAGGCAGCAGCAGAACTCAACTCCCATTGTGCTTGGAGATGCTGCCTTTGATTTTGGCCTGGGCAAGAGAGGACTTGTGCTAATGGCTTACTTTTTGTACATGCCTGCTCTGAACTGCTGTGGGGCACAGCCCCCACCCTGGCTGCAGCTGCCTGGCACCCTGTTCCTGCAGGAGAAAGGCTGATACCACTTGGAGTGGGAGAAGTTGCCCAAGGGAAGAGCTGCCCTGTCTTTAGCTGGGTGTGCTGTTTGCAGCAGCACCTGTCCCTGTGCTGGAGGAGCACTGAAGATGCTGATCTAGTGTTACTTGGTGGGATTGGACCAGAGACTCCCAGAAAACCTCTCAGCCTGAGTTGTTTCAAGTGTGAAGCCTGGAAGTATGGAGTTTGTTCCTAAGTTGGCAGCTTGTGCGCAACTGGCCACGGGACAGAGGTACTTTGTCTTTCTAGAAGATGATGTGGGGGTAGACCTGGGGGCCCTTGTTTGGTAGTGTTACTGCAGTAGGAATCTGGTGCTCTTCATCTGCAATAGAACTTACCCCATCCTTCCCCAGGCCCTTCCTGAAGGATGGGATAGGTGTATTTGGAGGCCTTCAGAGATGAGGCAACACTGTTTGGGATTCTCTCAAGGACTGGACTCCGAATGGCTTTAGCCACTGAGAGTCTCCTCTCTAGCTGAGAGCCACAGTCAAGGACTGGGATCTATGGTCAAGGAAGCTGAGGAGCTCTAGGCAGCACCAGGGACAAGGTGTCTTCCCAGGGCAGGCAACAGCTGCAGTTCCAAGAAACTGGCACATCTTGGTGAGAGTGTGCTAGAACAGCAATGGCCAGAATACAAGAGTTTGGTCAGGAGCAGGAAGCTGAAATGGGAGCATCTTCATTTCAGAGAGGTTTCTGCACTTAGGGTAAGATTTTCTAGCTTTCCAAACAGGGCTGGTCAGTAACAGACCATTTCAGGAGCTGGTTAGCTTTTTGCTGTAATTAGAAGGTCACAAGAAACCCAGACTCAGGTCAATGTTCAAGTCCGTGCTAAAAGATGGACATAGGTTGGGAGCAAAAGGCGGTGCTAACAGCTTAACTCCACAGTTCTCAGAAAACCATGTGTTAATTGTGTGTTAGTGTAGTACTGCATCTTTGTTCCAGGAGGAGAATCACAACAGATCAAGGTACATCAGCTGTGATCTGGTCTGATCTTTTCTGTAGGCAAAAACCAGATTGTGTCACATCTGTCAGGTGAAGCTGCTGTTACTCTGGACTTGGGTTTTTCATTTGCTGCCTTGGTGTTGGTAATTTGGGTACAGGACACCCATGTGCTGGCCCATGACAGGCAGGAGCTCATGATGTGTTCTCTGCTAGCTGAACTTCTTGAGTCTGAAAGTAATACCAGGATTAGTTTCACTGGAGATAAGGTAGTTTTGGAGAAGGAATTGCAGGGGTTGGAGTTGATTTTCTCTATAGTTATTTAAAACACATTTGTTCTAGATGTACCTGGACTGGAAGATGGAGTTCCCAGACACTGCAGTTGTTTCCCTTATGACAAGGAGTTTGTTGAATATCTCAGTTTTGCTTCTGTGGCACGAGCTCAGGTGAGCAGAATGTACAGTTATTCTGAAGGGCCACTCCTGTTGCATAGCTGGAAGCTGCAGGAGTCCACAGAGGTGAGCTTTTTGCTATATTTGAGCACAGCAGCTCATGCTGGCTGTTGTGATCTCTTCAGCTAGTCATGGCAAGGCTGAATTCAACTTTGTGCTGTGCTGTGGAACACAATCTCTGAGAAGGCTTCAGTCAGCATCCTACTGATTAAGTTGAGACTGCATCTCCCATGATGGAGAAGTGCCACCTTTGAACCCATACTTAGATGACAGAATAGCTGACAAGGTTTGGTCTAGTCTGGTCAGGTCCAGATGTCTCAGGACAGACATATAATATAAGTTTTTCTCTCACATCATTCAAGTGCCCCACACCCTTTTACAGAGGGATTGGGGCTCTGGAGACAGCTCAGCTGAGTCAGCTGGCAGAATTGCTTTCAAGTCCTTAAAGATGCTGATTAAGTGCTGGAACAGATGTGATGCCTCTTGGTCTGTGAGGGCTTCCACAGGAGCACTTTCCTAAGCCAGCAGCGAGGGTGACTCCAAAGCAGGTGAGTGCATGGTGCTTGCTGAGGGCTTTGGCAAGGACCTGGGTTGAGCAGGAGCTGGCAGCAGTGACTCATTGCTGGAGTGAGATGTGAGGGGGAGTGGAGGCAGCTGAATGAAAGGCTGAGTTTTATGGAGCAGCCTTAGCTAAATCCTGGCCTTATCCTCCTCACCTCCAGTGTGGTTGGGTATAGAGGAGCAGACCAGGTTCTCCTTCTGGACTATAGCCACTGCTGCAGCCATTTCCAGCCTAAGCAGTACTTACATATCACTTCTTGCCTCCACCATAAAGGTAAGCAAAGCCACCCAAGAACCAACTTCCCCAAGCCTGAGGTTATCTGAGTCTGCAGGCTTAGATATCCCAGGTGCAGGGCTCTGATTTGGGGCCAGGCTGAGTGGCCTCTGGGGCACCAGAATGGCCCAGGCTCTCACTGGAATGGTTGGAATCAGGGGCCTGTGGTATTTCATCCCATGTATCCACAGGCACCTCTAAGGGATCTCATAGCAGTTTTAGACCAAGACGGAAGTTTCTCAGTTCACCTTTCTCTGAGTCTTAGGAGGAGCCTGATTTACTGTAAGAAAGAATAGGGTTAAATAAGCCAGGCTTTAGTGACCCCAATCCCTTGGAGTCGTGTCTTTCCTTGTGCCTTCAAAATCTCCGCAAACAACTTGGGCTCTTTTGTAACTGCTGACGGTGAGTAAGGATGCTCATGCGATGGGAGCACGTGCTGCATCTCCTACCGAGATGTTGTTTTAGCTCTGGTTTGCTTGTCTCCTGCACTGTCCTGGTGCCCACATCCTTCTAGGTGAAGAAGAGGATGCTGGCTTCCTCAGCTGCTGAGGTGGTAGGATTGGGGAAGTGGTTTGGAAAGGGGTCAGAGTTGGCTCTTTCAACTGCCAGGCTGTTACTTTCTCCATGTGCTGCTTTGTACTGGGGGATGTGCTGTAGGAAGGGGGTGACATTGCTCAGAGGCCGGTGTGACAGCCACCATCCTGGCCCCCAGCAACTAGTGGGAACAGGGACAGGCAGGTGGGGCTGGACCCATGTGCAGCTCCCTTGCTGTCTCTCTGGGTTGAGTACAAGGTCTGTGGCTTAGCAGAGCCAAGGTATCAGCCCCAGCCATGGCTGCTGGAGCTTGGGGTGCCCTTGCTCTGCTCCCCAAGTCCCAGCCACCACTGCCACAACCCCTTTGCAGCACAGGAGGAGCAGGAGAGCAGCACAAGAGCAGCACGCAGCTCCCACAGGTGAGCAGCACAGCAGCACTGCCCTGGCAGCTGGACACAGGAGCAAGTGAGCAGCACTGCAAGCCCAGGAAGAGGAACAATCCCATGCCCAGCCAAACTCTGACACTGCCGCTGCCAGACACAGCATCCCCATCTCTCTCCCTCCACTACATCCTGGGAGCAGAGCCTAAACCAGCACAAAGCCTTGCTCCCTCCCTCAGCTTGGCTCTGCTCCAGGCTCCACTTAGCATCAATTATTCAGTGCCGACTGGCTGAAGCCTTGCGGAGGCACGCAGGGCTTGATGAGCTTTCTGTGTCGTGGGAGGTGGGCAGGGATGGGGAGGAGCACAACCGGGGCTTGGCCCAGAGCCAGCAAGCAATCAGGACAGACATGGTCACCTGCCTGTTCCAGCTCCTGGCACTGCTGGGGTGGCTGTTCTGAGCCAGGAAGGACAGGAACCATAGCGGGCTACGAGGGCACCAGAGCTGAGCACAGCTTGCAGAGTTTGCATTTCTGCTTTGGGGACCAGCCCTGGGAGCCAGAGAGCTGGTGTGATGAGGGCAGTGGCCCTACCAGGGAAAGGGAGGCAAGGAATACTGGCAAATACCAAGGCAGAGGCAGAGGCAGTGGGAGGGCCAGGCCCTGGCTGACAAGGCCGTCAGAATTTCAGCAGCGGCCTCAATGCCATCTACAGGGTTCATGTGCCACTGGTCCCAGTGCTGTCCAGGCAAGTGGGTATCTGACCTTGGGCTTTGAATTGTCCTGCTCTTTGTCCCCTGTGAGCAGCACCCAGGCCCTGGGGGGCACCGGAGGGATCAAGGGGTGCTGCTGGACTGACACAGGGGCTGTCTACCGTCCCATCCCTTTGGGGACACAAGCACCTCCCAGGCTGGACACCAGGCTTATGTTCACCATGAGGTCTTTCACTCCTCTGGTAAGGGAGGGAGGGCCTAGGCACTTAGCAGGTGCTCTCCTCCTGGGGAGGACTCTCTGCAGTGGGTACTTGGCATCCCAAAACGCTACCTGGGAGCCCCATTAAGCACCAGTTCAAGGCTGGGTACCTCTGTGGCACCTGCATTAGCTGGAGGGATGCTGTCAGAGGAGGTCATGGAGCCCTGCCTCTCCCTGGTACCACAGCCAGCAGGCTACAACTGGGCACATGCACGGAATGTGGGGATCACAGATACCAACAAGCAGTATCTTACTCCGTTTTTTTCAACGACCAAGTGAACCAAGGCTGCTTTATGGAGGAACACATGCCTCAAACGTAGCATAACTCACCTTCCCTTGGGGAAACTCTGCCCTTCTGGACACTTCTGCTCTCTCCTTGGCAGCGATGCTGTTCTAGCCATTGGATAAATGCCATATCTACACCCTGCAGTGCCTGTCACGTAGATAATCATGGCAGATGTTCAAACCTAGTCCCACCTGTCTCCTTCCTCTGCACTGCCTGAGACCAAAGAGGTTCATGGGGGGTGGTGGCCAGGAAGTGACACAAAGCAGCTTGTGCAACTTTTAGCATTTACGGTGGCCATCCTAGGGTGGCATTTAATTAATTCTGGCCCCTCCATTTGCTGTCAGTCTTTGTGCCCTCTGTGCTGCTGTGGCAGAGACAGATACCCCTGTATTTACTGTAACCATGCTGCTTAAGACCAAATGACAGCTTTCTCTCGGGAGCCAGAACACTGCTCGCATTTAACACCTCAAAGGCAACAGCACCACAGCCATCTAAGCACAGGAAGCCCTGGCCATGAAATCTGGGGTGTGTCAGAGGTACTGCTCACACACAACTTTTTAAAATTCATCTTCAGCTGTCAGCAGCACCACCTTACACTCCCAGTGACTGCTGTAAACGTGACTCAGCCCTGATTCACAAACGTGTGTCGCACCCACCCACCCACTTGCTGTGCAAGGAGCAGTGTCCACCCGATCCTTGTCCTGTCCAACCCTCCCAGCACTGCCTATGGGCAGGAAAACAAACTCCAAACACAAAATCATGGCTAAAAAGAAGCTTCAGCAGGGCTGCTGGCCAGCAGCCACATGTCAGAAGGGATGCTGCTCCTTGCTCACCTGGGAGAGAACGACAGGAAGTAGAAAGGAGTAATTTTCTTTCCACTGCTGTTGGAGATGCCTGGTTTTAACTACAGTAGAAAAGCAGGGAGGAAAGCAGAGCTGGAGCAGGATGGACCTGATGCAGCTGAAGCATACCCAGTGAACCAAGCTAAAAGTCATCAGGAGAAGGTAATCCCAGAAGTCTTGCTGCAGCTTCTGTCACTGTAAGAAACTTCATGGAGTCTGATTTTATGCTAAACTTCTTGAACCATTATTATTACAACCATGTAAAACACAGCATCAAATACGCTGGACAGTTTGGATCAGTGTAAAAAGGAATTACTTTTTTTTTCCCAAAAAAACTTCCCTTAAAAAACCCAACCCAACCAACCAACCAACCAAAAAAAGCACAGACATAAAAATGTTTTTCTTTTTAAGTAATAATTATAATACATTAGAAAGAGTCATGGAGGAAGCGTTCCACGCTGTAAACAAGAATAGCAAATAAAAAGAAAAGCAGATGGTAGCCAGGCTCTCAAAGTGCACGGCCCAGAAACCCTGACCTCAACCTCCGGCCCCTGCTGGAGCTAGGCCCCGTGGCTCCTGCTGCCCACCAGTGCCACAGCCACTCAAAGTGCTCAATCACAAACAACACCAAGCAGAACAAACCAAACCTAAATAACCCAAACCCAAATAACCCAAACCCACGTGCAAGGCAGCGAGGCAAGAGTCTCAGAGCTGTGAGGGTGAGGATGGGGGGAGCTGCTTTCCCACATTTGCTCACAGTAAGAGTGGTTTTTGCTGAGGGGCTGAGGCTGTTGCAGGGGGCCGAGCAGGGCTGCAAGTGGCTTGGGCCAGTTAATTTGTCCTGCTGAGCTGCCACCCTCAGCCTTCTCCTTCCCTTCCTATTCCCAGTGAAAGAGTTGAGGCTGGGCCAGGTCCTGCTCCCACAGATCCATCATGGCTGCACCTTTGCAGCAAAAGGCAGAGGAGAAGACAGGAGCAGGCATCTCCTTGAGGATCATGTGTTGATGTGCTGAAGTGAGGGCATCACACCAAGGACAGCAATGCACGTTGCTTCCCAGCCAGCTGGGGCTAAGGGCCTCTCCCCAAACCTACCAGCTTTCAGGGCCTGCAGGTTGGAGAAGAGCTTCTTAGGTGGCAGAGTGAGGAGCCTGGAGCCCTTCCCAGCAAGCAGCACACTGGTAGGAAAGAGGAGCCTGTGTCTCCCTCGTCCAAAAGTTCCCAAAACCAGCTGGTGGTTTCCCACAGGCCTGAAGGTCACTGAGGATCTTGCTGCTCATTCCCATTAGGGCTTGGAGGGAAGGATCACCCCTACCCCTCGCCCCCTTAAAATTCATGTTGAACATCATGCACTAAACACCATGCAATGAGTACTGTGCATTTGACAGCTGTCCAAAACTAAAGCAAACCACCTTTTTAAATGTTAATACTGCAAAACATCCCAGACACATGCTGGGTGAGGAGCCCAGGTGCACAAGCAACAAGATGTGCAAAGGCTGTGTGCCTGAAATGAGGGAAAACATGTCAAAACGAGGGGAAAGAGGTCTCAGCTCTTGCACTGTGAGCCAAATGCTCAGATGCGTTAGCAGGAATCCTATGTGGGCTTCAAGGAGAGGACAGAACCCCAAGCTACAGAAGCCAAGCCAAGATGTGACCAACAGCCTTCAGATGCTTCTTGTTGCTTCCCAGTGAGCTCCAATGGCCAGTGGGCTGCTAGCAAAAGGCAATGGATATCTGTCCTGAAATACTGCTCAGGTATTTTAACACACAAACAGGTTTAACTATGAACAGTTACGGAAAAACATACTCTACATCAAAAACAATTCAAGCACCATTGTCCTAGAAAGGACCTGTGGTGTCTCAAAACACAATACTGAACAGTGCAAGAGCACTTTTCCTCAAACTCCTCACAACACCCCTGCGAGGTAGCTAATAGGGTTATCCCTGCTTTGCAGAGGGAGAGGATGGGCAAGGTTGGAGGCTCAGCAGAAGATGGGATCTGGGACAGAGCAGGGGTTGCAATGAAAGCTGGGGGTGCTGTGGTCTGGCTGGCTACATCCAAAGAAAGATCCAGTGCTCCATTCGACACTCCCTGCTGCAAACATAAACCACCACACGTACACAAGGCAAAATAAACCCTGATAAATCATAGAACCATGTTGAGCTAGAAGGGATCCACCATGATCATTGAGTCCAACTCCTGGAACCCACAAGGTAATCTAGTGGAAGTTTTCTGCTGGGCTTTCAGGTAGCCTTTAGATCAGGTTATGCGATTGAAGCAGCCTGTGAGATAAAAAAATAGTTTTCAAAGTCTCCTTAGAACTTAAAGGACTCTTTGCCCAGGGCCTCCGTTGAAGGGATGGGAATCCCACTTGGAGTCCCACCTATGGTGGCACATGCAGCCACCCCTTCTGGACAGCAGGGTCAAATCCAACACATTTGGACTATTTCCTGCTTTTTCCACTTATCTGCCTTCCTGATGAAGTCCCTTCACCTCTAGGGGTGAAGCAAATCCTTGGAACAGGATTTTGGACCAGCTCTTTCTGTGGGGTGAGTGTCCGCCAATGGCTTGGGCTGTGCAGCAGCAGCACACTGGGATGGGGAGGAGATGGACAGGCCACTAGGACTTGGTGCCTGAAGGGCAAGCGGGCACCCATCGTGCCCAGGTTTCCTTCCTGTGCGGGCTAAATCAGAAGGGCTGAGATCAGGTTCTGGGCAATGTGCTTCCCCTTCCCTAATTCCTGTGCATTTCCTCCCTGACACTTAACTTGCTCAAAGCCAAAGTGGACTTATCTTGGGCACTGTGATTAGACACCATGGCACCTCGATCAGCTTGGTAGTGCAAGCAGGTTTCGCAAGCCAGCAGCCCCTTTTCCTTTCTGGGCAACAGAAAGGCAGCGAGCCCGCTCGCTGCACTGGCCCTGTGAGGGAAAGGCCAGCAGAAGGGGCACTCAGCCCAAGAGACCAGGCTCAACCTTCAGCACTGTCCTTGTTGCCTTGAGAACCTGGGAAAGAACCACCCTGCTAGCAGTCCCCTGCCAGGGTGACACCAAGGAGACATCCCAAGGACTCAGCAGCTCTTAAACCTCTCCTCCAGGACACCATCCTCCACCGTGGCAGGAGCCAGATACAGCCGGGCACTGCTCTGTAGAATTGCATAGAAAGGCCAGCGGGCTGCCTGTGCCTGCTGGGACACCCAGGGCCCTGCCTGGAAATCCCACTGCCTACAACTGCAGGTCTGGGAAATGAAATAAAAATCTATTGCTACAAAGGCTTTTGAAAGCAATGCTGTGGCTCCACTGATGGGGCATTTTAAAGAAAGCATTTCAGACTCCAATGCCTTGTGCCTGCTTCTGTGGCCATGGATACCCATGGCAGGCAGGAGCAGAAGAAAACGCAACACACAACTCACCAGCCCTGTCTCTTCCCCCAAGGATGAAACTCGGGGAGCTTGGAGGAACAAAAAATGAAAGCACTTTCCAGTTTGTCCATAGGAAAGATGCAAATCCAATTTGCTGGTGTCTCCTAGTGCTGGTGGCCACCGCTTCATCTCCTCGCTGGGCGCTCGTACCAAAGCACAGCTCGACATGTGATGGCACTGTGCTGTCACCCCGACACAGCCCTGCTGATGGAAGGTGATCCTGCAAATGGGGCAAGGCTGCTGCTCCAGAACCCGCTTCCTCTCCCTCACGTTCCCCATCCCCACTAGAACGTCACCGATTTGGGCAGCTTTGCCATGGAAGGAGAGCCTGAAAGGAAACTGTTCTCTGAGCGGGACTTGGCAACCTGCGGCGGTAATTTTGGTTTGGGGCTCAGCGGGGGTCGTGGGGCTTTCAGTGCATTTACTGGTTTCTGGAGACTTTGCTGGACATCGACCTCCTCCAGGTCTGGCATAAGAGGTGGTGGCATGGAGGTGGCAGGCAGGGGATGTGCAGTCTCTGACAGAGGCAATGCCACCTGCTTTCTGTTCAAGAAGTCCTGCTCTGTCGCGTGGGCCAGGTGGAGAGGAGTGGTGGTTTTGATAACAACATAGGGGCTGTTCCCCTTCACCACAGGGGACGGTGCCCTCTGGACGGGGCAGCCCTCGGCCAGCCCTGCTGCCTCCGGCTCTCTGCTGGACAAGACGGGCACACTGCCTCCCGCCAGCCTGTGCGCAGGCAGCGCGCCTGCGGCCTCGGGCCAGCACGCAGTGCCGGTGGCGCTGTCCATCCCGGTGTGCTGCAGGCTGAGGAGCTCTCCTGTGGATGCAGCTTTGGATGCTGAGCGCTTCAGGCCCGTTTCTTCCGGCAGCACTGCCCTGCAGCGCCTGTCGTCCTCATCCTTGCGCTCGCTCTTGGGGGAGCCATTGTGCTGTGATGTCCAGGAGAGCCGCTGGCAGCTCCCTGGCAGAGGATGGGGGGGTGCGTCGAGCACTGTGTCTCTGCTCAGGGAAGATTCCTGTTCTCCCACCAGCAGGGCAGTGGGATTTGGCTGCCATACTACATCGTCCGTAGGGGAAATCTCAGCGGTGCTCGAGTTGGGAGGG
Source organism: Climacteris rufus (assembly GCA_013398175.1). Lineage (NCBI taxonomy): Eukaryota > Metazoa > Chordata > Aves > Passeriformes > Climacteridae > Climacteris > Climacteris rufus. The sequence goes on along the minus strand of VZRZ01003178.1, from coordinate 197,768 downwards.
GTTGGCCTGTTTTGGAGAGAGGAGTCTAAGGATCTGTGCTCAGCTGGGGCACGGAGGGAGACTCCATGGTCCACTACAGCACAGCCAGGAGCAAGAAGAGGCTGCTCTGGAGGCAGGACCATGGGCAGGAGGTGTTGCTGGGCCTGTGTGTCGCTTGCCTTCAGAAGAGACGATGGCTGCCTGTCCATGATGGGCTCCACCTGACCCTCCTCATCCAGTGGCCGCTCACCCGGAGGAGGCACGTTCGTTGCTTCAGCTGCTTCACTGCCCTGGAAGGTGGGAATCGTTGCTTCCACCACCATCATTCCTCCTGGTGTGCCAGGAACTCTGTGGGGATGGGGCTCCCTGTCTGGGGTGTGCTCACCCACTCGGCCATTCTGGCCGTTGGCCGCTGCATTTTCCTTTACAGCTACTGGGTTGAGGGAGAGTTCCAAGCCCAGGGGTTTTCTTGGAAACTCCTCAGGCTTTGCTGCATAGAAAGAGAAAACAAAATAAACCCCAAACTGTGCATCAGTTCATTTTTGCACACCCTGAATGTGAAGAAGACAGATGCTTCTACCCAACAGCTGCCAGCCCTTCTGGGCTGCCCTGGCTTCCAGCCACACCAGCAGGATGCTGTGGGTCCCTGCTGGGCTGTCCACCTTCCCCTCTACTCACCTGGTGGGGGCAGGTCAAATTTCATCTTGCGCAGTTCAGTCATTGACACCTGCAGTTGCTCGATGACAGCATCATCCTCATACTGCAGGGAAGCAGCAATTCTCTCCTGCAGAAATTCACGTAAATCTTCCAGTGTCATCTTCAGCAAGCGCTCTGGGGGAGGGGAGAAAGGAGTAATGGCAGTGGTACAGACACGCTGCAGGGTAGCACAAGCATGGGTTATACCACGCTTTTGTTTTATCTGGGATTCTGTTGCTGTTCCCACTCCACAGTGAGACAGCCTGAACGTTTTTGCCTCTCTTCCACCTTCCCACTGTTGCTCAGGGTCATCAATACATGCATATATCCATGCCACCCGAGAAGCAGCTCCGCAATGGCAGGACAATGGCAGGGCTGGGAGCCGTGCTGACGAGGATGCGGGTTTTGGGCCATTTCTGGAAGTTCTCACCAATGCCTCTAGGAGGAGGAAAAGCTCCACGAGACAGGCCCTGAGTGTCATATTGAACAGCCACTGCCAGTGGCTGCCACCACCAGCCAGGGACGCCAACCCGCACCAGCCAGCAGGCAGGGATGCAGGAAGAGGTGTTGGCCCTCTTCCAGGAAGGGGAAAGGGTGGGATACAGGCAGGAAAGGGTTGCAGGGAGGGGTGCCAATCCACACCACACATTCATCAGAGAGATTTCACAGCCAGACTGAAACGTCTGCCTGCCTCCTAGTTTCCCACTTTTTGCAGACAAATAGAATACTTCAAGATTTATTTCTGGATAGCCCATTCTTTGTTTAACTGAAGGAAGAGCAGGGGCACTGTTGGCAGGAGCCAACATATGCAGCCCGTAAATCCTGCTGGCCCAAAGGTTCCCAGCATGCATTCCTGCCCCAGATTCAGGCCACAGAGCGACAGAGCAAGACTGTGAACTTATGGGAGCAGAGGGGTTCAAAGTCCCAAAGATCTTGAGATAGAAACATCACTGTCTTAATGTTATGCAAGAAAACCAAGTTTTGATCATTTTAGAAGTGTATTAGTGGATTCACTTCTCCCTCTACAGACTTTTCAGTTGAACCACCACATAGACTTCAGCAGACAGATGGGTTACTGTCTGTATTGCCCCTAAAAGCCTGTTTTTGACAGAATTTGTGGGGCACAGCACACAGGAAGAGGCAGCTGGGAGCATTTCAGGTGCGGTTTCTGTGTGCTGAATGCTGCACATCAACCCTTGTGGCATCACATTTCCTCCCCAGACCATCAGCTCCAGAATGTGCCTTTTGTGGCCAGCGCAGGGCACCATGCAAGCTGGAAGTGGCCAGCAAGTCTTTCCAGGCTGGCAGCACAAGGGTGGCCCAGCACAGTGCCACCACAGCAGAGGGGACGCAGTGTGACCTTACTTTTGTGCAGTTTGAGGATGGTGTAAGCCATGGCCGTCAGGACGCGCTCCCCCTCCAGGATGTAGATATCCCACAGCCGCAAGGTCAGCGTGAACGGGGTCTGTTTCAAACACACACACAGATACACAAACGGGGTGATGATACAGAGGCTGATGCCATCACTGCATCCCCTTGCACCAAAACACAACAGGGCTTTGGAAGTCAGGAGTTCATCTAAAACACAAAAATGTATTTTATCATCTACGGTTTTGCCCTAAAGCTGACAAACTCGGGTGGCTGGGAAAGTACTTAAAACCCATCCATGAATGCAGAAAAAGGAGAAACTTTCCTCACACGTATGCTAGCACATGGATTCTCCTACTCTGGAGGGAGCACCATCATCTTTCAGCCTAGTGAGCACATAAAATAACTCCTATATCCATCCAGATTGCCCAGGAGGGCTATTTATGGGATAGGTCTGAAAGCCCAATGATGCCTCACTAAGCATTAAAAAAATCACTCATTTGGTGTCCAAAGAAGTGTTCTTCCTTATATATAGGCTTATTTCTGCCTGCTGGAAATACCTCTGCAAGGGGTTTTCATTTGCACTCAGACCCAATCTGACAAACAGCATTGAACTGATACTCAAAATGATGGAGCATCCCATACCTCCCAGCAAAGATCTAAGGCATCTCACCAATACAGAAATTAATATTAGTCCTACTGTGACCTTTAGGTTCAAATTTATGATGCTGCACTTACTCTCCAGAGTCTGGCACAACCCATCACTGCAGCTCTTTTATCACATGCTACCGCAGTTAAAAAGATATTTTGCATTTTATACAGCTTTTTAATGACAGATTGCAAAACAGTGAGTTCCCTCTCAAGAAGAAGGGATCATCCACAGTTTTATAGGAGACAGGGCAGCAGAAGGAGACTGAGGCACACAGATGTCCTAAACATTAGCAAGTCTGAACATTCCATTCAAGTGTGCAAGCACAATGCTGATCCTAAAAACAAAGTAGCCTTGGCTCAGGACTGACAAATTAGCTCTGGACAAATCAGGGTAATTTTCTCACACTTTCACATCTTTCCAGTCCCAGGCTGCTCCTTTGCCTGCAGCTGCTGCACTGCTATTTGTTGAGGTTTGTGCCCCCAGCTCTTCTTCACCCTACGTTGTTTCCAGAGCCAAAGTGAGGTTAATTGCCTTTGCAGCAGTGCCAGTGGGCAAGAGAAAGATCTCTCCCAACTCTGAAGCTTATACTGCTGATGCCAAACCCTCTCCCAGTAACTGCTTGTGATGAGGCAGCAGGAACTGGCTTGTCATCAGTGACATGCAGTTATTTTTAGCTTCTCCCTTATTAATTTTTCGCCTTATGAGTGTGCATAATATCCCACCTTATAAAATATTAATACCTTCTTCAAAGTATTATATTTACAAAAAAACCCAGGCAGATTAACCATGCATGCAAACAGCAGAGCAGCAAAAAAACCCCAGAGCATCCTTACCCGGTCAATGAAACACTGCAGGAACCACTTGGTTGTGTAAATCCCAGTAGTCATCTGCTCCTTGTCCTGGGGGGAGACAGCAAAGAGAGACAGGAATTTCACCAGGCAAGACACTGGAGGTTCAAGCAGCTCATAAGGCTTTGCGGGAGGTTGGTTGGTTTACTTATCCTGGGGTCTGCATGCAGGATTTTGTCTCCCATCTCTCAGCAAAGTCCCAGCTTTAAATATCAGTGTTGAAGCCCTGCTCTGGCCCTTTGTTTAAGATATTCACTGAACCTGATCCTTGATGTGGCCAGACTTCAGCCACAACATTGGAGAGGGATTTCTAGGAGAAGCTTTTCTGGCCTAATACCTACTCCAGGGATTTACAAAAACCTTCCAGGAACCCAAACCACTCACTCCTTGCAGACCACCATTTTTGTTTCCACAGCAATTCCCATGTAAGCCTCTCAGAGCTCAGTCAAGCTGGCTTTGGAAGCACCACCTCATTTGCATGGCATGGCTGCTGCAGGAGTAGGACAACCTGACAGGCCAAAGAAAACTCTTAAAAACCTCACCATCATCACCTTGGTCTAACACTTCCCCATCTGATGCTCAATGCTGTGTTGCAGAGAGCTCTGCACATGTGCAGGGCTGACATGACTGCTGCTGCAAAGCCAACAAAGCAGTGGGGATGGGAAGAGAAAGAAGCCCATGGGATTAATGACCAGCTCCAGCCTTTGCTTTGGGCTGGTGCTGTGCACCTGCAAGCCTGGAGAACCTTTGGGAGCAGGAAGGATGAGCAGCTTTCAGAGTTATTCTCATCCCCTCCCCTGCCCATGACTATAATTAAGTGACAACATAACATGGCTCTGTCTCACTTATACAGCCAGGGCTGGCTCATCTGCAGTATGAAGCAGGAGGTTTTGCAGATGATGGCAATATAAACACCTTTTCCTGGAGATGGGGGCCACCAAGCCCTTTGTGAGCCTAAGAAAACTTTAGGAGTCTGGCCACTGAACACCAACTGTCTACACCAAATGCAAGGAGTGGGACAAGCAAAAAGCAGGTGTTGCAAAATAGTGGCCTGCATGTTAAACTGCAGTCAGTGTGTCCTTCAAATGCTCCTACAGCCACCAAATGGGCCTGCACCATCTGCTAGAAAAAGAACAACTGGACATGCCCAACCAACAAAACACACAGCAAATCTTGTGTGCCTCCTGTCTTTAAACAACAGCAAAGCATTTGGAGCTAATAATTACTGAAATAAGACTCCAGACAGAGCAGTATCAGCCTTTGGGCTTTGCAGCTGGTGTAAGAACACAGTCCAGCCTCACTGCTGTATGCAAAAGTTCCTTCTGCTGCAGGCTCTGTAAGCCTTCCTGCCTGGCTCTCCTAGGGAAGCCTTTAAATTTTAGCAGCCCCTCCACTAATGATGACCAGCAAGCAAATATTTGACTCAGCAAGATTTAATAAATGCCATTTAATAAATGCCTGCCTCTATAGCTGAGGCAGTCCTACACAGTTAGAAACCCATTCAGCTGTGTATCTGTTTGGCAGAACATTATACTAACTGCTTTATCATTAAAATGTGGTATTATTATAGGAAAACTGATAGTAAAGAGATACCATGTGCTTCTTCAGTTTGGGAAACAGTTTGTTTAAAATCTGCTCGTGGTGAGCTTGAAACCTCTGCAACTTCGGGAACCCAGGAATGAAAAAACCTTAACAAGAAAAAGACAAGAGAAATAAAAAACAATCAGAAAAGCTCTGGTGCAGTGACAGGAACAGAGTGATTTTCTAGAAATTCTTCTCTTGCATTGCCTGTTGAAGTCAGCTGAAGCCCAAGGTGCCCAGCTACCTCCTTTCACTTCCCTCCCAGAGACCACCCTTCACCCCATCTACACAGGCCACAGGACCCTCAGACCAAGCTCTGCTGGCCCTTCTCACCCAGCCCCACAAAGCAGACCCACACACCTCCACCAGCTGCCTGCCTGCCACTTGGCTTGGCCAAGAGCTCACCTCAGTGCTTACCAAGGTTCAGAGAAAAGCTGAAAATGTTTGAACACCACACGTTTATGCAGTGCCCTTTAATCTAGTGGGACACACATTTAAGACTGTCCAAGGTTATCAAGCCATAAGGTTTAGCCCCCTGCCCATGAAATAACCCTCTGTGCACAGATTACTGCTATTATGAAGGGATGAAAGGATCTTTCATGTGTTTGAAGTAAAATAATACAGCACCCATTTAGTGGAATTACATCCACATTTAGTGGGTACTCTTGGATGTACTTCTGCAAGACTTCTTATAAACTCATAACCTTGAGTTAATTGTCTGCCAAGGGCAAGGTACCCTGGAGGGAGGAAAGCACTTCTGTGAATGTGTTAATTACTGAGCGCTAAAGCTCAGTGCCGATAAAACACGTTTTTTGATAAGAACTTGTCTGTCTCCAAGAGTGAAGTTCAGCTCCCTAGTCAGGCTGTGCATATAGTTAAGCCTCACCCACTTTAATTAAACAAGTATGTGAGGAGAAACAAGGCTGCACTGACCAACCTGAACAGCCTTGCCTGCATTTGCCAGCCACCCCCCCCAGCCCAGCCTCACCGTGCATGGCGTGGCGCTGGTTGGTGAGCAGCTGTGCCAGTGCCCAGAACGCATCCTCTTCATTCAAGTACATCAGGAGGATGGCTGCAATCTGGCTCATCCCTTGGCAGTAGCTCACTTCCTGCAACAGTCAAGAGGGACACATGTGCTGCCATGCTGGCAGAGCCTACCATAATGCTAAAGCTGCCTGTACTTCCCTCTACTCTTCCAAGGTCTGTCCCATTCACAGTCTTTCCCATTTATGTCCAAATTCACAGCTCCCATATGTCTACAGCATCTACCATGTCACTGACTCACAGACTAGTTTGGGTTGGAAGGGACCTCTGAAGATCATCAAGTCCAACCCTCCTGACTTGGGCAGGGACACCTTTCATTAGATTCTTCAAAGGCCCATCCAAACAGACCTTGAACACTTCCAGGTTATGGCATCCACAACTTCTCTGGCCAATTATTTCCATGTCTCACCACTCTCATTGTAAAAAATTTCTTCCTTATGTCCAATCTATCTTTGGGATGACAAACAGCATGTGGCTCCAATGCTGTTTTGGATTCCTTCAGCTATATGAGCACTGAAGTAATTCAACAGTAAATAAATCTGGTAAGCATTTATCCGGCATGGGGGAGGCTCCTTGACTAACCCCCTGAGCATCTTCTGGGATAACTGTCCCCACCTGGAGATGGAGGCAGCAGGTTCAGCTGCTGATTTAGGTTTCTTCTGCCTGTGTCCTTCAGCTAGAAATGACTGGTTTGCTATAGTAAATCAGTGTTTTCAACAAGAATTTGGTGTAAGACAAGAAGTCTCAAACATGACAGACTGCCAGGAGACTGGTGTCGCTGGAAAGCCAAAGGGCAATCCCTTGCTCTTTGCTGACACTCGCCCAAACTGAATCTGCCAGATGTCATTTACCAGGTGACAAAATGAACAGGGGAATGAAACAACTGTGACAAGACTCTCGTGCTGCCTGAGTGTCTTGCAGTTCTCTGTACAAGCCAGTATTAGGACTTAAAATTGGAATTACCACTGGCTAAATATGAGTGTGTTTATTATATGTATATATATACACACAAAAATATATATGTCTACACAAATATACATATATATAAAGCTTTTCTTTAAATCTTTTCATATATTTTATATATAAAGCACAACACTTGTCACATTAACTGGACTTATTACTTACAGTGTTATAAACTGAGTATGCTGACAGGACGTGGAAGAGTGCCTGTTGCCTGGGGAGAAAGAAAGATATTAAAACACCTGAACATGAGGTCTCCAGCTTTGTGAGCACACCAGTGCATACACACAGAGAGCAGAGATTCTGCAAACACCAAGGCAGCTGGCACTTAAGCCTTTTGCAAGGGGCAGGCTTCACAGAACCAGAAAGCACCTTCCTCAGAGACTGTGTGGGGCAGTCAGGTGTCACTCATCCAAGTGGCAAAGCCACTTTGTCAAACCTCTCCAACCCCATCTGCTGCGGAGAGCCCCTCCTGCCAGATCCTGATGGGCCCACCCCATCATCCTAGCCATCCTAAACAAGCCCTCTGCAACTGTGACCCCTGGGGGACAAGGCACTGCAAGAAGCTGATGCTTCACTCAAGAACTGGGGCTGAGCACGGTCCAGCGTGGACCTCTCTGAAGAGAGAATCAGCAGCCCAGCATCTGTGGGCTGTACTGTGGGGTGATGGTTTGAGGAGCAGGCAGAGGTGGCCTTGCTCTGCTGTGAGCTGCTCTGAGCCGGGGTGCTGCTGGCCACCCCACCCAGCTCCAGTCCCACACGTGCTCTGGCACCCCTGCCCGTGCAGCCACGTGAAGCCTCCCATACTCACTTGACCCCGTAGCGATCCCGGAACATGATGTGGTTTCGGAAGGTGCGGTTAACGTCCAAATCAATCTGCTTGATTTCTGATGAAAAGCTCTTTGCTTGTTCTTTCATTTGCTGGAAGGGAGAGGGGCAGACAAGAGGCAGCAATCAGCCACCCTCTCAGCCCACACCTCTCTCCACACAGTGAGAAGGCAGGATTCCTACAGCAGGAGTGGCAGCTGGGAGCTGCACAGAGCTATCCAGAGCAGGCGACACTGATGCCTTGCAGTGAGCAGTGAAGTGCAGCCCGGAGGTGAGTCCCTGAGCCCTTGTCTGTGCTGCTGGCCCAGGGAGAAGGGGATGACCCCACACTCACACGCTACAACAGCAGCAGCTGCCAACCCAAGTCTTTCCCCACCTTCCAATGCAGATACTGAGTTGCCAGAATGTAAAACACAATTCAATTCCACTATGATTTATTTTGATTTCTTTGCCTTGCTGGCTGTCATAAAGCACTGAGAGCTCTGTTGGTGCTTAAGGAATGATACATCTTCTTAAGGAACCAATACACAGATGTATGCACCACTCTAAGCTTTTCAGAGGCTCGGTCACAATAAAGTCCAAACCATTATGACAGACTCTGTGAAGTGATCTCCAACTACTACTTTCCCTGCAGAAGACAGTCATCTTAGGTTTAAGGAGTTTCCACTAGAAAAGCAGTCTTGGAATATTCCCTTGCACTGATATAAATTTTAAGAAACTAGCAAAATCCAGAACACAAGCTAAACTGGAAGCCAAGAATCCCCATGTTCCCCCCGGGTGGCTAATCATTTAAGGCAGCATCACACAGATAAAGGACTGAAGTCTGCTGCAAAAAACCAGAAATTCAAATGAAAGTTAAGACCACTTCAACCAATTGTGCCCTCAGAGCCCCAGGCTGAAGATGCTCCACCGATAAATCCCACTGCAGTCCCATTTGCAACCCACTGCTCAGCCCTGTGCTGCAGGCAAGGACCACTGTGCTATCTAAGCATCTCATCTCACAGCCTCTAGATACCAACAGTGACCATGCCCTCTTCCTTTAATATCTCCAAGGTTAACTGCAGGAAGAAAATACATTTTGTGACTGTCTTCAGGCACACTGGGATTCACCAGCAGGTTAGGGGCAGCAGAGATGAGCAGCAAGCCCACCTGGCCTTGAGCCCAGGGTCAGGACCCCTTCTGACTCACATAGGAGACAGCAAACATCTGCACAGATACTCATCATCTGCTCCAGCAGCTGCCATCCTAGGAATGCCTGATACCAGGCACGTCCAGGCTATTGCTGACCTCCCAAGGTGGCCACATCAGCTCTGGGGAACATCAGAAGGTCATTAGCACCCACACGTGTCCAGCACAGCCGGCACTTAGGGCAGTCACAACATCTTGGGAATATTAACTCCAACCCTGAAAGCAGCTGTATGGAGGAGCAACAGTACAGGGGCTATTTTGAATTACTGCCTGCACAGGACAAGTGAGGATAAAAGTGGTGAGGGAATGAAGATCTGATGTACAACATAATTTTCCTTCTGTAAATACCACGCTCTCTGTATCCTATGGCTCCTTGCCCTCTATAAAGCAGACAGACTACCTGAGAGGACTATTCATGTGCACCAGGTCACTTCAGTTCAATCTTTCCTGCTAAAAGCCCTCTTGTTTTCCCTGCCAGAACAACACAGAAATGTCCCAAAGACTGTAAATACCCTACTTTTTTTTTTTTTTTTTTCATCAATGCACATGAATAGCAGCCAGGTCACACAGCATTTTGTCACCTCCATGCACCCAGGAGGCTTTATTAATTTTTCAGACATTAAACAAGAAACTCAGGATGGGTTATTTCCCTTTTTTCCCTTGTGTAAGTAACCTGGGGGCTCCACAGATGCTCTGCTGAGCTCATTAGCACTGTGAGCCCTGGAAGCTGGTGGCAGAACAGAGGCTGAAGTCCCAACCCAGTGACCTTGTACAAAGCAGTGGGTAAAAGTCAGGATGCCTCTGCTCTGCCCCATGGCCAACATGTTTCTCCTGCTGCCTTCTCAAACTCCCCTCAAGCCCTCTGGCTTCAGCTAACATACCCTAGGGAAACAATTCATCACACCTACATCAAAACCAAGCGTGGCATGTCCCATGGTAGCCTACAGGGATTTGTGCCATGGGTCATGCCCCAGGGAGAAATGGGGTGGCCTTGGAACCAGTCCCTCCAGGACACAAGTCTGAGGCTGAGGCTTAGTCCCTTTCTGAAAGCAAAATCCCTCATCCAGAATCTGCACTGAGCCTCTCCTGGAGGAAATTAGGGGAGAGCTAATTACTGGCAGCAGGTGGCACCAAAGAAGAGGTAGATTAAGATGAGCTTGTAGAGGGTTTGCATCCAGCAAAGCCTATTAGCCCTGAAGCTCCTGTTTATCGCAGACCCCTCTGGAGCACAGATAAACTCCTTGCGACTTTCATTTGTTTGGATTGCTTCCCTGCCTGCACAGCACAGCTTTGAGGGAGGCAGCACAATTTTAATCTGTGTGCAGGGAGAGCTTCCTTATCTGTTCTTACTGTGGTGAGCCCAGCCCACCTGCCCCCAGCCCCTGCGTGTGCCTCCATCCCCGCAGCACCTTGCCAGTAACATCCACGCTTGACTAACTATAATGAGTGTTAGCATCATCCTGCTTAATAAGCAGGGGCTTTTAGAAACACCTGTTGGAAGCAGCACTCAACCTCCTGCCTCTGAAAAATAATTGTCTCCACAACACCCTGATCCTCACCCTGGTACATGATGCAAGCTAAATCATAACACAGGCTTGGAAAATAAGTTAATTATCCACCAAGGGCTTCCACATGCTGCCTGCCTACAGAAAGCTTGCCCTCACTCTTCTCGGCATCTTTCCCTAAAGACGCAGTAACACTGACAGCAACTTTGCTTCCAACTTCCAGCAGAATAAAAAGAAGCAACACATTAGGAAAAGCAGCCAGCTAACGTGCTAAAAGACCTCAGCTTAATATAAACCCATGGATAAAGAGTTCATACCCTTTGGATTTTCAGTCTGCACCAAACCAGCTTCATCAGCCAATCATGCCTCCCCATCACCTTGCTCCTGTTGTCTTTGCCAGGTATAGCTCATACCTCATATTTTCCTTCATTCTCCTTCTTCATCTTCTCCACATCCAGCAGAAGTGACCAGACCTGGCCCCGCACCTGCAGCGGGATCCCTTTGTACACTCGCCGACACATCTGCAGGGAGGAAAATGCATGCAAGGTTAACTGCTGGTGGCACACAGACTGGCTCCATGCTTTGCTGCTGCACATCATCAGCCATCTGAGCAGACACCCCAAGCAATCACTTCCTCTGCCTGTGCAGGCAGACCACTGCCAGTCTGATGGATGAGCTGAGTACCTGCATCCATCAAAGACAACTACTCAGTCAAAATCACAGAACCACAGACTCACAGAATAGTTTGGGTTGGAAAGGACCTTCCAGATCATCTCATTCCAATCCCTTTGCCATGGGCAACCTTCCACTACATCAGGTTGCTCACAGCCCCATCCAAGCTGGCCTTGAACTTTTCCAAGGATAGGGCATCTGCAACTTCTCTGGGCAACCTTTGCCAGTGCCTCACTACCCTCACAGTGAAGAAATTCTTCCTAACATCTAATCTAAATGTGCCCTCCTTTAGTTTAGAACTGTTCCCTCTTGTCCTATCACTATCAGCCCATGTAAGTCACTCTCCCTCTGTTTTTATAGCCCCCCTTTAAGTACTGGAAGACCACAGTGAGGTGTCTTGTCCTCAGAGCTGGCTCACAGCCTCCATGAGCCCAGACCCACACTTCTTGTTTCATTGCTGTCTTCACTGCAGCACTGTGCCTACCAAGTGCAAAAACCAGGAGCAGCAGCTCCTGGCCCCAAAGAGTTACAAGACCAGGAGGTAAGGCAGGAGGTGGGATTCAAGCAGACAGGCTAGGGGACAGTGAAGAAGCAACACCACTATCCCAATCAAAATAAGTATATAAAACAGCTCTGTAATAAATGCCAAGATCACCAGGAGAACCAGATGTATGCAAGAACGCTTTTCCGCCCCATTATGATAAATATTTCAGTATTTCTGCAGAGAAAGTGTCAGTGTAATATATCCTGATCCTGAAAGGGTAATGGACATTCGACATTTAAAACCCCATCCTCAGCACTTCCCAAATGCTTGCTCTGTCCCAAGTGTTGCTTAGCACTAGAGCTTTGAAGGTCTAGTGCATAGCCAGGACCAAATTCTGTAGAAATCCTTTACCAGATCCTGCCCTCCCGTCTGTAGCACCAAATAAAAGCTGCCCTCTAAAAGCAAGCTCACTAACAAGACATGCCTATGGAAGGCCACCATCCTGTTCAACAGCATCCCACATTTTAAGTGGGACATCACTAATTCACCATTTATACAACCAAAGGAGTCACTTCTGCTCATCCAAGCTCACATGAGGGGCTTCTAAGGACAGCAAACCTTCATGCCATGTGGGACAGATTCATCCCCACAGCTGAAAGACTCAGTTCTCGAGAGTCATAAAATCAGGATGAAAGAAGTGCAATGAATCAAGACACATAGCAACAGGATTAGATGAACCACATTTCCAAAGTAGTACTGGCAAGGTGCCCAAAAAGCCTGGCTCCAGTAAGCACTCATGCCTTTATGAAGCAAAATGGATCAAGAATCATGGAGTATCTACCAATTCTGATAAAAACACTAATTCCGAAAAGATTATTTATTTCCAATGGATTAGGAGAGACTGACTGACAGCTACCAAGGCATATGATTACAGTCAGGTACGTGGGAAGGAAATAATTTTGTTTTGAATTTCCAGAGCTGGTATTGTTGTACTTTAATGACTGCAACCCTCAGTGGCATATAGTAAATGTCTTTAATGATTTTCTTTGCACAAGTGTGACAGGAACAGGGGAGTTACAAAACATGCTGAGATGGAACTGAACTGAAATGCCTTCCTGTTATTTATCCAAGGGCTTTCCTCCTCCCACCACCTCCAGACATGAAAGTGATAAAACCTCAGAGCTGTGAGTCACCCAGAAGAAAAATGAGCAACTTTTCTTCATTGTGAAACTTGAAGGAAAACAGGGAAGTTACCATTACAAGCAGTATTTACTCAGGGATGTAGTGAGAGAGGTAAGGCAGCAGATGATAACTCCTGTTCCATATGAGAATCAAGAACAAGACTATGGAAGTACAAACTTGACCTCCATCTTCCTGCATCAGCAATCTCCTCTGAGAAGTACCCAACCAATTGCTCCGGGTCTTTAATTAGAGAGATGGAGTCACTGCCTTTAGAGACAGAACACCCTTTTGCAGTTGTTAAGACACTGAAATTAAAAAGGGGTTGGGAGAGGTGGGTTGGTTTTTAAAGTAGAATATACACCTGGCAGTTCACCTTCACACTTTGGAGTCTGTCACTGTTAGCTTCTCAGCCATGTGCATGGCTCACCAGGAGGAGACTGCAGGAGCAATGCCCAAGTTTTGAGTATGCACGGCGATATTCCTTTCAAGCCTTCCCATATATCAGGCATCCATCAACAACAAACTAAAGTGGAGGAAGCCCCCCTTCCTCAATTCCTTTAGGGCTCAAAGAGTGATCCTTCTGGAGAGAAAGGACTTCTTCACATCCTCTATCAGCGATGCACCAGGGGAACTGAGATGTGGGAATCTTCACCTGGAGTGGTGGGTGAAGCCTCTACCACCACCACTCTGGAGAAGAGGTTTTTCTTTTTGTACCATGAAGCTGCTGCCATCCTGATTGATGATGTGGCCATGTAACACACTTGGCAGACTGGACATCACAATGCATGGGTTTCTTTCCATACAGTTAATGCCTGCTCCCACAACAACTCAGATGTTGTGCCTGCAGCTGGAGCTTATGCAGCTATTCCTGATGAGGGGCCAGAAAAGCAGGGGCAAATTTAAATCCTAAAACTGCTGGGCCCTGGGTAGGCATTTGCCTGGGCTACCTTTGGAGGTGAGGAAAATGTTACCTGCCTTTCCAAGATGGGAAAAAAATTAGCAGGCGGAGCCACCCTGCAGCTCCCAGACACAACTCCTTTTCTTTCCCATGGCATTTGCAGGCAGGAGACTTGACTTCAGCCAGCCCTGGCATGACAAATGTCTGCTGGCTCTGCCTGGCATTAGGAGCCTATTTGCTCTTGGGGGTGTGTGTCAGTCCATACAGATCCCCAATTCATCCTAAACCGCTTTGCTGGCATGCACTGGATTAAGTGCCCTGCACTCCCGTGACCTTAGCAGAGACAAGGCTTCCCCCCTGCACAAAGGCAGGCTTTGCCTAAAAACCAGACATCTATGACCAAAGACATCCCTCTCTAAAGGTCCCATCCCACATGGCCAGCAGCAAGACGCAGCTTGCAAATGATGCAGAGGTCATATCCTCCTCCTGTGACTGATGCTTCTGGCTGCAATCCATGACAGTGCTACGATGAATAAATTATCCCCTGTTGGAGCACACACAGCACAGCCCTTTTTATCTGCAAAACTGTGCTGCCTGAACTGTGCAGATTCTAACACAGCACCAGCCATTTCCTAACCTTCTGAAGCAGAGTCGGGCTGGGTTTTAAACTCGGGTTCAAATCAGCAGTGAAGAGGACACAGACCACATGAGTCCCCCTATGCTGAACCCTGATTAACAGTTTAGCACTTCTTTGCAGGTTTGACCACCTTAACTCTGAAAAACGATGTGGTCCTTTCATGGTCTCCCTTTCCCTTGTGGAAGTACAGCCAGAAAAAGGCACCATTGCATCATTCTAACCCCACCCATATGAGGAATTGTGCTGGGTGGCACTTTTTGCTGATGTTGCTACTGAAATTAAATCAGATGGCTACAAAATGTGTCTAGAACAGAGATGGAGCAGATCTGAGGCGATGATGAGCACAGGGAGCCCCAGGGCATTACTTTAATTAAGATAATCCTATTTGTTGCTCATCCTGAAACAGGTTATACCAGAAATTATTTTAGGCCTAGCCAGGCCATTCTAGACCAGGAACTGCAAAAGGTACCCTTCTTTTTTCAGTCTTATTTCCTATAAACTGTGACAGTCACAAGACCCAAAATGCAACCAGCCACACGCAGGGATGCACAAAGGCTGCAGGTAGAGCAACAGAAAGCCAAATCTGCTGCTCTCTGGCAATGGTTCGTGCCAGGGGTCTGAAAAAGCTGCTTTCTTGCCCACTGACAGGTGGCTGCTTTGGGGTCAATGCCCTGGATGGGTACACAGCCTCCCTCCTCCTGCTGACATGTCACAAAACAGAAGATGAGACAACAACCTAAGCCCTGATCAGGTACTAAGATGCTGCAAAACACAACGGCCTGCTTGGTGAGTCCCTCTTCATCAAGCACTCAATATGATCAGATGCCTGCCAGCTCCAGCCCATGAACTGGTACTGAAAAGGTTGGCCCTGAAGTCCAGGAAGTCTCACTCTGGAAAATAAGATGGGTTTCTACAGCATTCAAGCAGAGTCAAAGGCAGGGCAACTTCCTTGTGAAACTGCCTGTGGTTCCTGCAATAAGACTTTTTTCCCCTCTAATAAAGGACAGCATATCAAAATGAACATCAAAGAGAAGGTTCTTGTATTCAATAAGAGAATTTTTTAAAGATGACATCTTATTCATTGTTAAAATAACACAGAGCTGCTGTCTTGTGACACTTGAGTTTCTATCATGTCAGCCAAGTGGTGAAAACAAACCTGAAGGAAACATGCAATGCAGATGTGGCAGCCTGAGTGCTCAGAGAGGGAACAAAACCAACCCACTCTGCTTTATTAAAATCAGATCAAGGGCTTGTCATATTTACTTTAGTTAGAAAAAAACCTGTAGCCATCTGACAAGACTGGGATCCCAGCATAAGGTCTTTTGAAATGCCACAGTTGAACTGCATCCAGCTGTGGCAGTAGGAATATCTGAGCAGCTTCCATGCTCCTGACACAAGAGCATGGGGTTGCACATCCAGGTGAAGGATACAACCTAATCTTCCTGGTTTTTTTAAACACTTATTTTGTGTCTGTCATGGTCCTTGCATTTAATGGTGTGTGGCTGCTACATACCCTCCTGCCTACACCTGCCTTGGCACAAGCCAGCAAGTGTCAGGTTGGATGGGCCTGAAACCAAAGCTCCTTTCTACTCCCCAGGGTCACCAGACTGCTCCTTCCCTGCTTGGGGCTAAGCACTGCTTCTCTGTTTGCTGGGAGAGGGGATGGCCACTTCCAGTCCCCCAGTATGGGACAATGCCATCTCTGTGCCCGAGAGTCACCAATGATTTACAGGCTCTTATTTATAACATCTTTTATTCTACTGCAAGAGCTTTGTGATTTTCTGGCCCAAAGACCGTCAAAACCCACTTGCTGGTCTGACCCTTCACCATCCAGCAGATCTAAGTGACATCAACTCCAGCATGCTTAACACACCCACTAATTATCAAGGGAAATCCAAAACAAACAGGGATCACTACCACTCCACAGCCCTCGTGCCAGATCCTGTCTGTCCCCAATGGCTGATCCAGGGAAGCCAAAGTATACTAAAACCACTCATCATTACCCACCTCAAACATCCTCCAAGACCTGAAGGAATTCCCTGTACCCTGCTGGAATTTGGTCGATTACCCACAAACTCACTAACCAATTAGTGCTAACTTCTAATTAGAAAGAACTGAGCCACAGGAGAGCCTCCAGTTTTGCCCGTGGAGCAGCACTGATGAACAAAATAATTAGAAGCACCCTGAAGTGAACAGAAGGATTATGAAACCTCAAGCCCACCTCCACCCCATCCATACTGTCATTAAGATAATTTTGTTTCTGAGTTTTTTTTTTTTAAAGGATGAGACTACAGCTGGTCTTTGACTGCATGAACTGGACATCACTCCTGATGGCTGGGCAAGGAGGATGCTCTGCTCAACACTGTCCCTACAGCTATGTAGATATTATTTGGAAATATTTCTCTCTACATAGCCAAATTCAACATTTAACCAAACTCAAATTTCTCCCAAGGGCTCCCAGCAGGAGCCAGAAGCAGTCCAGCCAACACTCCACTCCTCCTACTAAATATAAAGGCTGAAGAGGCCATGGCAACAAGGTAGTGCCAGATTTCAGCCCTCTCCTGTGCAGAGTGCCAAAAGCAGAGCAGGTCAGACACAATGCTCCTCTCCTTACCCGGCAAGGGTCCTGTCATTAGGTTCAAAAGGTTTTTTGTCTCAAGAGGTTTGTAATAGGAACATATAACAAATACTATTTATTTAAAACAAATCAGTTTTGTAGTGGTGTTTGGTGCAGAGTTTATTTTAACGCCAAAGCCAAGGCATAATGTTGGTGTCGCCATCCTTGATTTCCACAGACAAGTGTACACAATATAATACCTAAATGGCTTCTCACAGGCACAGCTAGCAGCAAAATACAAAATCTAGGTGACGTTCTAGACAAATACATCTTCCCCCAGGGGGAATTACAAGCAATATCAACTGGACCATATCAGTCACATCTCCCACATCACTGTCAGGAGGTGGAGACACAGAAGTGACCTGTGGTGTGCACTGCCCTCTGCTCTCACAGGGCAGGGACCCAGCTGGACACACAAACATCCCTGCTGTGCTCCCACTTGTACAGGGAAGCAGAAGTGCAAAATGCCAGCAGCATTTAGGAAACCCTTTTTAAAGCTATGTAAGTCAGAACAGGACTTTTACCTCCACTGCTAACCCAGCAATTTCTAGGAAAGCTTTAAAATATTAAAGACTACTGAGTAAAATCAGACAGCGTTCCAGGGATCTCTGGTTTCTCTATTGACTTTTCAAAGCCTGACACATCGTAAGGATGCATCACACCCACCCTTCCAGACATACACTCTCTCTTTTCCTCCTTACCTTGTCACTGTTTCTGTATTTGCCCCATTTCTTAAGCATCTTAAGCCACTTGTCCACACGTTCAATTTCCTGCTGTTTTTGCTGGTAAAATGGAGAAGACAAGACAAATTTAAGAAAAAAGAGCCCTAGGAGATGCCTCCTGAAAACACAAAACTTCATTCTCTTAGGTTTAAACTTCTATGCAAAGACTTCACATCAGGGAGGGGAATAATCCATAAGCGGGTACAGAAACTGGCAATTTCAGCACTTGGTAATTAAAAGCAGCATTGGCAAAAATGACAAGACACACAGGCTTAACATAGAGAAAGCATTTCCAAGACAAGTATTCCCTGACAATAAAATCCTCTGCAGGTTCAGCTAGCCTCAAATCCTATCACTGTATCAGACTGGCAGAAAAGTGATTTAGTCCCAGTCAGCAGGGTGCTAACAGAGGACATGCTCTCATCTCAGGGGAGATGAGGATGGAGATGGTTACCTACAACTTCTATCATTTTCCCTGCACATGCAGTCCCCTTTTTGAGCCACAGCTGCTGAGCACTGTGCCAAAGCAGAGGGAAACGCCCAAAATTGCTTTAAGAGGTGCTTTTCCAGTGCGGTGTGGAGGAGGGGAGATGCCTGACCCAGCAAAATAAAAGCTCCAACTGCTGGGCAACATGCAACGTTCCTGCCTCTGGGTGAGCAGCAGAGACCAGTGGGTGCTGGCTGCCTGCTTTGCTCTTACTTGCTCGCTCGTTTCCTCAAAAAACATTCCCTCCCTAGCTGGTGTTATAAGGATGCCACATCCATGATGGCAGAGCTGGCAGCTCTCACCTTCTCCTCCAAGGCGGTGCGGGTTGGCAGCTCCTGCTCGCTGGAAAAGCAAGGGGTCACTGGTTACTCCACGGGCAAGAAAGGGTGCAGAGGAGAAAGGGGTGCTGCAGCTTGGGGATCACCTCAGACAACTGAGGGGATATGTCATGGGGACTCTGTGCCTTTTCTACAGCTGTCCTCAAAGCAAAAGAGGCAGAGGAAGCACCATCCAAAACCCCACCACCCATCAGGAGCTCCTGGGGGATAATGAAGCACTGGACATAATTGGAAATCCTGGGCACATACATAGGTCCTCTTCAAAACACACATGATCATCAATTAAAGGGTGGGGAAGCAGAATTTCTGGTCAGCAATTGCTTCAAACCCCCCTTTTGCACACAGAATGCCTACTATTATAACCTTTGTTCAGAATCAGAACAAAAATAGTTCTTTTAAGCATTCTTCCCAGGCCCAGGGCGTGCATCTAATTTATCTGTGCCATGCTTAGCATGGGGATTTCCTAAGGGAACCAAAGACAACCAGACATCTTGTCTCATCTCTTCCTATAGCTCTCTGAATCACCAGGTGCAAACACAACAGCCTCTCCCTCTGTGACACACCACAGTCCTCCACGGAGGCACATGAGCACCAGCCTGCACCTTCTAATGCCAGGCTTGTGGTAGGAAACCATTTCTGAGCCTTGTCTTGCAGCAGATTAAAAGCATCAGAGTGTTTGAACACGCACAGTTGAGGAAGGAGGCCCATCTAGTCTTTCCTCCTGCATTTGGGATTGATCAAGGCACAAAACAGTTCATAGGAAAAATGCTGCGCCTGTGTCAGTGCAGAAGGATGGTCTGCACACACACAGGACAGAGAGGAAAGGAGAGGGCAGGAGGACTTACTGCAGGAATCCAAACCGGTCTGTAACTTTATACAGTGTGAAATCAGCATCTTCCCACTGGTCAATCTGAGCTCCTTCCTGCCTCCCCTGAAAGCAGAAAGGACACCTGTGATCTGGTCCCAGCATCAGGAATGCCCCAGTGCCTGCATCCCACCCCTAAAGCCCACATCACCCTCTCTCCCTGAATGATAAAAGGCACAGAGCCAGGAGAGCAAAACCAGCATTAAAGAGACAAACACAATGCAGGCAAGAGAAAAATGCACAAGTTCAGCCTATCCAGCATTCCATGTGTGCCTCTGCTACAGGCTGGGAAGGGCTGTACATCAGAGAAACCAATGCTGTTGGGCATAAGTCCTCCTGGTGTTCAGGGAGCACTGAAGCACCAGAAGCTCAGCACCTTTCAGTATCTATGCTGAGCACACACAGGATCCACCAGAAACTCTAGGGATGTAGTGAGAGGGGATGTACAGGCGAGGAGAGCTGGCATGAAGCCTGATGGCATGAGGGTTACTGGGGCAATGCCTGTAGGAAGGCAGAAGTTCTTATTTAAAGCATTCCTAATTGATTAAACAGCTTCAACCCCAGCCAGCATGCTGGGGAGAGGCACGAGGCTGGTACCTTCTCATACTTGGCGACGATCTCTGCTTTTTCCTGGGCTATTAAAGACTCTATATCCTTCTTCATAGCAGAAGCTGTAAGGGTACAAAAAGGGAGGGGGAGGGGAAAGGAGATAAGTAAATGTGTACACAGCATGTGAAATATTTTAGGAAAGTGCTAATACAAAAAACGTTTGCTGACAATTTTAGCTTCCAGCCATATCCCATAGCTAAAATTAGGCTGAGGTTGCACAGTGTTTGTGGAGCTTGCCTGCAGGCAGCAGGACTGCCAGCTCCCTGCTCCCCTCACAGGGACACAGCCAAACCCGAGCAAGGGGGGTCTTGTCTTTGTTCTTGGGTACACACATGCCCGTATGAAAGACATGGTGCTTTTAAATCAAGACATGCAAACCTGCAAACCAGCCACAGAGACCTGTCCCAGCACAGGCCATGTGCCAGCCGGGCGTGCTCAGCTCAGTATTCATGTGGATGACAGCAAACCACCGTGCTCCTGCCCCACATATGGATGGGAAGCCTGTAGGGATGCTCTGTAGGGGCACCCACAGGCAGATTTAACTTCAAAGGAGAAACTAAAAGGAGAAGCTTTGCCTACTGGAGCATGCATGAGACAAGTAAACTGGCCTTTAGGTGATTACCTTCTATACACAACTTCAAAAGAAAAACAACGCAGCAGCAAGATGTCTCCACCTATGCTGAGATGGACCGGTCTTGGTCTAAGCAAGACCCAGTCTAGATCCCTGAGGTCTGTGCCCACTGCTCTGTTCTATCCCATACACATACGCATGAGCAAGACAACTTCCCATGTCAAAAACAACTTGAGTATTGTCTTGTACAAGCCCAAAGGAGCACCCTCCCTCCCAAGCCATAACTAGTTTCTTGCTGTTCATCAAAGGTGGATCTAACACATCAAGTTGAAAACACAGGCAGACAAAACCCCCAGGAAACTACAGTTCCCAATGGTCGCTGGCAGGAAGAGGGCTGAGGGAAGATCTCCTCCTCTGAAACTCTATGGAGCCAAGACCTGCCCAGATCAGACCACGTAATAGCGCTGGCACCACCAAAAGCTAGGCCACCACAGGCCACGTTACCCAAACCCTTGGGCCACTGTAGCTTTCTAATGGATAGCTTAAACCACAACAAAGAGCCATCCTGACCTCCCTTCAGGAGGAACCTGAAAGGTTCTTCTCACAGAACATGCTACCCCAGCTTCCACCTGAAGACACATCTCAACAGTGCTTGCCACCACACGAGCAAGAGCAGCCAAAGGCATCACACTTAGTATCATCCACAGAGTGTGATTTTTCCTTGAGGAGAAAAAAAACTTGGGGGATATATGATGAGCAAAAGCACCAACACACTCAAGGTTCAACCCACTTCTCTGCACCTTCACACATCTGCAAGAGACCATTTGTCTCATCTTAACAAGTCCTTAATGCAACATGCTTGCTGCCACCGTGTCTTTCAGGCATGGATGGAGATGGCTGGGAGATCCATCTTTCCCTAACTCTTCGTTCTGAATGCAGCCATCTCTCCTAGCTGTCAGCAGTGTGATAGAAATATTATATCAAACACAGTATACAGGACTACCAGGCAGCTCTTCGTGATCCATTATAAGTCAACTGCATAGGCATGACACCACTTAACACTTATCCATTCTGACACTGGAAAAATGCAATTTCTTCAAATTCCCGATAGGAATGGGTGTATCTTCCACCATTACTGATCCCACAATCAAAACAGAGCAAGGATAGAGATATTAAAGTGTATTTTGTTCTTTTACTTTTCCAAGCTGTAGCTCTTACTTCAAATGTGAACTTCAATCCATACCTTTTAATCACAGGTTAATTTTTCAAAGTAGCAAGGTCTGAGTAACTGTCTCACAGTGTCACCTAATACATCTTCATCTCCTTCTCACATCTCCTGTGAAATTTAACTCAAAGGTAATTCCTCTTTTCCACTTCTGACATTGCTTTTTTGGTTGTTATGGGGCCAAAATATTCAAATCATGTCTTTTACATGCTGCTAAAAATACAAATATTCTGCAGGCTACAGGAAAAAATAAACTGTACATCAAATAATGGGCAACTTTTCAAGACACTTACAAAGTGAAAGCTATTCTGAACATCTCTGACCACACTCTGTAACAGAATAACCAAAGGAAGAGCAATTTGGTACCATGGGAGGGTTTACACAGAAAGAACACATATTTTGGCATCAACCTCTGCAAAAGCCTCTCTGCAGCCAGAAACTCCAGACTCGTGCAAAGGAGCCAGTTTTGCATCTCATGCCTGGAATATGCACATTTGTTTTCTCTTTCTACTATAACAGTGCAAAAGCCCAAATTTAGGTAAAAACTTGAAAGCAGAGAAAATGGTTGATGGCAGTAGGAATGATGGAGATGGCAGGTGGCTGCACTGGCCTCAGGGTGTGACCACAACGTTGCTGCTTTAGGGCATACAGACACAGTGTTGTGCTCAACCAGGTGATTTTCAAACTACTCTGGAGAGCAACCAGAACATAGCTGAGCTCTGTAACAGCCTATATTGAATAGGGGCATTTTTATTATTTCATTCTTCACATGCTCAGACTCCAGAGTAGTTTTGACACCATGGAGTTATATAGCATTTGTTTGAGGGAAATGACACCTTGTGTACGTGGAAACTACTGAGACATTTATCTTCTGAAGGATTTGATGAAACACATCATTTTTTTCTTGATATAAACAGGTTTTCTATAAACAGGAACAGGCTGTACCTGCCATGCTTCATATACCTATGTATTATTGCATACTTTCTTTTTTTTAATACACCACTCAAATTACTTTCTCAAGCCTACCACCCAGTTTTCTCCTGTGCCTACTGTATTCTTCTAGAAAAGACATGATTTTTTCCATGACAAACCCACAAGATGAAGCTGTTATGAACAAAACAAATAAGAAAATGTGAACAACACAATTAGATAATTTACTGGGCTATAAGCAACAGCATGAGCCATGCATACTTAAATTCAACTGGGAAACAAAGTTATTAACTAGCTTCTTTTAAAAAGAATGAGTTGAAAACACCCACAATCTGTCATCTCACACTAAAACCTGCAGCTTCCAGTTTACAATTTAAGGAAGTAAAAATTAATACCAGCAACAGTAAGCCTAAAGATGCTTAATGAAAATGCACGTTACTGCCTACCCACGTTGAACATTATTGAGCCATCAGCAAACCTGAAATAAAAAAAAACAATTTTTGAATGAAAACCTCTTTCCTGAAATTAATTCACCACCTGGCATCTCAAGTATTGGCAGCAAGAACAAAGTACCTGCATCAAAAATCCAACACTTGGTGTCAAAACTGTTCTCCATAAATCAGATTTACTGTTATAACCTTCTCCAGAAGCCCTGTATTTTTCCAGTCAGATCTGTCTAGCTGCCACTGCCTCACACGGGATAGCACCTGCTGGGAGCAGCCTGGCTGGGAGATGGGAACCTCTGCCCACCAGTTACCCAGCCCAGTGCGCCAGCCCTGCTCACTGCCCAGAAGAACTGAGCGCTCCTGTGGCCCAGGACCAGTGCTCCTTGTGACAGAGCCCGGGACACACACACGTCCCTGTCACCTCCAGTCACGAAACGATGTCTCACACTTAGAAACCCATCTGCAATCACCCTGCCAGTACTTGGCAGAAGGGCTTTTGAAAATGAAAATATCAGTAAAATCTCTTTTTAGGAAACACAGCATAGCAACATGTTCTCAGTCTCAGGCTGGATTTGAGGATATTCTGGAACTCAATTTTATAATCTTTTGTACTGTAGAACAGTATCTACTCAAGGCATTTGAGATTAAGAATGCATAATTCTTAAGAATTCTTAAGAACGCATACTTTTGATTATTTGGCAGAAGGTTGTTGAAAAAGAAGAAATGGGTTTAGGTGAATATGTGTTCTCATTCTAAATGTGACCATCTAACTTTAAACAGAGACTGCTAGTAGAAGAAGAAAAAATATGCAAATTCTGACACACTGTACTTCACCACCACTCTGGCCTCTATCAGACTGAAACTACTGCTGTGGAATAAAGCAAAAAAGGTATGCACTAATTACAGTCACATCCACCACCGCTGAAACTCAACATGTTGCTGTTCCTGTTTCACGTTCTATTTTAAAAGCACGTTTTAACACAGCATTTTATGTCTTTAGCCATCTATGGCATCAGCCTCCAATTTTCCCTTTGGGGGAACAGTTTTAAAGGAAAAGCTTATGCATCTATGCAAGTGAAAGTCCTTACACAACATCTGCTAAGAAGCAAGACCCTCTCACAAGGTACACCTGCAGTCTGTACCACTTCCCAGCAAAGCACTTTTAAAGATACTACTCACGTGTAAAGCTACTACTAGTTGTAACAGTGACTCGTGCACTTGCCCGCCCTGGAACAAACCCGGCCGCATGAAGCAGTGCAAGCAACTAAAACAAGCTGCAAAAAGTTGAATAAACCCCATCAGGGTTTTTTAAGTGCATGAAACAGGCACTTGAACACGCTTCAAACCACACAAGCTAAGGGCCTGGAGCGACCTGCCCACCCTGGTTGCCTGATAGAATTTTGGGGGACAGTGAGCAGCTGCAAGCTGAGAGGAGCTGTCATCAGAGGCTCTTCTCCCACATGCTCAAAGCCTTTCGGAAGCAAAGCCGCAGCACCGCACCACTGCACCTACCTCCCGAGCACAGCCAAAGCGAGCGTGGCTTTGGGGCTGCTCCGACTGCATCGCCACAGCCTGAGGAAGCCCCAAAGGCCCCCCGAGGCACCCAGAAGGGGCTGAGGGCTGTTGCAGGTGGGCACTGGCAGGCCTGGCTGTGTGCCCGGGAGGTGACGAGCCCAGGAGGAAGTGATGGCCACGCGCCGCCAACAGCAAGCAGAGCTTCGTGAGAACCAGCCCCCACACGGAAGTCAAGCTGCTCCTGAGGCCTGGTACAAAACTGGTCAGCATCCCTCTCTCCAGTGTTGCAGCTGCTGCAGCACTTTTTTTTACTAGAACCCCAAATTTCTATTCCAAAATGGTCAACACACCCAATGCTTACACCAAGGACTTCTGCTGATCCCAATCCGCAGATCCTCTCTCATTAACAAACCCAGACTGCAAACATCCTGGCCAGGCACAAGCTTCAAAACATGTCACTGGACTGTGCATCACCAACCTTAGGCCAAAGCTGGCACACAATTACATCCCTCCTAGCAGAAAGGAAATCAAGACATGCACTCACAAAGTGAATTACAGCTTCAGGAATGAAATTACTATCAAGCAGGATGAACCAAGACACAGGAGATCCTGTTTGCATGTTTATTTCCTTGACTACAACTCAAGAGCACACAAGCAAGCTTTTGTGTTTGTTTGTTTTAAGAGCGTAAGGAGCACTAAGCCAGCTGAATTGCAGGGAGATTTGTTTTAAGTGTCTTTGAAAATGACTGCCCATAGATCACTTCAGATGAATCACAGATGTGCTACAGAAAATTCAAATGATCTCTTGTCCTAGAAAACCTGCATTGTATCTGAAAGTGTACTGGATGCTGGGCTGAATAAAAACACGGTCACCTCCCTCAGTAGGGAGAACCTCCACTGCAACTCACACTAATGCCACCAGCAATATCCCAACAAGCCAGAGCATCCAGCATGATTGTAGATGAGATCCTGCTGATTTATTAGCATGTGTAATCACAGTATATGACAGCTCTCAGGGCAATTTTCCCTTGCTCCAGAGCAGGTCTGTGAGTTTGAAGACAGGATGGAAACACAACCCAGCTCCAAGCAATGTGCCCTTACCTAAGCCTTGTATCAGGTGCCGAGATGCATCAGTTCAGCTGGAGTTGTCCACTCCCCTACAGGCATCTACCTGGCAGGAGCCAGTTGTCTCTGCTGCGGGGTGGTGAGGACCCCCAGTTTCCACAGCCCACTGCACAAATGCCCTTTGGCTCTCCTCCAGCCTTCAGTCCTCTGGGATGTGAGAGCTCACTACAGGTGGCTGGGAGAAGAGGTAAGGCAGGAGGCAATCCACACTCTCTCGTCCCCCAGGCTCACTGCAAAGGAAACAAGAAGTTGGTCAGTTTTCCCGTTGTGGCACAGCACAGGGGTCTTTGAACACAGAGGAAAGGCAGGTCCCATTGGAGCTGACAGCAAGGCAGCATCTGATGCTGGTGGGGAAGGAACAGGCCGTAACTGCAGGGCACCCAATGGCAGAAGGTAAACTACACTCATCTGTGTTGCAAGAAAATAAAAAGCTGTTGTGTTTTTTCTGACCATTTTCTGGCCTGGTTGAGTACCAGGACTTCCCATGAAGGTCTGAGAGCCCAACACACCTTTGTACCAGCAGGCACATTGCACCTCTAACTCAGCAGGCAGAATACACATCCTGCCCAAGCCAAAGGCACAGTATTACAAGAGTATGTTGCCACCAAGAAGGGCTGCAATTCCTTCAGGATTTTGGTCAGGTCAAGACTGGTACACGACAACACTGATTCGCACGGCAGAAGAGCTGGCACCAGTCGTGCTACCTGAGCCACCTGCCAGCACTCAGGGTTGTCCCTGATACATCCCAACAGTTAACACAGTTCAAAGGACACCAGAACACAACATAGAACTATTGTTTTAAAAAAACAAGTTTTTAGTTCTCACCTTCAGCAACTCAGAGAATCAATATACTTGTGGAACTCAAGACATCATCTCAAAGCATGACACTCCAAAGCCAGCAAGCACTGGGAAGAGGAAGCACAGCTCACTTTTGTCATGAGCAGCCACTTTAATAATGCCACCTGTCCTCCAATCCCCCCACAAACACCTGCAAATGGACTTTTCCCAAGGTTCCTGGGCTGTTCTGTGCTGAATTTCCCTACTGTCACCTCTCCAGTAGCTGGACACAATGACTTGGAGGACCTGAAGCGCAGAAGACCTCTCAGCCTTTTAGAGATGGCCACCATTATAATGAAGTAACCCATTCAAGTAACCCAATACACAGGTAACATTTTACATATGTTATCACCAAGCAGGTTATAATGTGGCTTACATGCATTACAATGCAGATTACACACAATTCCCTCTATTCTCCCAATCTGCACCAAGCTCTTACAGTACAATGGCAAGTTGTGGTCACAACGATGACAACATTTTGCCACTAGACTATGGCAGTATCAAAAACCCCAAATACATTGGCCAAGTCTTCTAGCTAAAGAAATAACTAAAAAAACATGTAAGACTGCAATTATATGCCATCCAGACCCCTCAACACGAGCAGCACTGCCAATAAATAAAACCTCAACTCTCTCCCCACCATCCCTCTTCCTTTGCTCCCAGTACTCACGTACCACTCTCATTTTCACACATGTTTTGGGTGCTGTGCCTTGGCGCCCAGGTTAAAGTCTTCTCCCCAAGGATGGAGATGAGAGGAGAGAAGCAGGAGGGCTGATAAAGAGATTTGGTCTCCTTGCTGCTTATGCTCAGTAAGCCCAGCCTTGGTGCTTCTGCAGAGCTCAGCTGTTGCAAAGTCAGAACATACAGCTTTAGACGTAAGCTAAGCCCTCTGAGCAGAGCAGTGAGTCTATAAGCAATTATTTGTCAGCATCTATTTTTAGACCTCACAGGGAATAAAAGAGCATCCAAACATTTTTTTAAGCTCTTTTTAATGTGAGCTCCTCTTTTAGAGGCAACAAAAGCAAAAAAAAAAAAAAAAAACCAAACAAAAAAACCCCCCAAAACAAACAAAGAACTGCACAAAAATCACCAGATGCGTGAGTTATTTTTTTTAAAGCATCATTATTTAAATGATTTTTCATTTAAAAAAAAGAAGTGAACTGAAGAATGCAAAAGTCCACACGTTGCTTTAGGAACTGAAGATTAATTTTCTCTCTGCATTCCCTCCTTTTTCCATTCCAGTGTCTATAAAAAGGGCAAAAAAAAGCCAGAGGGAAAACAAACAAAAAAAATCCTCTTTTTTCGGGTGATGCACTGACCTGGAAGGGAACTCTATCAACACGGAGCTTAGGAACTGGCTTCTTCTGTTTGCTTATGACTGGAAGAACAGTTTACATTTCTCTAACCATAAGCTAAAAGAAGCTACAACGATGTTCATTCTCCACTTGGACATGCATTCCTCCCAAAAGACTGTATTTTATTCTTTTTGGGACATGTAGTAACACTACAGGACACAATACTCTTCCCTTGGCATTCCTGCCTCCAGCTATACTTGGCAATTTTGGGTAAGCTAAAGGCTCCTTCTGCTATTTAAAACTTTCCCTGGTTTTGGCTTGGGGGGCACTGTCAGCTAGAGGCCACCCACACCCAACACGTGCCCAAAGCAGCAGGGTGAGGACACGTGTCCTGGCTGATACCCAAGGTGTCACCCTGGGCACTGTGGAGCTAGTGATGGTCCCTAGCCAAAACCAAAGGAACAAGGATGCAAACAGAAGCTGTCATGGTGCCAGCAGCTTGTGCTCTCTTTGGCACAGACAGGCAGCATCTTTTTTAAAACACATGCAAGGAAATAACAAACGTACCGTTATATAAAGTCACTGGTACAGCCAATGAAATAAAGAAGTAGGAAGTTAAAAATCCACTAACAAGATGCAGCTTGTCCGTGAAAAACTTGTAAAAATAATTATTGAAGGGAATGACTTACAAGTTA
Organism: Climacteris rufus; assembly: GCA_013398175.1. Lineage (NCBI taxonomy): Eukaryota > Metazoa > Chordata > Aves > Passeriformes > Climacteridae > Climacteris > Climacteris rufus. The sequence continues at coordinate 168,969 of VZRZ01003178.1, read as the reverse complement.
TTGGTACCTAAGCTGGGTTAAAGTGAGACCTATACTGATCCAGAGCCCCTGGCTTCACCTCATTTTTAGGAGGCAAGGCAGATTCAGCCATTAGCCTGACCCCGACTACTGCCCAGCCCCTAGGAACCACCCTCATTCCTTCAATCATTTTAATGAGTTTAATCAGCTCACACTGCTTCCAAATACAGAATCCTTGCAGGAAATTATTTGTCTTTGGCAGCCTCTGCAGAGGACACGCCCTGACCATTTTGCTGGCAGTCACCAGGACTTGCATTACCTTCAAACAGCATCTCTGGACGCTAATGCACAAGCTTTTGTTAACTTGTTTTCTTCTATCAAAGCCCCATGCAAACACATCCAGTAATAGAAAACTTCAGGGAAACAAGAAGTATTTGATCCAACACCGGAAAGTACTGAGAAAAGGTCTTCCAAAGCTTTTTTACAGCCTTGGAACTATATGCAGGACAGCATTAGGATACACAATTTTTTAATGAAAGCAATCCTTTTAATTATAACATAGCTTTTCCATTCCTTTTTGCTTGTTGGTAACTCCTAAAATCACCCCAACTTAAGACATGCAAGAATTTATATTTTTTTTTGGTGGAAACCAAACATGTCATTAAACAAAAAAATGTAAACATAGAATCATACAATGGGTTGTGTTGGAAGGACCTTCCTTCCCCCATGCTAAGGATGTGGATGCCATTCACTAGACCAGGTTGCTCATGGCCCCATGGAGCCTGGCTTTGAAAATTTCCAGTGATGGGGCATTCACAGCTTCTCTGGTTAGCCTGTTCCAATGTCTCACCATTCCCTGAGTAAAGAATTTCTTCCTAATATTTAATCTCTCTTCTTTTAGTTTGATATCATTCCCCCTTGTCCTATCAATATGTGCTTGTGCAAAAAGTCACTCTCCTTCTTTTTTCCTATGCCCTCTTTCAGTACTGGAGCATTCTCTTTCCTGGGCTGAACAGCCCCAGTTGTTTCAGCCTGTTCCCACAGCAGAAGTACTCCAGCCCTGTGATCATCTCTGTGGCCCTTCTTCGGACCTGCTCTAACAGGTTCATGTCTTTCTTATGCTGACGACGACAGAGCTGGACACAGCATTCCAGGTGGGGCCTCAAGAGGGCAGAGTAGAGGAGGAGAAACCCCTCCCTCACCCTGCTGGCCACATTGCTTTGGATGCAGCCCAGGATGCGTTGGCTTTCTGTTCTTTGTTGGCTCTTGAAGAGCACCAGTTCCAAGATACAACCTTGAGGGACACCACTTGTTCCCCAGCCTCCACCTGGACACAGAGCCATAGACCATAAATCTCTAGCTGCATCCATCCAGCCAATTTCTAATCTACCCAACAGTCCACCATTCAAATCCATATCTCTTCCACTTAGAGATGTCACATGAGATCATGTCAAAGGCCTTACAGAACTCTACATAGGTGACACTAGTGGGCCTTCCCTTGTCAAGTGTTGCAGTCACTCCACCAGAGAAGGCCCCCAGGTTGGTCAGGCACAATGTGCCCGTAGTGAAGCCATGCTGGCTGTGTCAGATCACCTCCTTGTCTCACATGTGCCTTAGCATTGCCTCCATGAGGATCTGTTCCAGGATCTTCCCAGCCACAGAGGTGAGGCTCACTGGTCTGTAGTTACCACAGCCCACCTTTCCACCCTTCTTAAAAACAGGAGCGATGCTTCCCTTTTATCCTATCACCAGGGGCTCTGCCTGACCATTGTGACTTCAAAAATGATGGAAAGAGGCTTGCCAACCATCCCTCAGGATCCTGAAATGCATCCCATCAGGCCCCAAAGACCTGTGTCTATTCAGTTTCATCACATGGTTTCGAACTTGCTCTCTGCTTACATTGGGACTTCACTCCCCCAATTCCCAGCTGGAGGTTCAGGAATTTGAGAGGTGTGGGAAGCGTGACTGCTAATGAAGAATGAAGCAAAGAAACTGCTGAGTACCTCAGCCTGCTTCATATCTGTTGTTACCAGTTCTCCCTTCTCATAATGGTTGTCTTCCCTTTGAGGAAATTGTTCACAGAAGAAGTCCTCCCCTCTTTTCTTGCAAGAAAACGTGTTTATAAAATCTAACCGTAGGTGAAGACTTAAGGCAGAGGTAATACTTCAGCAAAGGTCACATAGGATACCCTGTTAAAAACAGCTTGCCAGCCTAGGAGTCAATATAAAAATAACTCAAGGATTCTTGTGGTTTTCAAGTGTGTTGAAATCAACACCTGTGTCATTTGGTCAGGGCACCAAAACATCTTAGAATTCACAGTGTATTTGGCTGTTAGCACTTCACTGTGGCCAATACATAACTAAACCTGCCACTGGGGTTGAAAGACAGAGACACAACTTTCCAGACAGGGAAAATTACATGCTACCGACATTTTGGAGCAAGCCATGTTATTGCACTAGCAGTTTCTGTACTTAAGTTGTAGGTGCAATAAAATTCTGCTCAGGGCAGTGGTGGAAAAACAGCCGGGAAGGGTTGGTGCTGGATGCCTGCCACCACGGAGCCCAGGATCCAAAGGGATATACAACCAAGGTGCCAGGTGACATGGCCAAACAAACATCAGATGCCATCTTTCCATTTCCATGTTTTCAGAGGTATTCAGCACCTTTGATCAAACATGCTTGAGCAAGCAACACAAGGAGCTTCAGAAAAACCCGTGCTCAGAACCGCAGTGGATCTACTACCTACATTTACTGCTTTGTACTGTCTTCAGCATTTCTGATGTGAATAATGGACAGCACTAGAAGTGGGATAAAAGCAGGTCAAAGGGGACCACAGCAGGCTCAAGTCTATCAATGGAAATGTTTGAAAACAGTTTTTCCAGTGAAAGCTGAAGCTTGGATGGAGAAAGTGACAGTACGTATGGAAGAACTAAAAAACTCATAAAACCTCTTCTTTGATAAGACAAAAATCAAAGGGGGAAGTTTAAGTACATGAGAGCTTCTGGCAGTGATATAAAGACAAGCATTTGACATGATAGAGACCCATGCAAGGTTATCCAGAAAAGCAGCAGCAGATGCCATTCTTTCCAAGAAACAAACACAACTCCACTATCACCTGCATTTCAAGATGCAGTCTTATTAGTCAAAGATATGCTCAGCTGAAGAAAAAAAAAAAAAGAAATTATTTTCACCTTGAAAGGTGCATTTACCCTAAAAATGCTTTAACATTCACCCAGCACAGTAACAACTAGAAAGTTCACTTAAAGCAGTTCACTTATAAACACAAAATTTCAGTCAACTGCTACAAAAGATATTTGCAAGCAGGATTATGATTTCCTCAGCAGCTTAGGAAATGAACCTTCCTGTTCCAAGATCAAAACCTGGGAGACCAGAACACATCCTACTAAAGGGCAGCCGGACTCTGCACTGTGTAAGAAAGCTTGGAAGAGGGAAGTTGCAAATAAATAAGCATCTGAGGGCAGTGGAGTATCTTTTGACAGGAAGGGAGCTTTTTTTTCCTAATATAAAGCATGGGTCCAACACAAAGAATAAGATCCCTGCTTGACTTAGAACATGACTGCAGGTCTTCAGGTAAGACTTCAAATTGAATATTGTATGGGAGCTTTTTGCTTCTTTTTTTTTTCTTCTTACAAAATATCAAGTCCTCCAGCAGGATGGATCTTTCCAGAGAACAGAGATCAGAGCTGGTTCACACTTCATCACCACTGTTGAGTAGAGAGAGGCCATTGTGAGCCCTCCCTTTAATTTAAAGCACAGTTGCTTCAGTCTTGTCCTGGCTGAGTACAAAGCATTTCATCTTTCTGGTTCCCATTTCCCATGAAAGCCCCGACCTGGATTCCAGTCTTGGCACACTGGTTACAGACCTTCCTTTAGCATCTGCTTCACATAGATGCAGTGCTGCAGCAAAACAAAAGCCATGCCTTTCCCACCCACTTCAAGGAGCCCTTCCTCATGGATATGTACCGTCCTAGGACCCACTAGAGAAGTCTGTGCACTAAATCTTTTTTCCAGCAGTAAAGCCTGTGCTGTGCTAGAACCATTACATGTTTCTCCCACTTCCTTCCATTCACAGCAAACAAAAGCTTGTACTGTTGCTCACTGTTATCAGAAAATATTTGCTTTCCCAGATTGTTTCTGCCTCCCTTGTTTTGGAAGGGTTTTCAGTAGAGCAACAAGCTCACTCCCAACAATAAGCAGCAGGGGGTGATTTGAGACAGAGACCCTTCAGAGCCCCCTTGGTAAATCCAGCCTGGATCCAGGTGCAGCCCAGTCCAGCCCTTCCCATTCCTGCTGGGGACTGTACGCTCCATCATCTCCTCCGTCACCTTACAGGTCCTGTGAAGATGATGTTCCAGCAGCATGTCTTGAAGAGTCAGGGCCACTCCTGCACCACTGACCGTGCTTCAAGCAGCTGCCCCTGTTTTCCAGCTGCAAACCATCTCCAGAAGATACTGTGCCCACTCAGTATCCAAACATGCTACTTTAAGAACCTGCTCTTCTCATCACACACTGCACTTCCTTCCTGCCAGATCCCTTATCACCATGTTTCATCCTCAAACGACCCAGATGAAGCTTCCACTCTTGCTGGTGCCACTCCTTTATTCAGAGACCAAAGGAAACATTCTCAGTCCAAGCTGTAAGCTGGTGGCACTTCTGTTAATGAGTGAGGATAAAGAATTAAACACAGGGGTCACACGAAAACAGGGCACCATGGTTACAGTTCCCAAAAAAGCACTACTCAGTCACTCTTTATTTTTAATTTAATCTTTTTTTAAGCAACGAGAATGTCAAGTGTCAGGTCCTAAACCTAAGAAGGGCACCAAAAGTCCAAGCATTATTCAGGATATGAAATGCTCAACTATGGCCACCCAAGCTGACAACTTGCAGGCTCATGACTGAAACCTGCCTACAATGGCCGATGCCAAGCCCAAAGAACTTTCATCCACAGGTGGAAGTTCCCTGCAATGAAAGCATTCCCCAGACAACCGCTTTGTGTCCCAAATTCAATCCAAAGGAAAATGCACAAAAGGCACCTGCAGGAGCTCAGCACCAGCCCTGCACCACCTCCTGATGAAAGCTCCCAGGAGGCATTAACTCTGGCCATAGTTTCTACTGTTGAATGATCCATAACTGCTTCCAAGCAAGATTCCCCTCACCATGGCAAGTCCTGCCCAGCCCTAGAGCAGTGCCGCACTTGCAAGCACTCTCACACCCCTCAGCCCCCTCTCCCCCACCAGCGGCTGCAGGATGTGGGCCTGGTTTTTTGGGGAGTAGCAACCCTTTTTTTTCCTGACTCAGGGCTGGACCACTGATCACACACGGTGTTAACACCTTCAGTAGGCTGGGCTGTCTTCTGACAGTTCCTGTGGTCCTTAAAAAGGCACCACAGCACGAAAGGATTTGCTGGAAAGCAAAACAGCCTCAGTTCAGGGAATGTTTCTTTCATTTCATTTATTGCCAATTAGCAGAAAGCACTCATCACTGATTGGGGTTCTGAAAAAAAAAGTTATACAAAAATAAGTAAACAACCACTTTAGAAACACCTTCCTTGTCCCCTCAGCCAGACACCTCTCCAGCCGCACCATCAGGTTCTCCCTTGAGAAATTTCCTGATGCCCTCTGAGATGAAGTAGCACACCACAGAAGCAGCACAGACAGACTACTCTTGCTGGTCCTTCCTTCTGCTTGCTTGCCTTCATGTGTGTTTATTTACTCTCAGCTTAATTCTTTCCTCCCACAATGCCACCAGAGGCAAGTCCGGGGAAACACCTAGCTACTGTTCTCTTTGGAGAGCTGGATCATCTCCACAAGTAGCTGGTAAGACACAGACAACATCAGCAAGCCAAGCTGAAAATGCTTCTCCTCTCCTGGCTTTTATACCACCTGTTTTTGAGAAACTTTTCCATGGCCCCTTTGATGCTCACAAAAGCCCACAACCAGCTCATTGGACCCTCAGGATCTGTGCTTGCTTTTCAGTTTGTCAACAGGAGGTGAGGAAAAGCCCAGTAGCCTGTGGATGATGAAGAACTTCAGGTTTCACATGGGAATTTATTTGCTCTGTTATCTTGGAGATAACATTTGCAGGTAAATCCCAAGAGTCTCCAGACAGTCAGCCACAGCCCAAACCATAAAGACCTGAAATTTAAACTGCCTTCCTTACACCTATCCTTCCATGGGATTCCTGCACTACAGCATCTCTATCCGCACATCATTCCTCTGTCCAAGCCTTCCACTTTCAGCTATTTAAACCTGTTGTCCAAATTCACTTTTTTTTGTCCCATTTAACTGTTTTTAAGAAGCAGGCAGTGGCAATTTCACAGTTGTTGCAGCCAGAGGAAAAGCTGAAGCACAAGCCACCCCTCTGATCTGGGAAAGGTCCTTCACAAGATACACCCAACTCTAACATTGCATCCTCTTAGGCACCAAAATCCACCAGAACACAGATTTCAATAGTTCTCCTGCCAATGGACTGCTGCTCCCTTTTCTTCTCCTCCCACCTTTGTCTGAAAAATCTTCTAGAACTACAAAAACTCTAAAGTGATAAAGAAATGCATTATTAGGAGAAGGTCACAAAACAACAACTTGAGAATAACCACAGCTAAAAATAGCTGATCCCTGCACCCCTTTTTCAGAGGTACATTATCAGATATCACTTCTCAGTGGTAAAAACATATTTGATTTTTAATTAAGATTGCATTTTGAACACTGGAATTTTTTTTTTTTTTTTTTTTTTTTTTCTGGGGCCCACCAAAAAAACCCGG
>VZRZ01003178.1:118019-162219 GCA_013398175.1 Climacteris rufus | reverse complement strand
GTTTGCTCCCCACCAAGGATCCCATTTTTCTTTGCTACCTGATTGAAAGACATTCAGAAACTGGTACCTGCAAATCTGTATTTTCTTCTAGCACCACTTACCTTTGCAAAATAACTTTCAAAAGAGAAGAAAGTATTTTGGCTACCCATACAATGTTGCATCAACAAGCGGAGTAGCAGTGAAGAGCAAGTATCAGCGCTGGGCTGGAAACTGCCTCTCACCCAAATTTTAGATAGGACTGGAAAAGTCTGCATTATGGGCAGGCTGAATTGGTTAGTCTGTTGCTCAAAATCTCCCCATTCTAAAAGGCAACAGACATGATGTATGTCAACCTTATAGCTTCCTTCAACAGTAGGATGAGTCAATTAAATGCCCCCATCAGAGACTTCTGTATCTTTCCATTGATTAAATAAGCTCTGGTTTGTTGATCACATAGAAAAATACCCAGGAGTTACTGCAGGCAGGCAAGAAAATGCCTGCAATAACATTTAAACAAAATGAGCATGTACAAGGGGAAGCTTAGCACACCACAGCATGCTTTCTGCTCCAAAGATGTAAATGAAATCCAGAAATAATTTCTCCAGAAGGTTCAGAAACCTTGTCCAGGTGACACTCACTATGTTTTAAACCTTAACAAATATACACCTTTCCCCCACTGAGAAACACTCAAAACAATACTTTTTCAAGAAATCACACACAAAATAATTTTGACAGTCCATTATTTCGGTGACCATCTCTTGCTCTGCTGCCCCCTCCCCCAGATGTCTCCTTCCCTCCACCATAAAATAAGCAGTACATGTCACATGTGCCCATTCCCACTGCTTCCTGCCTGTCCATGCAGGCATTTGTGCCTTTAGTCTACCTGCTGCTCTATCAAAGTCCTCTGAAAATGGCCTGATGCAAGATTCAGTAGCACTGAAGAGACTGAATGTGCAAGCCTCCTGCTTCCCTAAGAAGTGAAGGTGAATACCCACCACGGGGCACTTCGAAGGACTAACCTGAAAGCCATGAGCAGGAAGACAACCAGACCACCACAGCTATATTACACCACTAAAAAGTTTCCTAAAGGAGATGCAGCAGTGTGCTCGGGGGCCTCCCTGTGCTCTCCCCAGAGGAGGAGGATTGGGCTTATTTTGAAGGACAGCCACCAAGCAGAACCACAGGGGTGTACCGGGAAAGAGGCAGGGCTCAGATTCACAGCCACCACCTCCCTTCGTCCGCTCAGCCTGGAGGAACTTGGAAGATGTGTCCACATGATGTCATTACTGGGTTGGTGTCTAAATAAAGGAAGCTTTTTATAGAATTTCTCACTGACAAACTTATTCCGGTAAACCCCGAGAGCCAAGACGTCAAGCAGAAGGGAAGGAAAAGGGAAAACAATAACCACAGCCTTGCTGGGGCCTGGGCAGGTGGGCGGCGTCTCAGGAAAGAAACCTAAACAAATTTACTCCCTAATACCTGCTTGTTGGATATAAAGCACAGGGAAGAGCAGGACACAATGTGCTTTTATACCATCTGTCACAAGGACACAGCCTATTTCGGCATCAGGGTAGGGGGGAAAAGGATGAGACGAGGAAAGAGTATAGTGAGAGAAAATACTTTGCTTAAAGAGAGTAAATAAAACATACTTCCATGTCAGAAGAGTTTTCCAGCTTCATGTTATTCATGTGGCAATTACTGTGCTTCCTAAAAGCAAACTAGGGGGTTCTGCATATTCAGAAAACTCTTGGCTGCAAATGCCTTAAGCTCAGATCATCAGCAAACAGCCTTTACTGAAAGTTCCAAAAAACAGACAAACAAAAAAACTCAACTGAATAAAAAAAAATCTAACAGAAGGAAAGCAAAGGTCGAGATCACATGTGCCTGCATGTCTTCCTCTTCTTCATAACTCTTCATCACTTCCACAGCACTACGGAGCAGTTCCCCTTCTTCCCTCTGTTCCTCGGTGCATCTTCAGCTGGGCATCCACATGGAGAGCAGTTGCAATAGCCTGGTGACTCACGCTGCAGCAATGTGGGTGGGAATTGCTCCCATGCCCAGCTCCTAAGGACACAGCCTTTTATGGTATTTTTAGAGTGGAAGCTGTTGTGGTTTGTAGCACTTTGCCTTTTGTCTTCCAAGAAAAGAGCTCATGCTCCCTCCGGGCTTCAGGATGCAACAGTGAGGAGCCCAGGCAGGTGATGAGCAGGCCAACCCTGGACTTCCACTCCCAGCCATGCTAGGGATGCTCAAGGGTGTCACACCACAGACAATCCACAGGCTCTCCCAGGCAGCAGGTCCTTGGGTGGCTGCACCACCCTGCAATCTCTGAAGAGTGGAGCAGGTGTGTCACTTGTTCTGTGGACACCTTAACTACTGCAGCCCAACTTTCTAAGGAGTCATTCCCTGCGTCCCCCAAGTCCTAACCACCCTGTGGCACTAACAACCTCATCCTGGCAAGCCACCAAACATACCATTCCTACCTTTGATGGGCTGCCAGCATACCAAAAGCTGGAAGGCCCCATCCGTCTTCCCTCAGTTAACTTAGGACTACATCTCTCCAGCAAGTAGAAAATAAACTCTGTAAGGCTTCTGCTCCATACAAATGTAGGTGAAATAGGGCAAGAGGTTTCTAGGACAAAGCAGACAGGGATGTTACACTGAAACCAGGTTAAAAGCATCAGGGAGAATTGCAGTGGCAGAAAAGCCACTCTCCGGGCTTGTGGACCACAGCACGTGGAACTCAAACTTGCCAAGGTAAAGAAGCAGGCTCAGCTATGCTCTTTAAAAGCTGAGGGTCACAGCTGACAGCAAAAGAGTATCTCAAAACATTACCCCACAGGGCTTGAAACATTACTCTGGTTGTAGACATGCAGTGGATTGCTTTGCAGGACAGACCCCCAGTTCTCCTTTGCACCTTATCTGCTGTAGAAGAGAACAGCATGAAAGTTTCTTCATCCTCAATCACAACTCCAAACAGCTACTGATTTTAGTCCTTTTAAAGTTGTTAATTTCAGGAGAAAATTAAATTATAATCTGCACATACCTAAAAAGTCTAGGAGAAAAAACTAGCAGGATGAAGGAAAAAGCAGTAATCAATCCTCCTGACACAAGGCCACTGACATTAAAGCTATTTTTTTATTCCTTCTGAAATCCCAGCATACTCTGGAAGGAGCCACAGCCTACCAGTCAGGACAGATGAATGACATCAGACTGCCCATATATACAGATTTCACCAAGTGGGAAGCAGCAGTGGAAAGCTGTTCTGGGTGACTTCTCAGGTATGAGAGACACAGTGAAAGGAAGTCTGGGGGAGGTTTGTGTGGGCAAGCACTGCAAAGCCCACAGCATACCTTGGAGGAGAGGCAGCAGCACCAGAGGAAAAACCCTTCAGCCCTAATGCAAGTTTAACAGTCACTCAAGCACTGCCCTGGGCACAGCAACCCTCAGCATCTGCCAAACAAGGTGCTCCACACCAGGGGGACTCCCAGGGCTCCCCAGACAGACCAAGATGGAGTCTTCTGCTCCTCAAGCAGATGAAATATATTTCCAAGTTTAGGGTGTCTTCCTGCTATGAGATAACAGATCAAGATTATAGAATTAAAGTTAAAAAAAAAAAATCACGTGAAAGGCTCCATCCCGTTCAAAGGAATACAATGCATTTCCTGTGGTCTTGTCCTAAGACCACAACATCACACTCAATTACTATCCCATCTTACTCCTGAGTCCTGCAGAGCCAGCTTGGCCATATGAGAGCAACATGAGCTCTGCCTTGTCTCATTTCTCCTTAAACTACTAACTACACATGGCACTGGCTGTGTAAAAGGCAGGCCAAGTTACTTAATTTTCATTATCCTTTACTTGGACCAACAATATGAAATTGGAGTAAAAAATAAAAAAGTAACAGGAAGGAAGAAATGAACAGAATAATCAAGCTAAACCTCCTATGGACAGAAAAGGAACGCATCCAAGCCTGAACTAAGGTTCACATATCCCACACTAGAGAGACCTCTCTGTATGAAGCCCTTAGTTATCAAAACTTGCCATCTGCACTCCTGAGAAAGCCAGGAAAAGGAGGAAATGCCAGTTTGCCCCTACATGCTCAACTCTGCAGTTGCTGCAGGCAAATTGGTGCTGCTCTGACCTTGGTGTGCTGGCAGACCCAGGGACCCTGCCTCGTGAGACCACCTGCATGCCCTCACCTCCAGCTGTGCAGTACACCTGCATTTTACATCATTTTGGTACTTTGGTCCACAACAAAAAAGCTTTCCCAGCCAGCAGATTCTCTGTAAATCTAAAAGTATTGGATGCCAATTCTTACAGAGCAACAACTTCCCTTAATGCAGAAGTCAGGTGGTGCCAGCACAACAGCACAACCTGGACTTAGATGCTCTGGTGCTTGGACGCATCCAGTCTTTGCAGCTGATGATATCTTCAAAGGAACAAGTCCAGACAGTGTCTTTAAGTGCTTGCAGTCCTCTCTTCCTCCAGCAAGTGGCCCAGCAACCATCCAGCCATACACCTCCAGAGCTGGAATGCAGCCCCCTTGGAACAGACCAGACTGTGGCTTGCTGGGATGGCTGTGGGAAGGGATGGATGCATTTCTCTGCCTCTTCATGGGGAAAGGACTCCCTTTAAAAGCATCTGCATAAGATGTGAGGCAGATGTGCCTCTCCAGAGGAAGAGGCACAGACTTAAAGCATTGGTTAGCTGGAGATTGCAACCCTGGCTCCACTGAAATTAATGGGAACGCTGCTAATGAATTTACAATACAACTCAGATTTCCACTGGTCTTCACACAAGGCCCACCTGAACCAGCAAGCAGTGTTTGCTGGAAAAGCTGAGCTTTATCAAGCTTCAGTCCCTTATGAGTTCTCCATGCTCATCTTTTCCTTTCCCCCTCTCAAATTTGCAGATGGGTTTAAGCACAGCAGCTTCTGCTCTGGGTGCTTCTCAAAGCAGTTTGCATCATCAGGGTTGAGAGTGATGTAATGACTACAGGAACCCTTGCAAGGGAAAAAAATAATTCAAGAAATTATATCCTTCACAGGATCTGCAGATGGTGTATTCCTTTCAGCAGGACCAAAATTGTTTAAAGGACAGGTAGGAGCCTCCCAGAAGGAGATGCAGACATTGCCATCACACCCAGGTGAAAAGAAGGAGGCAGTGGGCCATGACACAGGTGGTGTTTAACACAGATCACCCACTGTTTTACAGGATGGGGACCCAACCCAAAAGAGAAGCATCCCACTGTGTGCAGATTCACAACCTATTACCTTCACCAGTGCTTTGCAGGGCCACAGCTTTCACCTAAGGATCTGCTTAGCTGGAACCAGTCTGCAAATTATGTAGTAACTGGAGGCCTTAAAAGCCTTGCAAGAAAATGCAATAAAATAAATAAAAGTCAGCTGGGCAAGTTCTGTCTGACAACTCTATTTTTCCCCATCCAATACATCGCCACGCGGAGAGACACGGCACGAATCAACCCACTTTGGCAGCACAAGACAAGTCAGGATGCACCACTGCTTCAGTACATGGGGAACACCCTCCAAAAGGCTCTGTTTACCCAGTGGGAGCCAATGCAGTCCCTACACAAAGCCTGTAAGTACATTTAAGGCTCAAAAGTAATCTGAAACAGCTCCATTCTCCCCTCCAACTCCATAAATACAATCCAAATTGGGTCATCTCCTAACAATAAATGAATGATACTCACTCAAGCCTCCTCTACAGTGCTGACATAATCTAGGTCCTTTCACTTTCCTTGTACTGCAAGCACTAAAGATGCTTTTGTACAACCTCTGAAGTACTTCATTTAAAAAACCATGGTAACTAGGGCACGGCATTCAGCTGCTCTTGGATAGAAAGGCCATTCCCCTTCCCTCTCAATAGGCTCTTAGGAGGCTTGGACAGAAAAACATTGCCTAATTCAAACTCGGCTCCACCACGATGGCTGGAGTTGGGTGCTGAGGATAGGGATGAGCATGAGTACTGGGTCTGTGGTGTGACAAACACCAGCAACAGCATGGCATGTGGAGAAAGAGAGCATTACCTGTGTCCTCCATCTACACAGCACCCAAAAGTCCCATTTTAAGTCACTGAGTGTGACAGCAGAACTGTGACATTCAATAGGTAAAACACTATTTTCTTTAAAAGCTATTGAGTGCTCCTAAATATCTCAAGTTCTTTTTAGGGGATGACAGGATTATTCAGTTTCAGTACTTTAGCATGACAAGGACTAGAGGAACCAAGAAGCAAGTTCTTCTGTTATTTTTGCATGGCAGTAAAAGTTTAAGAAGTTTTGGTGTTGCTTTACTTCTTGTTCATTCCAAATGCCTTGGAACTGTGAACTTCCCTGCATTGCAGCTTTTGAAGTTTGCCTGCTGGCACCAGTGTCCTCCTCCTTTCTGAAATGGAAACATTCAGAGGTGTGGGCACAGAGATCAGATGGAAAGAGCAAGGCAGCTCTCACTAAAAAAGCCATTAACTGAGAAAAACCCCAACATCTTAAAAAAAGGACATTTGTCTAAAATGGAAGGTCCATTATTTGTATTTTTAAAAAGAAAAACATTCATTAAAAAAAAAAAAAACCAAAAAAAAAAAACCACACGCACCAGCACCAGAAAGTCTAACAACTTTAACACGACCTAACCATTTCACTATTCCTTATATACAATTTTAGCAGACTTTTTCCAAATCCCACTACATACTGTAATGGAGCCACATTCCAAGATTTAAAGTTGTAAAAATAGAAGACTTCAACCACAACATCTGCAAAGGTACCTTAAAAAAACGCAACAAAAATCCTTCAAGTCCTATCCTGTTATGGAGGCCATTCCCCAAATGATGCACAGAAGCACTTTGTGCTCCTCTGTAGGAAGCAGCAGCGGATTCACAATAGCAATGCTGCAGAGGACTTTATAAGAAAATTCATGCCCGTTTGAAAGAGATGTAAACTTGGGAGAAAACAAGCAGCTTTAAAAATTTAAAGAACACATTCTTAAATGGGGAAACTGAGGCACATGATGATTAGCCAATTCCTCAAACAGCAAAAAAATTATTTCTTCCGACTACCACCCTGTCATCTTTGCTAACACAGGCTGCCGTGGCGAGAGATGTGAGAGGGTGAACTGAGGACAAGCACAAAAGTTACCCTTGAATTCCTGACTCTGCTCCTCACACCATCCACTGTTACTTTTCAGGAGGAAAATGGAAGCAAACTTATAAAGGAAAACAAAACAGTGTGGGGAAATGCTCTCAACCAGGTAGGTCAGCCTAGCTTGTGTGGGATACGGAGCTATCAAACCAGGTACCAGCATACCTGGCTGCCTTGTGCAGTATGCAAAGAATGAAGGTGTTCAGAGGCTGAAACACTGTGCCCTTATTTCCAAATACAAGGGAATAATATTAAAAATAGTATTAAACTTACATAAGCAGCAAAGAATAAAAGCTAAAATAACAAGGGGTTTGCACGAGATGCCCCAATTATCACATTTCAACATATGTGCTGCAAATAAATAGGGTTTTTATAGCCAGTGTTCAGCACTGATTGTTGTTATTTTTCTTGAGTGCTCTCCTCCATATGAACTTTACAGGATGGGGAAAAAAAATAGGAAAAGCTACCACTCTGGGTATTGCTCTGGTAGGCCTCTGCTCATTTACGCTTTTGAAGGCAGAAACTTATTATGGGAACTAACAAAAAGAATTAACTCTGGAGCCTGCTGCTCCCTGCCATCTCTCCTGGGATGAGTACAGCAGCTCCTGGCTGCACTCCCTCATCTCCACTGTGGACGAGGCAACCGGGAAGAGTCTGCTCACAGTCAAGCTTATGGATATTTCAGCAACTGCCTCCTCCTTCAAGTAGCTGCCCAAAAGCTTACCCAAACCTGGGCCTTCTGCCACACCATCCGGCTGCTCTAACTAATGAGCTCCTGTGTTTGTAAACCCACGCCTTGACAGACACTCTCTGCCACGTGGGCACAGAACACTCACTCAACCACAGATGCTCCCTGCTCCCAACCTGCCACAAGCTCCTCCATCTCCTGCACCTTGGGGGACAGCAGCCCCTTGACTTCAGATCAACAAAGACTGGCACTCTGCAGGCTCTGCTCCAGCAGGAAGGCAGAGGGTCAGGAGCAAGTTCTCCTACAGCATTGTACTCTGCTTTGCAAAGCCAGACTGTGCCAAGTTACATCTCACGGTGGAAAGGACACACGGGCACACCAAGCCCCGCAGAAGTTCAGCTCTCAGGATCACTGATGCCAACTACACTGTGGCAAGACACCTTGCTTAATGCATAGCATCTGTCACCTTTGGCCCATGCTCTGCCCCTCCCTTCAGGGGAACGATATGTCCCTGGCACACCTCAACCTGAACAAAGTTTTGGTGTTGTGATGCCACAAGATTCTTCAGGAACACAAAAGACCAAAGAAAGCTATTTGCATTTGGAGTAAGAGACAGAGAAGTCTGCAGTGCTTTGTTGTGGCATAGGGGAAAACAGCAACCAAATGCTTTTTGGAGAGCAGATGACACATCTGGTTCTGCTGCTGCTATTCCTTAAGAAACAACAGTCACATTCTGATCACAGGTGAAGAACAAATCCCACACAAACAGTGAATACCAGTCTCATGGGAAACTATGACAGGTACTGTGGGACCACCCAAAAGGCAGGACGAGAGGAAATGTCCAGCCAAGCCATCAGCATTTGATCAGGCAGGTGGTTATTTCCTCTGCTCAGACATCAATTACTCATACTAGTGCTTGGGAGCCCTTGCCATGGACAAAGGCCCTTCTCAATCTGATACAGCACCAGCCACCTGAAGATGGGGAGAGAGTTTTAAGGAAAGTCCACTGGAATGAGAAACAAAGAAACACAGGAAAAGTTTCACCAAAACCAGTTACCACACAGGTTCTACTCCATAGCTGTTGATGGATCTCCAATCCTCCCATCATGGACCAGCACAGAGAAAACACAAGGCAGAGAAGTAGAGATCAGTAGGCTTAACTTGTAGCCTGCTTCCTTCATCAGTCACCTGGAGCAGGAGCTGGCAAAGCTTTCCTTTGCCTTCAAAGTCCATAACCAGCAACGCCTTTACATGCACAATACGGAAATCCATAGATATTCAAATATAAATCTTTGCTGAGGGGAGATCAGAAAAACCCACAGCCAACACAGGACATTAGGCTGCTATCAAGTGTACTATCTATTGTGGAACATGATGACCAATTCGCTGGATGCACCATTATTTCCATCAAACCATCTCAAGCAGTAGTGCTCTTGTATAGGAACCTGTGAGTTGGGTTGTGGATGTCTTGGATTTTTCTATGTGCATGGACATCAACTCTGGAAAATCTTAGGAAACAGGACTGGTTATTTTCTTATCACAGCATTAGGAAAACTGAAACAAGCTCATTTGTGGCTTTTAGTACTTCAAACTAAGTGAATAAATGGAGAGAGCAGCCAACTTCTGTCTTCATCTAGATGAATTGCTGAGATCATGCCATTAGCAAACATCACTCTCACTTTGTTTTTGGCTGGGAAGACACAGTGCAAAGGGGTGTCCAGTTACAGAATGGAAACACTGATAAACTGCCTAATGTTTTAGCAAGAAAATAAATGCAAGACGTGCAACAAAAATGCCTGCTGAGTAATAGATGTGGAGTCATGTGGGCACATTCCTAAATTCCTTCTCTTTGCTATGTTCAACAACTCTTCCAGCTAGAAAGTCAATGCAATGAAGCACAGAATGCTTCTGCAGCTAAGTTTGCCATTACTCTATTTTCCCTTCAATTAGAAGGTCAGTTCTAATCCTCTTCAAAGCATCCACAAAACATTTGCCTGAACACAGACTCCAGAGCAGCATGGTCAAGGCAGACAGTGTATCTTCGTGAAATATTAAGCCGTGGGCATCACAGGAAAAGGTATCTAGGCACTGAGGCAAGAAAGAAATCAACATGCAGGAGCCCCTGGTGGCACGCAAACCATGTTAGCAGCAAAGAACAACTGTTCACAGTGAAAGACCATGAGACAGCAGATGAAAAAAGTCAACAAGGAGGAAGAAATACTCCTTCCAAGTGACCCACAATTGTGCTGTGGCACGCTGTGCTACTCAGAGTGAGTTATAGAAAGTGTCTGCAAAGTAACACGCAAACTACAGCAGAACAACACTGGTGCAGCTGGTAAAACTAGAGACTCATCCTCCCTCCATCCTTGTCACCAGAGGAGGGGATACTGGCCAAGGTAGACCTTGGCTGGAGCCAGTGTGGCAGATCTTCCACTCCTGAGCTACCACACATGGGCATTACAGTAAAGTGGGAGAAGTTTGGGCTCCAGCATTTAAACCCTTGGACCTGGCATCTTAAGAGACTGTCTCTGACAGGGCTCTGAAATATGAACAGACCAGGAGGTGATCACAGTTAGTTCCAGCTGTTCTTGCAGAGAACAACAACCACCTGCTCTTTCCTGGGCAGAGGATTTGGAGGGGAAATGTTTTCACTGGTGCAGAGCTCCAAGTGTGAGACAACATGTCCTGTCTTCTCCAGTGTGTCACTCTGAAACAGAAACTGCAAGTGTTCAAACAGAAAAGAACAAGTGCAGCGACCCTTCATCGACCAAAAGGCAGCTCAGACTCCAGGACAAAGATCCCCAATGAGTGGCACAAAATTTATCCAGCATTTACAACCATCACCCCATAAGAAAAGATACCTGCTCTCATGATTAAGGGGCCAAAAGCTTTACAGACGAAATTTAAGTGCAAGAGGTATCTCCATCTGCTTGGCCATGCCTAAAACACAGACCACTGCAATCTTAGATGTTGCAACTGGTAGATCATGCTTACAAAACTCCTACACCACCAGACATAACAAACTTCCAGGAAGACACAGCAGGATCACCTTTCTACACCACAGCTTCTCCACACACAGCAAACCTTCCCAAAGCCATTAATTGGTAGATGCTGCTGCAAGGCTGTGAAAATCAGTATACTCACAAGGAACAGAAAAACGGTGCTGTGCCATACTGCTGAACAGAAGGAGTTTAAGCCACTCTACTCCTGCACTTCTCAGACAGAAGGACCAGGGCACTGTTTTCAAGCTGTTCCTCTGTTTCACTACATATCTGAGTCAAAACCTGGCACAAACAAACCTGCCAGGGTAGCTCTGGGTGTGTTTTTCCTCCAAAATAAAAATCTCTCTTATTAACAGTAGAAACATTCATGGCAGGGAGGAAGCTGATCCACTCCACTCTAAGACTGAGCTGTCAGAAGGTACATGAATGCAGGCAAGGTCCAGGAAACAGGTTCAGGCTCACACAGAGGACACCTCCATCTCCCTTGAACCAGGAGCAGATCCAAAACCAGTAACACGGAGCAGAGATCCTTCTCCTTGTGGCAACCAACCCTCCAGACGAATTAACAACAACAAAATCAGACAGGTCTCTTCTTCTGAAGGCTTTTTAGCCACTTCTGCTTTGAAAGAGGAAATCATAAGGACTTTAGGCAGATCATTCAGCTTGTCCTCCAAGCCACAGCAGCTTGTCAGCATTGTGCCTTGATGTCAGAAACTGCATGTGCACATAAAAGGAAGCATTTGCTCACTGCTGTAGCTACTTTCCAAACAGGCTGACAAAATCCTCCTGTTTCTTTGTGCTCCCATCCCCCGTGCCTCCAATCCTAGGCAGCTGCTTCAAGCATATGCACTATGAGCACTGAGGCACTCTCACATGAGGTTACTCACTTCTGAGTACAAGGAGCCAAGACATCTACGGTACTAAAATGATAGGTTACCACAATTTTATGACGATGCTCTCACCAGTTGCCGGTTAAACATAAGACTGAGCTCTGTGGACACTGCAGACAGTAACAATGAGAGTGATAATCACAATTAGAAACAGCGGGCCAGGCATCTCTCACTCCACAGACAGGTGCAGACAAGCAGTGTTGCACTAACCAGCTCTGGGGCTGGCAGGGACCACTCAGCAAAGGGGTGTGAAACCCTTTGCTGTGGGAAGGGTGCACACAGAAACATGTTATGCTTCAGGGCTGACAAATCCCTTGACTGAGAAGGTTTAAACCAGGACATCCCATCAATGGGGTCTGTGCATTCGTGGTCCCCCAGCTGTGAGAAAATGAGAGCTGACAGCAGTGCCAATACAAGCAGTCTGTCCTCCCTCCTGCTCACTAGGTTTATGTGCCGACGACGCAGCCTGTGGGCACATCGTACTCGCGCTTTGTATTTGGAATCCAGCTAAAACAACCCTTCCTCTTGTTTCTTCTCCCACCTCAAACCAGTCAGGCTTCTGGCAACTAGGAGAGTAATGACAACAAATAGTCTTCCTGTTCATGTGTTTGCAGGGATGCATCCTTAACCTGCATTACAAACTCTATACTAATAGAAACACTACCCTAAGCATCGCTGCCTTGTGCCAGACTTTCAAATGAACTACCCACCTCAGCCTGAAGCTAAATGTCCTGCAGACCAGAGCTCCTACCATGTTGCCATGGAGAGATGCTCATGCAGAGTGGCCAAGCAAGTCCCTCAGCACTGCCACAAATCGGTGCCACACCCTCTGCTTTATCATGCCAGCTGAAAGTGGAGGCCAATGCCTGGGACGAGGTTTCCTTCCTCCCCACAGTACTTCTCACTGCATCAAAAACACAGTGGAGAACAGAACCAGAGCTGCCCTGGAGAGCTGCATCTCAACTCTTCTAAAGAGAACAAGACCAGAGTCTTGGCCTTCCTACATCCTAGCTCAGCACTGTCTGCCACTTTTCATCACCCAGCCTGCTTTGGCCTAGGACTCCACTATAGAAACATCCACATCACCATCAGCAGACTATGAAGTGCCTGCCATCCCCAAGCTGCAGATTCCTGGCCAAAGCAGAAAGCCTTTGGAAATCTCTGATGACTTGTTTTTTCCTCCCTCACCTATATCAGTTCATCTGAATAGCAGATGCTTCCTTTCTCAGTTTTGGTTTCTGTTTTGTTCGGAGGTTTGCTTGCTTTTCTTATTTGAGTTGCTCTTAACAAAAAGCCCAGCTCCGGGCATGGCGTGACCCGTGCATTAGGCGAGCTGGCATGTTGCTCTTTTTTGATCTGCTAATACAGCTGATTTTTTCCTCTTCATTGCCAGGGAAGGCGAATAGCTCAGGCCCCAGGAAAAAGACACAGCAATTACATTTACCTCAAACCAGCAGAGTGTTTTAGTGCACTGAGCTGGTGCCCTCCAGCATCTGCTCTGTAGACAAGAGCACACCAGGGGACAAGCTCGCCAAACGGAGAAAGCTGACAGCTCCTCGCCTCTTTGCTGCGAAGGGCATCCCAAAAATCCTCACACAAACATCCAATAAGCCTCTGCCTCCCTGCTACTTTCATAAATTGTAATTCTAGATTTGGAAGGAAAACAATATGCAACTGAAATTAATCCAAAGACTTCTTTTTAGTGTCACATTTCCACCAAAAAGGAGGTGATTACCCAATTTGCAGATAAATGCAGCTTTATAGTGTACTCGTTAAGCACAACCACACTGACTATTCAAATTCAGTCCAGTATCTAATCCTTCACTAGATATAGTCAGGTATAAATATAAATAGTTATATCTACAAATAAGGTTTTACACTGGTAAAAATTCACACTGTACACCTTTTGGAAGGTGTTCTCATCATCTCATTAATAAATCCTATTTTCATCTGTGGAATTGCCACTATTAACAAGGCATTAGGCATTTTACACCTGATCTAGTGGAAGCTGTCCCTGCCCATGGCAGGGGAGTTGGATGAGATGATCTTCAAGGTCTCTTCCAACCCAAACCACTCTGATTCTATGATCTAGCTTCCAAATTATTAACACCAAGTCTGTTTTCCCATGCATCACCCTTGTGGCTTTTGCAACCTTGTTAGGAACAGCAGGGGATTTTTTTATCACGAACACCAATACAAACATGATCAGGGAGGAAATACAGAAGAACAGAACTGCCTTGTAGCTCTGCAGCATGCCAAATTGGAAGCACAGAACCAAAGTGATCCTTTGTTGTATAGTTGTTTTAGTTAGACTAGTATACCACTATCATTACCTCAACAGCATAATTAATGAGTTATGGCAAGATTATAATAACAGGCTCTTTAAAAGGTGTGCCAGCTGCCAAACCTATCTGTATTATTTTGCATGACAAAGTGTGCCAAGCCTGATACTCCACTCAAGCAATGGAAAAAACAGATTTTCAGGCAGATCCCCAGGATAAACACTCCCAAGCAGACACAGCAGCTGGTTTTTCCACAGACGCCGAGAGCCGAGTACGCTTGCAGGCTTTTCCATACCAGACGTACAAAGTCCCTCGACTCAAAGAAAGTTTAATTCAAAGGGTTTCCATCAGGAAAGCAGGAGTCTCTTTCACAACATCCCTGCCAAACCTCTAATGCTAGAAAGCTCAAGCAAGATGTCCAGTCCAAGGAATTTTTTTTTTCCCCTTTTCATTTTCTGGCGTTTTTTTTTTTTTCACAATTAACATACTGATAGCCTTGACATCAGGCTACTTAGAGAAATGTTCTCACTCAACACTAATACTAAACATATATTCAAGAGAGCTTTATAGTTTAGATAGAGGATAAGCTAATTTAAACATAACCCAGTCTATCTGGAGGGTTTTTAACACACCAGGCAAAAAGAGTCAAAGAGAGAAACCACTCATAGGCATGGAGATGCCTATTGATCATCTCCCCTTGGAGGCCTGGAGGGGATCTCCCTTTCAGTGGCAGAAAGAGAAGGATATGGCATTTTCACTCAGAAATAATATTCAAAATGTCAAATATGAGTCCTTCTGAAAATTACTTTTTTTAAACTGACATCTAATTCTAATCAGGATTTTCAAGGAGGAGCATAATCAACTTCTCATCTTATACTTTGGGCATTTTTAGGTAATAATGACTACACGTACCTAAGGGATGCTGCAGTGCCATGTTTAAGTCTTTCAATTAATTACCCCTTTATTTAACCTACACATAAAGCCTTTTGAAGGCTGAACACCAGTACTTTTGGCTGGTATCTGAAAACAGCTGCTTAAGAAACCTTAAGTGAAACTAGACTAAAGAAGGAAAGAAAGTGCATCTTTTTCTATGGAAATAAAAGTCATCACCATTCTTAGAGTACTACTCCAGGTCAACATAAGCAAACACAGTTCTGAAGACAACAGTTTTCGTCAAACTTCATACTTCTACTTAGTTTTGAAGAGAAATAGTTAATATCCCTCCACACCTACCACTGATCTCCTCAGGGGCTGATACAGCAAGGCATGACTTGAAGAGAGGGCAAGGGCTGAAACAGGGAGACACAACCTCCTCTGCTCTGAGCCCAACCCATCGCCAGCAGCAAGCACACATTGCTGTCCTGCCACAAAACCTAACCAAGAAAAAGCATCTCCCCAGAAAACCAGTGGTTTTAACTGAGATGAAAAAGGCTTGAGTTTGCAGTTTATACACATGAACTCAGAAGAGATGCTCTGAGAAATGTTCCTCTCTTGTGGTTTCTCTAACAGCATCATTACCTCATTAAAGGGGAGAAACTAATTCGTTCAACATGCATTCAGCCTCTAGTCTCTTAATCCAAACACTTCTTTATGTCCATTTGAATAGTCGGATGACATAGAGGCTGTTTTGACTAGGAAACACACCCATGTGGATTTTATTGCAAAATTCTGTTGTTACACTGGGGGGGGGGGGGGGGCTAATTCAAATAACTTGAGAAAAGGTTATTAATCTCTACGTGTGCTCCGTTCTCTCCCTCCACCCAAACTTTTTTTTCCCCCTATCTTAAGGGACATGACAGCCAAGGAGCACATTCTGTCAGAGCACATCCAACTTGGCTGGTCAGCTACAACAAGTACTGGGATTGCATGTGCAAACAGTTACCACTCAGGAAACCTATCTCCTGAGCATCAGATCACACACTGCAAATGCTGCAAGGTCATGGTAACGAGCTGGCAGCTGAGAAAATCGTAGTGACTTGCTGTGGTTGGTGGCTCACATCCTGTCCCTGAGCACTTTGCTCACCACAGGCCTCCCACTGCTGGATCAGTAGACTCCTGGTACCCAACAGGCCAGGAGACCAATGATTGTTAGCAGAGAGGGGAAGAATTCAGACACATCCCAAGGGGTCACCACTGCTATGCCACAAGTACCATCTACCTGGGTTGATGTAACCCAAAGCCTTCACCGCTGCTGAAGGGGGAAAACCCAAAAACATAAATAAACCCCACATCTCACATAAACAATATTTAGTCCATAAAAATCTGACTGGATAAAATTTTTATTGCAACTGATTTTAAGTTAGGGAAGCAAACCTAAGTGTTTGTACAGCCAGAAGATGACACTCTGAAGAAACTGAGGGAGGTTTGCAGATATACACCATGCTGACCACAGGGTTCAGCTTCTGAGTGCTACTTCGGTGCAAAGCTATGTCAAGCCTGGTAAACACATATACATACAGATCCTATTAATAACCTGCTATTTCTGCAGGGAATTGGGGGAGTTTGAACACAGGCATTGGTCTGGAAGAGTGGAACAGATTTAACATGTGGGATGCTCTGTAGAAACCAGAAGTAGCAAGGTTTGTTATGTTGCTAGAAGTGTTTCAATGAAACTCAACTCAGACAAGGTTATGAAGTCCTGGTCAAAGGTAAACTCAGCACAATTTTAACTAAAACCTGGCCAAAACCAAGCAAAAGCTACGCAAGACCCACGCTTTCAGAAACTCAAATGTGAGTGCTACACACAGCTTTTCTGCCTGGAGCTTTGAATACGAGGCCTTCTATAACAGGAAAGAAATATTTTCTGCAAAGCGACCCAAAAGACTCCAGAAGCATTTAGAGACAGCTTTAGTCGAAGTCAAAAGGGTAAAAAAAGCCCATAAAAGTGGAAGACAATGTGAACAATGCTGAGCGATTCATTCAAAAATGAAAGCTGCTTCTGAGAGAGAAGGGGAAATGCTCACCACAATAGCTTTGGAAAACACTGCACAAAACCCTCAGGAAAAGAAAAAGGAAAACATACTTTCAAAAATCAAGAATGATAAAATTAACACAAAAGAATTACAGCAGTTGCATGCTAGGAAATAAATACCAAAGAGAAAACGACCATGGTCGAGCCATTTATCCCAGCTCCTATAAGCCTGGTTTTTACCCAGTTTAATCCAGGACTGCATTTAGCAGAAAACTGGTGCAGGGGTTTTGGCAGCTCTGGCACTTGCACCATGCAGGGTTGCAGCCTCTGGTCATCCCCACCCTGATGCTCCCACGGCTTCCACCTGGATGCGGGACAAGCCCAGCCACGATGCCTGGGCCGCTGGCACCATGCCGGGGTAGAAAACAAGGAATGAAGGATTGATTGTGGATCCTTTAAAGATTCTCTTCGATTTACATGCAACCTGCTAAATCCGTGGGGGACTGCACTTCTTGGTGTGCTCCTCACCATGCAAGTGTGCTGCTGATGGCAGCACTATCAGCCCCACTGCATGCCTCACATGTGCCAGTCCCTGCCCTCCTAAGAACCCTTTAGACAGTCTTATTTCCACTCAAAGCATGACCACTGAGGCCCCAAAAACAGCTACCCTAGAAATCACTGCTTTTTTAAAGAAAGGCATATTTCAGGAATGAGTTAACACACTTGGAAGCAGTGGCCACCTCCTTGTACTGGCATCTTTCCAACCTCCCAAAGCCTACCACCAGCCCTGCCACAGCAATTTTGCAGGGTTACATAAATAAATAAAGAAAGAAATGGACAGCAAGCCACAATTCTAGACGCCTACCAGAAACCTTTGCCATTTCAGGTTGCCATTTTCACCTTTCTTCTCAGCCTCATCTTCCTGCACCCTGGTGTAGGACCCTCCAGCATTCTCTCCAGGGCACTTAGAGAGTGAAGCTGCATACTGGCCAGCTGTGACTTAGCTCTGCTTCTTCTCTACAGCTAAAAGGCCAGGAGCAATGCAAGATCACTCTGGTTTCATGGACTGCACCATCCACAGCATCCTGGATCCCAGCAAGGGGTCCCAGCAAGAGGCTGTAACTTGAGTTTCATAAATCACCAGCACACCAAACCCATGTTTTCCAGCAATGCTATTGTTCTCCTCCCTTTCCCCTCCGCCACAATAATTCAAAGACCTAAAAACACTTCTTATTTATCAATCCAGCAATTCTGAGAGCTACTTAGGAGGAAAAAAAACCCAACCCTTATCAGATGAGACCAGCAGAACTCCAAAGCAAAGCACTGGCACTTGTCTGGAAATAGTGGGGCCACTCAGTCTCAAGCAAGGAGCAAAACATAGCCAAAACTGCTCTTAATGAAAGCTGTACCTTTTCTCTGAGGAAAACAAACAAGTGAACTACATGGAAACTCAGCCAAAAAGAAAAAGCAACACAATCCCTTGTGAACTGATAAAATATGAGAAAGCCCACTGCATCCCCAGCTTAGAGAGAAGAAGCAGAATATCCTTACTGTTTAGTTTCTTTCTAATTCTGGGATATGTTTTTTGGCAAGCCTGGGTTTCACCTGAGGGTAATGCAAAAAGGAACATAAAAAATCCCAACATGCATGACAACTGAAGAGCAGCCATCTGTGTGGGCATCTCTCTTTCCAAACAAAACTTGGAGTAAAAAGGGTTTTCCAGTGAGCCAGCCAAGGAAAGGGAAACTTCATCAAGAGTCACAGTGGATCTGCCTGGAGAGTATACTGCATGGAAGTACCAGGGCTAAAACCATTCCCCCTGCCCACTACCAGCAGTGCTCCCAGATGTCCATCTGTCCACTGCTCCTTATCTTCCTCTTTAAAAACTGCAGTGCAAGCTGCTGGGGAGGACACGACACGTGGCGAGTAATTACAGAGCAAAGCCGAGCAGAACCGCCTCTGGGGATAAGCAGCAATTCAGGCAGCCACCAAACGCTGACCCTCCATGAGGGCTGCAGGAGGTCTCTGCAGGTGAAACCCAGCTGAGGGACGCTGGCACAGCTGTGCTTAGAGGGCTGGGGAAGCACAAACTGTGGGATGCCCACGGGACAGACCTGCGTGCTGCGGCTGCTCACCCGCGCTAAACAAAGGTTTCAAAAACAGCAACCTGGACCTTGCAGGAATCAGCTCCGCTCTTTGCTGCGGGTAATCCAGAATTCCCTCTGCTGCACTCTCCCATGCAGGTGTGGGTTTCAGCATCCAGCCACAGACAGGGCAGCTCTTTACCTGCCCCAGTAGCTGGGGCTGGAGGCTGCCAGCCAAGCGCAGCTCTCAGCCTGTCCAAAACCCAGCACATTTGCAAGGCATAGTGTCAAGCTAGAGCAGATGGAATGTTGAATTAGGCTGCTCAGCCTCCATCCAGCTCCTTCCAGAGCAGCTCCTCTAACAGCACTGGAGACAGGGTATTGATTTGGACATTAGCAGTTTACATGCACCTCTGGTCCAACCCAGAACAACTATTTTCACAGTGTCTTTGCCAGCAGATTACAACATACGCCCACATACTTTAAGCATAGTTGAACGATATCAGCAAAAATTCACTGATAGAAAAAATATTTTCCTACCAGAGTCCTCAAAACTCAAGGTGGACACCTCCTCCTCCACACACTCACCAGTCTGGAATGAAACCCTCCTTGCTTTAACCTGAGGGTCATAAGAAAAGCTGACCCAAGGATGTCCTGAGATTCCTGCTCATTTCGTAGCAAGCCACTGTAAGAGGAAATTGAGCTGACTATTGACATGCTTAAGGCCATTTGAAGCAGAGACTGACTTTCATAACATATCAGTGTTCTTCCAGTGTCTGAGGGTGAGAGACAGAGAGGAAGAGAAGAGCTTTTGGAAAGAAAGCACTAGTAAGATACAAATTCCCCTGAAATAATTAGCAATGTAAGGAAAACCCACAAAACCCAACCACAAACTTTCCCTAAGGAAAAGCTTCCAACTTATGAAGTCTCTACATCCATAGGTCATCAGGTGTATGGCAAGCATGGGGCCAACCACTGCAGCAACACTGGGGCACATGGGATCAACTGCATCCCACATGGACAGGGGATTTGCAAATAGGTTTGCAACTAGGAAGTTCCCATGGACTAGAGAAAATTGAGTGGCTAAAACAATTCTGATTTGCCACCTGATACAGATGGTTTTTCAACAGAAAGATAATAACAGGTCTTAGGAAAACATAAGTCCCCTCCCCCATGGAGAGAAGAATGTAATTTCAGCACTTATATTTTTCCTAGTCTTCTCAGGAAGCTTAGCAGGAAAAGGTAGAGACTTCCCCCACTGCAAAAATTCTTTTATCAGGTTAAATTAGTTTAATTCCTTCAGGAAGATTACTGCCCTAGGTAGCTGATGGGTACTCCTACCTTGGTTCTCATGGGTCTTCTATCCCAATGACTGAAACAGCACTTAAAATTTTGTTTCACCCCAAATTCTTTCACTAAGATACAGCTCTGTTACCTGCAGGCAACATCTACCCACTTGGGCCAAATGCAGAATACACCTAAACTCCTAGTGCTACATCCTCTCTTTTTTCTGGTTTCCAAACATTCAGAAGAACATTGGAAATGAAAGATTGCACTTTGTTTTCTTAATGGAACCATGACAAAGCTGCTGTGCCATTGTCTGCTATGAGGGGGGAAAAAAAAGAAAGATAAAGCAAACTGCAGGAGTTAACCTGCAGCAGCAAACAAATCATTTACATGCCTTCATGTGGAATCAGCTCTCATTTTTTCAAGGAGAGGAAGTACCAAAGGCTTTGAACACAGTCATCCACTCCTGGTGTCATTCTCAGATGTCTGATGCTTGCAGCACTAACAGCTAATGGTAACAAAGACGCCTTTGTAAAAGGGGTGGTGGAAACATCTGAGGAGATGCAAGACCAAGAACAAAATATCCCTGCACCCTGAAACGCTGCAGCTCATGTGAGAAACCAGTGCAGGACCCAGAATGGTTAGAAGCAGTTGGTAAAAGCAATGAGGCATATGAAGGCAGTTTGTCCCTGGAGCAGCAGCTGGGGAAGAGAGGAGGAGACAGCTGCAGCACTGCCCCAGGACATCCCATGTGCCACCCTATTCATTTCAGGGTATCTGACAAGGGGACTCAGACATGGGGATGATAGATCTTATATAATCAAAAAGCTCAACCCTCGGTGAGCCTCCAGTAGCCCCAAACACGAGCACAACAGGACAGTTCAATGCACTGCAGGGATATAACTTCTCCCATGGATGCTGCAATTAAGGTGACTTTGCTAATTCACTGCTCAGGGTCAGGCCAAAAGCTTGGCCCCACTGACCACCTGTCCCTGAACAGCACTTTTCACTCACTGTTGGTTAACCTCTGTGGCAGCAGTGAAAAAGAAAAGAGCAACTCAAACTCAGTCATCCACATCAGCAACACAACACTGCTCTCTCAACTTGCATTACCCAACCCTTATGCTCTCACAACAGTGTCCTAAGCTATTTTTCAAGTCAGCATTTAGCTTTTTTGCTAGCTAATATGACATTTCCTCTCCCTTCCCCCAGTCTGAGTATTTGGCAAAATCACATCTTCTGCATATGCTGAACTTTTGCCAGTTAGACAGGGAAAGTCTTGACTAAAAATAAACCACGTTTCAGAAAATAGATCTCCTTCCAGTACAATGAAGTAGTGGATAATGCATGCAAGCAGATCTGTCAGAAGAACACAGCCTCCAGATTTGCATAAGAATCTCATCAAGCTCAATAGACAGCTGCAAATTCTGTGACTTACGCCATCCTAACAAAAAAACAACAGGGAAAATAAAGGGAGAGAGGTAGGGTTGAGGGTGCTGAGATAAATTAACTTTCCACTTGTTGTGGCAGGAAGGGAAGTGCCATCACCGCCACCACTTGCATGCATCCCCAGTGAACCAAGCTGGTCATAATCCATACAGGAGAAAGAGGATGCCACAGCATTCCCTACATGGTCACTACTGAAGGCAAAAGTTTGTTACAGGAAATTTGCTGCAATTCAGGCATGAGAAGAGAATGACCTGGGATTTTGCCACCTGAGTCACCAGGAATCAGGAGCACTGACTCAGTGCTGGCTCCCTCCAACTCAGAGGCACCTGCAACAGCTTGCCAGCAAATGGAGGCACTCCTACCTTTGCTGTTCCCCTTCTTATCGTGGTTCTCCCTTTAAGATGAGGCCTTTTATGCTAGAAAATTAATTGAAGAAAAGGAAAGCACGAGGAGAAGGCCGGCATGGGAAGAACAGGTAGTGCTCTACTAACCAGCTCTGCTTTCAGCTCTGAAGTGGAGGGCAAATCTGCTTGTATGGTGTGATAAACCTCGGGAAATACAGGAGAATTAGGTGGAAACAGCTCCACCCTGACTCCTACTCCTCCAGCATGTCTGCGGCACCGCCCAGACAGTCCCAGATGAACCAGGTTTTCAAGAAAGATCTCTTTCCATAATGAATCCATTTCACTTTTTTAGGGATCAAGAAAGCTTTATGCAACAAGCTATGGTTACATCCTTACACAATCAAATGGATCATTCAGGCAAGCTAAATGCACGGCAATGCCATTTTGATGAGATCCATCAGGGATGGATGTTGGCAGAAGGAGCTTCTTTTGCTCCGTAAGCTCTTAGGGCAAGCTGAAGGTTCGAGCTCAGCATGCCAGGCCAATCCCTCCTTTTCCATTAACACCTCCACAGCAAGATCCATCTACCTGCTTTTCAGACCTCCCCTGAGCAACCACAGATGGCAAAATATTCCACTCCAACTCCAGGGGTTACACAAGCATCTCTGGTCAGCTGGGAACACAATTCCAGTCAATACAATAGCAGAATGCAACCCAGCCCTATATTTTCTCCTCCTCAAATAATGCGGAAATTGAAATGGAGGTGCAAGCAGAGCTGCTGGTAGCACCGCGAGGGGCATCACTGAAAGCATGTTTGGCATCTCCGGGACTTCAACCGACTCAGGCAACATACTTAGAACGGCAAACAGTTGCAAAGAGCACAGATTAGATTTTTCAGTTGAGCACTGATGCCTTAAAGCAATAACAAACCAAATAACTCAGGCAAAAGCACACACAGGGCAGCGCAGCAGAGGCACTACTCCATTGCTTCTGATAGCAGTCAGTGGCAGAGCAGAGCAGTAATTATCCAGGGAGGAATAAGCTGCTACAGGCTGTTCTTGCCATACATATAGGAAAACAACAGCAGACTTGTTCGTGGTTGGATACCAAGAGGAGCACAGCTCCCTCCCACCCCGCCCGGGCTGCGGGCGGGATGAGGCCGTGGGGGCGCTGCCAGGGGCCCGCGGAGCAGGAGGGCGCAGCCGCCGCCCGCGCAGCCGCAAGCGCGCCGGGATTCCCCAGCTGGGGCTCCGGGAAGGAAAAGGCAGTGCCTGTGGCAGCAAGGAGCATGGCCTCCCAGGAGCTGCTCGGCAGCGACGCTGTTTCCCAGTGTTCTCCTCAGAGAGCTGTCAGCAAGGCTAAATGCAAACCTTATCTTCTGCCTGGGTGTTTTCACAAAACATCTGGATGGAAAAAAAATACCTATTCGCTGCGGAGCAGTCTCTACCACAGGATCCATTCCACACCCATAAGGCAAACCCTGCACACATTTTCCCCTTGGCCACATACAGCCCCTCTGCCCCCCGCTAGGAGCATAACAAACATACCTGTGCAGAGAATCAGCTTCTCTTAAAGCACTGACAAGGAGCCAGAACACGATTGCCATTGGCATACAGGAACGGGCAAATCCTGTAAGCATTAGAGAGAATAGCAATTAGTGACATTAATAAGAGCTGGCTGGTGAAAGGGAAGGATGCCAAGGCAATCTCGCGAGAATCGGGAGGGTGTAAGATCCCTGCCCTGCACCATCCAGCCCTGGCACCACAGCAGAGCTACGTGGCATGAGGCTGTCAGGGGACTTCTCCAAAACCACAGAAGGGAGACAAAGCAAAAGGCAAGACTGATGAGTCCAAACCAAGGCTGTTCATCCAGTAAAGCCTCCTCAACAGCCAATGCACTGAAGTTACCGTCTGAGTGCAGGAGCAGAAAAGAGGCTGGTACATGGGATGGAAGGGGTCACCTGCACAATGGCCCTGCTGCTCTCCCTGAGATGCTGCTGAAGATCTGCTCTACAGCACCCACCCATGCAATTTCCTCTAATTTGCAGAGGAGGTGAATTCCACATGATGTCAGAGCCAGGCTGCTTCCATTTTTTTCATAATCATCGTTATTATTGATTCATCATTATTATTGATTCATCATTATGGTTTCATAATACAAATGGCTTTATATTTTCCACTGATAGCTATATAAAGCCTTTGTACCCTAGTCACACAAAAGACATCTAGTAGCACTGAGCAAAAGCTGTGACAGAAGTTACCCCTGGAGGCTGCAAAAACACCTCACTTGAGCTATTTGAAGTGCCCACTGTGTGCCAAAGAAAAGATAGCGGAAATGCTTTACTGGAAATAATTCTAAGCAGCCATGAGGAGATGTTTTTCTGATGACAGAACTGAAGTGAAGGTCACCACAATTAATACAATTTTACTTTTCCCATTCTGTTCATGCAGTTGTTCTGGGATAGCAAGGAACACGGTGGATGAGCAACCATCATCAAACACTGTAACACAGAGAGGATCTGGAAGCTGAGGGAAGCAAGGAAACAGGGTGAGACAACTTCTCTAGTCAAAACACCAAACCAGCAAGAGGAAGGTACAGAATCAACCTGACAATGTCTCATGTGTTTCCTGCCAACTGGACCTCATTATGAACTGCAAGAAAACTTACTCATGCAGCACATTGGTTTACCTTGGACTGAGAAAAAGAGACTTGCTTGCTTTCCCCATTCTCTGCAGGTGACTCAGAGACCTCAGTCATTGCCAGCTGGTATTTAAAGAACTGAGAAAAAGTATAATCCATTTGTGGTGTCCCCCCCCACTCATTTTCCCCTTTCTCCTTTCCCATTATGGAAGGGCTGAAGGCATTTCTAAGGATGAAAACAATGCTGAAGGCCACAAGACCACAGCACAGGCCTTGGACTCCAGCCTCAATCACAAATTTTCCATCACCATTTATAATCGCTTTCCCTGTTGCTTTACATGAGCCAAAACACAAGAGTTACTTTACTCCTGCTGTGTACCTCCAGGAGGGTCTTCTGCTGTTCTTTTGAAGCCAGTAAATGAACAGTTTGATTGTGCTACAAAGACAGAAATAACAGGACAAATCCAACCTGGCCAATAATCTTCAGTGGCAGCTTATGTATGAAAGTAGAGAAAGACAACTTACTTTCCTCAGCAAGGAACTTCACATGGCTTAAATCTGAAGGGGGGCTGCTTTAGCTTTGTAGGACTTCACCTGCACCGGCCTACACCGACCCACGCCTACACCATGGCTTGGCACATGGGGAGTATCAATGTGGCTGCCATGCAGACAAACCTTTTCTCCCTTTCTCCTCTGTTCCTTTTTCCTCTAACAACTTTCTCAACGTGATTCCTGCTTTTAGACAACACTGCGGAGACATCACTGGCAAAGTTCAAAGTCCTCGCCTCCCAGTACTGCCGAGCAAGGAAAAAGAGATGCCTGAAGCTTCCCTAAGTGCTGCTGGATTTAATCAAAGCCATATGAAGGTGGCCTGGCTTGCCTCCCCAAAGCAACGGCAGCTCTCAGACAAAGCATTTTGTACCACAGCAGATAAATATTCTGGAAACACAGCAGAGTGCCAGGGAATTAGACTGCCCAGCCTCCTGCTTGGTTCCCAAACTCCCTTCCCACAGTTCCCAGCCCCAGGGCTGCTCCTCCCCAAGACACAACCAGGCTTCAGGCCATGCAGACCATGGATGACACACTCACGACAGCTAAGTTCCTCTGCTGCCTTCCTGCAGCTCCAACTTGTCCACCAAAATATGCATTTCTCAGTGTCACTACCCCAGCAGACTCCTCTGTCCTTGGGCGAGACAGGATGCCTTGCTGCCTGTTGACAGACTGAAGTAGTGCTGCAGAAACATGATAACTTTTTATTTCACCTAATGCAGCAAACAAAGATTCACCAGAGTTTACAAACAAGTTATGAAGCAAGGCAGCAGAGGACTGAGTGATACCAGGTGACTACAAAGGGAGAAACACCTCCAGATCACGAGTGAAGGGCACAACAAAAATGATGGGGCAGAGAAATAGGAGGGTTCTGCACAGCAGGAACAACCAGAAGTCCCCCACATAATAAGCAGCAAAAAGAGAAGGGTGGCACTGGCCAAGAGAGCAGGCACATGACCTTGGAGACCCCAAGCCTGATGCTGCAGCTTTGCTAATGCCCCCATCACAAGCAGGTAACACTCACCATAAAAGAAACCCTACTCTGAAGCCTCACTAGGAGCATAGGGTGTTTCCTGACAGCTTTGAGAAATAATTAAGTTTTTCCTAAGAGGCTTATGCTAATTTCCTCCCCCCTTCTATGACGATCTTCCAACATCAGCAATTTCCAGCTCAAAGAGCTCTGTCCCCCAATACCAATATTAAGGCTGAGTGTCTGTGCTGCTTTTAGGAGGAAGATGCACAACCCCTTTGACACAAGCACATGTGATGAACTCCTCAGACATGGCTGTAGCACATGGAGAGCACTGCCACAGCCATGCCAGCGCCCCAGTCCCTGAGAAGTCATTCTCAAGGCAATAACATACTTACAGTAAGCACCTATACAATGTCTTTTCAGACTGAGATGGGTCAGATTAAGTCAGGAAGATAGATCTACCCTCAGCCTCATGGCTAGAGAAGAATATGACAGCAGAATTTGTCCCTCCCACAGAGGCATTAACACATTGGGCCCTGGTCTGCAGTGTATTTAAGCAGAGAAATCATAGAAACACAATGATTTGGGTTGGAAGGGACCTTTTAAAGATCATCTAGTCCAATCCCCTCCATGGGCAGGGACACCTTCCACTAGACCAGGTTGCTCAAAGCCCCATCCAACCTCTCCCTGAACACTTCCAGGGATGGGGCATCCACAACTTCTGGGGGCAACTTTCTCCAGCACCTCACCACACCCTCATAATAGAAAACTTCTCCCTTCTAGTCAATCTAATATTCTCCTTAATATGTTCAGCAGGAAGTTTATTTAAAAGCTGCGCTCAAAGTCCTCCCAGAGGTAAGCCTCCCATGGCTTAACTGGGAATCCAAATTCTTGAATCATGTACACAAAGCCATGAGTCAGCAGTGCCTCTCAAAGGACTCTACCAACACTGAAGCCTCCCAGAAATATTAACACACTTGGCAATCCTTACCACTCTTCTACATGGAAGGAAACTGGGGTAGAAGAAGGACGTGCTCTACCAGGGGCTACACCACTGCCCTTCAGTAAGCCACACCCAGTCCCACATGCTCATTAGCTTACTTGATCCAAAACTACCCTCTGCTGCCAAAACAGACAGCCCTGCCTTTTTCCTCCTCTCTCTTCTACACATCCCAGTCACCTCTACACTTAAGGTAGCAACCATCATTTGCTTGATCCAACTGGAAGCTATCCCAGAAAGAAGAAAATAAAGGGGATGGATTTCTGGAAGGAGAACAGCGTGAGATCAGCTAAAGCTAATGAGAAGCATGACCTCAGAAAGATGGTGCAGTGGTACATCTGGAAACCTAGATGAGGCTTCAACCCATCATATCTTGGTCTTTGCACAGGGTAAGCCACATAAAATCAGTTTAACAGCTCCATTCACTGCTGAATGTGTTCGGCCACTCACTTATAAAGACCCATCCAAAACAGTCTGGTGATTTGCTCTCTGAGGTCTCCAAACTAGGCTGATGCACCCAAACAGCAACACACCACAGCTATGCAAGCCTTGCAGCTTACCAAGGAACAGTGGTAAAACAAAATTCCTCCAAGAGGTTTGGGGTTTTTTTTTGGTTTTGGTCAGGGAGGGGGCAGGGGGATTTTGTTATAGCTGAAGGGTGTTCTCAAATGGTTTCCAGGAGCAGAAGAGCAAGGACAAGCATATGCAAAGGATCTAGCAAAAGCTCTTAAGCAAAGCAGACAGCAGGAAGCTGAAAATAAATACGTAAAGCCCTTTGCAGCACCAAAGTTCAAATCCATCTGGATATTTCGAAGGCAGTCACGGCAGCCAACAGAGGGGATTTTCCAATTCCTTGCAGAGAAACCCTGGAAACTAATGATGGAAAAGTAGAAAGGCAGGCTCAAACTCTAAACCAGACCTTCATCCTGAGATGTGACCTTCTTCAACAGCACCAGGAGCGCAGAGGGAGGAGCACAACACAGCACTGCATGGTCCCCACAGGCTGGCTTTCCCCAGCACTGGGAAGCCTGAGCCCTCTCCACCCCTACCCTGCTTCTCCTCTGGCACAGGTGTGCATGGGGGGGTTGCAGCAGATGCAGGTGCAGCTCAGGGTATCAGACACAAGTCTTCACATCCCAGCCAGTCGCCTCACCTCCAAAACCAGCATGAGGCACAGTCCCCATCTAAAAAGTACGTGCCACAAAGCTGCACTGAGTGGGGGAGCCAATCCATCAGCTTGCCCAGAGGTCCCACCCAAGCATCCCAGCAGCAGTCTGATGGAGCTCCCACTACTAGCTCCTTACAGAGGTGAAGGAGGCAGAGCTAATCCTGCCTTGTTTTTTTGAGCTGCACAGCATTAGTCACACAGGCTCCTGCCCCAGGGCCCCCAGGCAAGCCCTGCCTTCGATGGCTGCTGCGTGCTCCCACTGAAACCACCAACTCCACCAGCTCTCGACAGGAACAGACAAGCACAGTTCAAAAACCCACATTCGAGCCTCCTTTAAACACCTTTCACAGAAATATCCAGAGCTGCTCCTCCACTTGACACAGCTCTTTTTCCCCCCACCAGAAAAAGCACAAAGCTACTCAAATGAGTTTCCATGGCACTAAAATCAATTAACCAGCTACACATCTCCAACTGACCTGTTCCCAGTCTTCCTGATAACTGTTACCATGCAGACCATGTGCACCCCCCCAAAATATCCCAGAGCATCCTTAAGAAAAATGTGGACTTTATTACAAAGCTCAAGCTTTCACGTTTGCAGAAATTCATCTTAGTTTTAAAAAAGTAAACAATGGATCAATTCAGGTCAATTTTTACCGAGCAGAGTTTCAGAAGTCAGCTGCAGCTCAGTGTAACCACAGAGCTGATGAGGGGCAGGACACAGGAGTCATCACATCACAAGTCCAACGTTCATGCCAGGGACCTTCCAGTTGCCTGCGTGCCACCTCCCAGGAGCAGGGACTTGGGGCAGAGCATGGCTCCTCGGCTTGCAGGGAAAAGCAGCTCATTGCACTCACCAAGACACCAGTGACCACTGAGAGCAGGTGGAAGCAATGCCCACACCTGTTTCTAACCAGAGACGAGCTGCCAAAGCAATCAAGCGAGCCGAGCCCTTCGGCTGCACCTCCACAGAGCTCTCCTGGCCCGTGCCACAGCTCTGCTCTCGCCACCGGCTTTGCAGCACCAGCAGGAATTGCTCTGCAACGCAGTTTGCCAGCAGATGCCTGCAGCGGGAGCAGCCTCCGGTGCACGGCCTCTTCGCTCATCTTAATACAATTTCTTGAAATGAAACAAGAACAGCTAAATTCATTCTCTCTTGGCTCCAGCAGGATACCGGCTAACCCAATCTTTTCATTTCAGTTTGCCACTTCCAGCAGTTGGAGAGTAGAGAGTAGCAGCACTGTTTGAGCCACAAAACTAAAGACCAGATGCACCTCCCAGGGGTAATCACCCCTCCTGCCCAGCCCCTCTGGGGATGGATCTCTCTGTCCATCCAGCTGCCCCAAGCTGGATCCAGCACCCTGCAGGAGGTGATGTGCAGTCTCCCAAGGACTGGACTGCTTGGATATGCCATGGGAAGAGGTCAGTGGAGATGTGGCTGGTATCCATGCCCAAGGCAGGAAAGCAGTAAGGGAAGAGATCCCTGGAAAATCCAGACAAAAGACTCGGAGAAGCGTTTCCTTAAACACACAGGAGGCTGGACAACAGTCCACTGCCAAAGAGGGGCAGAGACACCCCCCGCCCCAATCTCCCTCCTGTTCCCTCCGGCTGCCACCAAGCCTCTGCCTGCCATCCGACAGTGCTGGCACACAAGAGGGCAAAATGACAATGATTCCCATCCAGACCTCCAGATGTTAAAAGTATGGCAAGGACAACACTGCAGGAAAGAAAACTCCCTGAGTTCTCACGAGCCTGTAAAGGGCCAGAATAACTGAAGGGATTTACAGACCAAGCCTGAAAGCACACTCACACACACTTGCCGAGCTGAGTCCACCCCTTGTATTGACACACATATGGTGCAATTTTTTCCACAGAAACTGGATTACAGCACCCTACTTCAGGAGGTGACTAATCATGTTTTAAATACATTAACTGGAAACAAGTTCAGCCCCTTCAGTGGTTAAAGTCTTGTGAAGCTTATCGGTTTTCTCAGCTATATGTTATATATTCCCCCTTCCCACTACCAATTCAACTTCAAATTCCACCTACTGTACCTCATGGCATCTTTCACTCACAGCATGGGAGACCCTGAGCAGACTCCAGCCAGATCTCTTCACCACAGAGGTATCAAAGCACAGCCGTCACGTCACCGCTGCCAAGTCTGCTGTGGGACTTGCACCGTGAATTCCAGGCAGGCAGAAGAACAAAGGATCAGACTCTGCTCAGCCTCCAGACATTTAGAGCATCTCTGGGAGGCCAAGTGATGGTCCTAGCAGCCCTTTCTCCTAGGGAGCCGTGTGGCAGGTGTCTGTCCACCATAGCTACTGTCAGCTTGGTTGGTTCTGCAGCAAATTTGATGGGGATGCAGCTGTGGCTCAAAAATACTCTAGTAAAGAAAAAAATCCAGTGCTGGGCCACCTAGACTGTGGCAGCAACAAGGTGGCTCAACCATGCCCCTGCAATGCAGTAAATCAACACCTTGCAGGTCAGATACATGTGAAACTCATGCAACAAGTCAGGGAGCAAAGCAAATAGTGAGGCTTTGAAATGATTTCAGTAACTTTAACTGGTTAGCCTCATAAGCACCAGCAGTAGCACAAGCAACACTTCTGACCCACTTTATTACCACCAGAGGAAATGAACACATTACATCCTCCCTCATAAGTCCCCCCCATTCATACATCAACGCTCTTATGATCAGTTTTGACTCACGGAACTGAAGGGGGAGGGAAGAGAGATACTGTAAGAACAGGACACCACAGAGACACAATTTTTCAAGAAACTGAATTTCTAAATACTGCTCCTTCATCTATTCTGTATTGAAATGTTTGACAAGATACACAATTCACTATTGGTGCAACTTTGCTCCACTAAAGCACAAGTCAGATGTCCAAACTTTAAAAGCAGGAAAGGAGATACTCAAAAATTTTAACTTGGGATGAGAAAACCGCTACTGAACTAAAACTTGAGTAGTCAACTACAATGTAAAAAGGAGCAACTTGAAAAGAAAAGCAACTGCAGTAGCTCAAACTGGTATCTGTATCACCCCCAACATCCTGCCATCATGATGGTGAGTGGCTGATGTGGCTCTTGCACGCACGACCTTCGCTGATTTGGGAACAAAACTGAAGGTGAGGCAGGAGATCTAAAAAATCAAGACAATTTGATTTTGATTCTGATTTCTGGTGCCCAAAGCCTGTGCATGACGAAGGCAGGCATGTCTGCACAGCTCCTGCAGAGAGAAGTAAGAGATGCAGGAGCAGGCTGCAGGCTTAGGATGGCTGTCCCAGCTGCTGTTAGGTCACCAGCAAAGCGTGCAACTTGCTTTGCTCAACAAGCCACTCTCCCCCACCTCTTACAGCAGAGGAGGCACCAGCAAGCTGCTGAATACACCAACAAACAAGCATTTTGAGCAAGCTGGCTTTAATTCTGCTCTCAGGATGCCATCAGGGACCCAAGGCCTAACTAAGGAGATCAGATGTGTGCTGACAGACACTGGGGCAAAGCTAGAGTGATGGGGGCATGTGAGGGACTGAGCATCCCCCGCACCTGCTTCCTCCTCACGGACCTTTTTCCCCCCCACATCGTGGACTGATGACAAGTAGTTTCTCACATGGAAAATCCTGCACTAAGCTCCAAAAGGAGGCAAGTGACTCGTTTACTTGAATTTTGGGGTACCACAGCACTGGGGCTCACTGGTGCTGTGAGCTCCCACCCTGCTGGACACAACTGCTCGGCTGCTGCCTGCAGCACAGGAAGCTTCTCTGCAGAAAGCTGAATGGTGCTGGCTCCTGTGTTTGATTTCCAGGATCCAAGCCACAAGGAGAGCTAAAAATATCCCAATTAACCATTCCTTTTCAACACAAGACTTGATGATGGTGCCACAAGTGTATTACACAACTGCACACAGGAAGATTTGGTCTGCAAATCAAACTGAGAAAAGTGAGAAATCGGAAAAAATTATTTTTAAAAGAAATTAAACTGAGAAAACAGCTGGTCAGGACAGTAAGCTCTGAATTCAAGCATGGATCACATTGCCAAAAAGGTTGAGAAGCTTGTGCTACTTGCAATTATGGTGGCTGGCTCTGAGGTGCTTGCAAGCTTTCTGGTGTGGCACACGTGGGGTATATAATTTTTGTTCTGCATCAATTATACACAGAGAGCTTGTTCTGGCAATAGCCCGTGCAAGCTGTCTCCTGGATCAGCTGGCTGCTTAGCTCAGTGCCATCCTGCATGTCAGGAGTTACACAGCAAACTTTTATTCCTGGTAAAACCTATTGCAAAGAGACAGCTAGGCTCCGGAGATAAGGATTTCCTCACATGCACATTTCGCAGCAATTTTTTTTATCACTGCTCAGTCTTTGCAGTGACATCTACACTTCAAACATCGTCTGTGGGTAATACTGGAGTACATTACTCACAGCAGTGCACCCGGGAGAACCAGCAAATCCTCTCCGTTTGAGCCCGAGCGTCAGCTTTAGCCTGGAATTACATTTATCTCTCTGGCACTAGGCTCTCATTAATGGAATTACCAGGCAGGCTGCTTCAGACTTAACACTTGAGAGAGGCGGGCTGGGGTGGCTCCGCTCCAGGCTCAGCCCGCAAAGCCGGCACTGTTTCTCCATCCTCCAGCGAGCTGCCGCCCGAACGAGCCCGACCCCGTGACGAGAGCCAGGGAAACAAAAGAAACAACCCCGAACTGTCCAGGGCAATCAATATCTTTCTAGGAACACATCCAGGCTTCTTGCCAGCTTTCTTCCAACCCCGATTTAGCTCTTCTGCAGTGCAGAGGGGGATGGCACGCGCAGGAGCAACCCGGCGGGATGCGGAGCCGGCAAGTGCGGCTGGCACTCGAGCAGACACTTTGGGAGAGGCCAATCTACACCGGTCCCTCTGCAAATACCTCAGGCTGATGGTGGCAAAGCAAACCCACAGCTATGGAGAGCACCCACCCACCTCGAAAATCACAGTGAGCACTCCAGTCTGAGTATCTGCTTCAGAAATACCCACTGCCACTTCCAACGGGGAGGTGTATCGGAGCAAACCAGCACAGATTGCTACCCACAGCACGGGAGATTATCGAGCACGTTCCAGAAATCTGCCTTCCATCACACAGCAGCTCTTGCACTGCCATGCTGAGCAATCTGCAGCATGGCACCAACCAGCCTCTTAAAGCCCCCAGCATTATCCAGTGAAATGGACCACTGAGAGCACCACAGCTGCCAAAAGCCAAAGGGGACACAGCAAGCAACCCTACCACAAAGCTGCACTGATGGCTCTGCAACTTCAGCATCCATGGGGGCTGTTCTTAGCACAGAGCAGCTGTATGCTTCTTTAGGTGGTATTTTCCCAGTCACCTGCAAGGGGACTTCTCTAATCTTGGCATGGAGGGAGCACAAAGAGAAAACATAGATTCACCAAACCTTGACAAATGCTCACCCCTGGTATGGAGACCCATGAGCACAGCACTGCCAGGGCAAGTGGAAGACAGAAAGGGGAAAGCAAGGACAAAGCTTATTTGCAGAGCATAGACATGCCCTTACAACAGCTTGAGCTCTGGGAGCTGAACTACTCTCTCCTGTAATTAAAATGAAGGAGAGGAAAGCACAGGAATTACTCCAGCTTGACTGTGAAGGACTGACAAGCTTTGAGTTTCAAAGTCCACCTTAACACACGTTCCTTGGTGCAATTTTAATTCTACTGAAAAGGAAGAGTTTTTGCTGTGGGAAAAGCTGCCGTACAACCCTGTTATTAAACCAAACAAAGCACAAATGAGGGAGGGCTGTGGCTGACGAAGCCAGGCTGAAGACAGCCCTCTCTTCCCCCCTGCCCCTGCATTTGCTCTGCCCCTTGCTACCAGCAAGACGATTCAGGGAGGCAGACTGCCCCGTGACAGGAAAAGCACATGTAACACCCAGGTGGTGAAACCTCACATCTGAAAGCATCGATGCAAAACACAGCCTGAAACATATTTTCCAGCTCCACAGAGTCAGCCTGATGCTCTGCAAAGCTGAAATAGTACTGCTGGCATCGAAGGTGAGGTTCTCTCAAGCATCTCCCTGTTTTCTCCATATCAGAAAAAAAGAAGAAAAAAAATAAAAAGAGAATTTTAGGGTAAGATCATGGGGTTCTGCAGCTCAGGGTGATGCAAAAGAGACAGCAGAACATGAGAAAAAAAAATACACAAGTGCAATGCTCTGCAGCATGGCACCCAGGGGAATAGCCTAGCTAAGAAAACTACTTTCTTTTCAAAAAACCTGATAAGGGTAAGGAGCCATCAGAATTATGAGTCAAGCTCCAAGATAAGAAATCATACTGCTGGATGGGTGCGGCTGCCTGCTTGTTTGGTCGCTGTTGGGTTTTTTTAAAGATAAACATGTCTTTCAGAACATGTGTGTTGGCCAATCTTCTCTCTGATGGAAAAAAAAAAAACAAGAAGGAAGCTCACAACCGTGAAAACGATAAATGAAAGACAGGGCAGTTTCCGAAGAGCTCTGAGGTCACGCTTCACAGGCCCTTTAAAGTAACATGCAACAGATCAGTATGTCAAAAAGAACAAAAGAGGACTAAATTTAAAATTCCAAGTATTTCAATGAAATATCATTCAGAAAAGGTATTAAGCAAAACTCTGCAAGAAGCAGAGCCCATTCACAGAGCCTGAAACCTGTCAAGTAAAAGAAATAAATAATATTTTTACAC
The DNA here is from genome assembly GCA_013398175.1 of Climacteris rufus. NCBI lineage: Eukaryota > Metazoa > Chordata > Aves > Passeriformes > Climacteridae > Climacteris > Climacteris rufus. The sequence continues at coordinate 127,124 of VZRZ01003178.1, read as the reverse complement.
CTATTTCAATTGCAAAGCTGTTGATATATAGGAGTATTTAATCAGAAATTCACATTCTGGAGGAGGTTAGCTCAGCAAATGCATCCAGAAAAAGTAACTTGTATATCAGAGGCAGAGCTAATGCAAATCCCTTAGGAAGGGTGTAAAATTGAGCAGAGAATGGTTCTGACTCCAACAGAATGATGGCTTGAACACGGCCAAGGTACAAGCAGAAAACTACTGCAGGAAAGCAAGGTGTAAAGCACCCAGGAACTCGATGGAGCAAAAGCCACCACAAATCCCATCACTCTCACCAAATTCCCTGCTGGCTCAGTGAATTGCAGTAACTTGGTGACAGGAATCACTGCCTGCAGCCCTGCCAGCTCAGCCCAGGACTCTGCTGCTTCCCAAACAGCAAGGTGGTAAGCAGCCACCACCAAGGTTATACAACGAGATTATTTTGTAATCTCCTTGGTTCAGCAAGTATTTTGCACAGACCAGCAATGCTTTTTGGTTTTTGTCTTGTGTTATTCAAGAACATCAGAGAGGAAGAAAAGTGAGTGAGCCCAAGGCAAGCCATTTACCAGGTTTTTAACCAAGTCCTAGATGTTGTTGCCGAACACAGCTTTAATTTAATGTAGCAAGCCCATCAATAGCTTTGTCTTCCTCAGTATAGTGCTCGCAGAGAGAGGACCTGATGCTCTCACCTGCTTTGCTGTGCACCCCTTCATTGAGGGCATCCCCATTTCCCGCACCCAAAACGGGGCACCAGCATCCCCTCAGGCCAACGCAGCTCCCCAGAGGACTCCAGCACACGCCCCCATCTGCCATTTCGACAGGCACCTGAAGTTCCCTGCTCCGGAGCCAGCACCTCCTTCCTTGTCCAGCAGGGAGATGTTGCCTTTAACTCTACTCCAGCTGGAGCACAAGAGCAAACGGAACCATTTCTTGAGGGAAAAGACCTCACGACTCCCCACAGTGCCAGATTTCACTTCTTTGGGTGTTGTTTTCAGAGGAGACATCGCACGGCAAGGCGGGGAGACCCAGCCGCCCGCAGCGGGTTTGCTCATCCCAGGCGCTGGGGCATCCCCAGCTGCCCCAGCCGGGCGCAGGGGCCAAGCCCGGAGGTCGCAGCACGGATGGCAGCAGCTATTTGGGGGCAGCCAGGCCGAGTGTCACGGCGAGCCCCCGCGGAGCGCAGGGGGTGGTGCGGGCTCTGTGCCCCGAGGGCCGTGCGGGGCTGCCGGGAAGGCGAAGCCTCCCCGAACAGCAACCGGGGGCATCCGGGCAGCTCCAGCGCCCCGTATCAAATGGGGGGGCTCGGTATGTTGTGGGGTTTTTTTTTGTTCGGCTGTTTCGTTCTGTTTCGACCTCAACGCAGCCCCGCCCGACCACCGGGACCACCCCAGGCCCCTGGCAGCGTCTCTGCCGGGTGCTCAGCTCTGACCCTCCACACACACAGCCGCCCCAAACACGCAGCCCTACGCATCCTGCCCCACACACACACACTGCCCCTTGCAGCCCTCCCCCCTCCATTCCCATTCCCGTTCCCATCCCCATCTCGTTCCCGTTCCCGCCCCGTTCCCGCTCCGGGTCTCACCGCGGGGCGCATCCTCCTCTCCCGGCGCGCGCCCAGCCCGGCCCGCCGCCGAGCCCTGGCCGACGCGCTCCCGCGCAGGCGCACTGGGAGCCCCGAGCGGGACGGGTAACCGCCGGTGGCGCGCGGCATCTCGCGAGAANAGCCCTCCCCCCGCCATTCCCATTCCCGTTCCCGTTCCCATCCCCATCTCGTTCCCGTTCCCGCCCCGTTCCCGCTCCGGGTCTCACCGCGGGGCGCATCCTCCTCTCCCGGCGCGCGCCCAGCCCGGCCCGCCGCCGAGCCCTGGCCGACGCGCTCCCGCGCAGGCGCACTGGGAGCCCCGAGCGGGACGGGTAACCGCCGGTGGCACGCGGCATCTCGCGAGAACACAATATGTGTGCGCCGGGAGACGGCTTTGTTAGGGCGGGGAATTAGCTCAAATGGTAGAGCGCTCGCTTAGCATGCGAGAGGTAGCGGGATCGATGCCCGCATTCTCCAGCTACGTTTTTTTGCCTTTGGTTCCCAGGCTGCGGCTGTCTTCCTTCGGGAACCAGCGCATTGTTGGTTTTGCTTTTTTCAATTCCTTATATTCTTGTCCGCTTCCTTAACGTTCTTAAAGGCCGCAGAATGTGCAGAGCTGGAAGGGACCCACAAGGATCATCCGGCCAAACAAACTCCTGGTCCTGCACAGGAGCACCCCCAAGAGTGCCCTGGGAGTGTTGTCTACACAGTTGTTGAACTCTGTCAGGCTGTCCTTGGGGAGCCTGTTTCAGTGCCCAGACACCCGCTGGGTGAAGAATCTTTTTATAACATCCAACCTAAACCTCTCCTGACACAACTCCAGGCCATTCCCCGCTCATCACAGAGAAGAGATCAGTGCCTGCTCCTCCTCTTCCCCTCACGAGGGAGGTGTAACTGCAGTGAGGTCTCCCCTCAGTCTCCTCCTCTCCAGGCTGCGCAGACCGAGTGACCTCAGCCGCTCCTGGTACGGCTACAGAGATACATTTGCCTATCCCGTGCTTACAGCAAGCAGAATGCTGTCTGTGTATTCCTGCCCCTGCCAGAGGGTCTTTTCCTTCCTTACTGGAGATTGGACGAGGCAACAACAGGGGACAGCACCCACTGCATCCGGTTCTTCCCACACACCTCTGGCCCCAGCCCTCCCTTTCTCATCCCACCCAAGAGCAGGAAAGCCTTTAGGGATCCCTTCTCCCGGGAGCCTGCAGTAGAGCCTTCTCAGTTTGCCTTCAGTAAATTTGACAAAGGATCAAAACACCTCAAGGAGTCATTGATGACATTCAGTAAAAAAAGGTTCAAGATTTTGCCCAATGAATCCAGGTGCAAAGTTCAGGCAAATACTCAAATGCTTCACATTCAAATGCTCCTATTCTACTGCAACAAGCCACACGGAATAACTAAATGCTTTAAAAAAGAGACAAGCAGATTTTAAAAACTGAAGGTGTATCACGAAAATACCCAACCCCACAGAATTAAAATCAGCTGGCATTTCCATCCCAGTGACAAACTGAACTGGGAATCAATGGGAGAAAAAATTCAGCGCACTTTGTTCAGTTACATACATAAGGAAATGACCTTTCTGGCAAATTTCAATGACAAAGAATGAAATTCAGCTTTCAAGCTGCTCACAGGCCCCAGCCTACACCTGAGGAGACTGCGAAACATCCCACCCCCAACCTTCACAACAAATTAATTCTGATAGTCCAAGGAAGAACTGGATTGAAGAGAGAATGCAGTGGCTTTTTTAGAACAAGTCGTATGGGGAGCCATGAGGGGAGTGGAGTTGGTTAGTCTGGAGAAAAGGAAGCTCATCATAAGGAAACCTTATCACTCTCTACAACTACCTGAAAGGAATTGTAATGAGATGAGGGGGTCTCTTCTCACAGATAACAAGTTACAGGATGAGAGGAAATGGCCTCAGGATGTGCCACGCGAGGTTTAGGTTGGATATTAGAAAAAACTTCTTTACTGAAAGGGTGGTCAGGCATTGGAACAGGCTGCGCAGGTAAATGTTGGAATCACCGTCCCTGGAAGTGTTCAAAAGGTGTGTGGATGTGGTACTTTGGGCTCTGGTTTAGCGATGAACACAGTGGTGCTGGGTTAACAGATGGACATGATGACCTTGGAGGTCTTTTCCAACCTTAATGACTCTATGATTCAAAGTGATATTTTTGGCAGGAATGGAGACAAATGGCACAATAGTCTCATGGACACTAAAGAGAGATGTCTCCACTGGCAGAGAACATCCACCGCTCCTTTCCACAAAAAAGCAGTGGTAACATGCAAACTGAGGCCTGAAAAACAGAGGAGCATGTGGTTGTTGGGGTTCTTTTAGCTTCAAGATTTCATTCTTGCCATCTAAAGCTGATTTAAACTCACGCTTCTGAGTCCTGTACAAACTCATGAAATAACCAGCTGTCACTACAGTGGCCTTCAAAGCTTCACCAAATGATTCAAGTCTTCTGTGCAGCAGCAGCATTTAACAGGAAAGTGAAATCCATTGCAGTCTCCTCTTTCATCAGCTGCCACACAGCTGGCATGAAGAGACTGTTGTGAAACATATTTGTGTCTCTGGTCTCGTCCTCTCATTTTCCCCTCTAGCTCTGGCCCCATCTCAACGCTCAACCCCTGCAATATCTGGGTGTCCACCGGCAGCTTCGGGATGATGGAAAACTGGAGGACCATAAGTCTGGTCAACCTGATGCTGCATCGCCCTCTGCAGACAGTCAGGCAAAGACTGCCGCTGGCCGAGGCAGGATGCAGAAGAAAAGCAGGGATGTGAGAAAAATTCCTCTGACGGTACTTTTTCTGGAGGTGGGTTGGTTGATCAACATATCTGGAAAGCTCCGTTTTCCTGGGGCTCCATTTTCACTGGACCCTCGCTGAAAGACTATGCACAGGGATTAAATATCACACAAATATTCACAGCACTATTGCATTATAACACTCCCCACTCCCCCCAAAACAAAACCAGTGCAAAATGGAGAGAACAGCTTTTCTTTTACAAGAATAAGGCGACCACATCAGAACAGCAGAAATCTCCTCCCTAATGGTTTTCTTCTGGGAATCTATACTGAGCTGCCACAGTATGGAACATCCATATGTGTTTGTGCACGCACTTGCCTGTATTTGCTGAAAAACCCAAACCTTGCCCAGCCGCTTCACTACCAGCTTACTCCCAGCATCTGTTTATTGACCTCCTTTAATTTTTTTTTTACTCTCCTGAGGCATCAGTTAAGCCACAGTGTCAGGTTCTCCACTCTAACTCCACAGATATTTTGCTCTCCAGTGCTTCATCAGCCCACTGGCTCTTCAGGAATGACCCGAGTTTTCCATTTCCTCACCCTACAAAGCTTTATTTCAAGTTCACACACAAGCTCAAGGAACAAATGGCTTCCAGCAGTGGATCAAGTGGGATATAAACAAGTCTCTCAGTGCAACAAATGGAGCAGGGCACATGCTTACAAGTTGCTGTTTTGATCTCCACAGCTGAATTTATTTAATGAATTTATGTAATGAATTGTGGTCAGGATCGCATGGCCAAGTTAGCAAAAGATCTGTCACTGCTCTAAAAGCTTGATTGTCTTTAATTACAATTAAGTATATGCACAGAGGCACCATGAGAACAGAGAAGAGAGAACAGGAAATTGCTAGAGGGGGAAAAGGCAGAGTTTTCAGCTTACATTAATGGCCTTAATTTAAGTACACTTTTCTAAGTTTGCTCTAGGGTTATGTGCATAAATTTGGTTTTAAAATAAAGTCATCTTAAATGCAGAGACACACCTCAGCTTCCTCAGACCCCAGGACACAAGACCTACGCCAGCTGTGCCAAAAGGCAGCAGGGACAAGATGGGCATCACTGTGCTCTCCCTCCCTGCTACATAGATCAAAGGAGGGAGAAGACCTAAAAAAGGGGGAGATAAATTTGAGTGAACTCAAAAAGGACATGGCGAAACAGTGAAAAGAAGGGAACACAGGGCAGAGGTCGCTCTTCAAGGAATCAGACCTGAGTCTGTACAACCAAATGGACATACCTTCCATGCCAGGAGTCTCCCACTGTTTCCTTGGCAAGACATACACAGGTATTTGTGATGTTTGCTGTTGGCTTTCTCAGCCCCATTTTGCATCATTTCCTCTGGCCTTGTGTGTATCTCAGTGAGTAGCACAGCCTGGTCCTGCTTGCTGGGGAAAGGGCAACAGATTTTTCCCGAGATGCCTTTTGTTGTCCCCACAGTGAGGGCAGCCAAAGGAATGACAGGGAGATAGAAGCTGATACATTTTTGGTATGGCTATCTGGCCTGTAAATCTAATATTTCACCAGCACAGACCAAAGGGTATTGGGTACTTTGCCCAGAGCAGGAGGTCTACAGAATGTCCACGTGACATAAACCTCTCTGAAACCTCTAACAAACACTAGACTTTGTCCTTTAGAGACTCCTGCTATGTGCAGAGGAGCAGAAACCAGGAGTAGAGAGATGCCAGCAGTGGTTGGATAGGAAATGAGACCTTTGCTGTTGGGCTGAATGGTAGGCATCTGATTTCAAATTGCCTGGTGGACTGGGGCATCTCTTGCCAGCATTAACTTTGTCCCTAACAATAGGGGTCTTCCTGAAAGCATTGTGCCAAACCAGAAGGGCAGAGGCATCCTTCACCAGCCACAGCATCCCATCCATTCACTTGGCAGGGAGCATCCTAGCAAGCACCTGTGTTTCAGCAGATTTCAGGTCAGACCCAGAAACACAAGGATTGTTCCAGCAAACTCTTTGTGTGGATGACCCTGTTTTTTCCTGAGAGGGAATGGGGAAGAGGTGCACTCTCTGGGTTTCAACTCTCTTCTGGGCACTAAGGAAGGTGGGTTTTAGCTCTTTAAGCTGTCCTGGTGATTGGTTCCCATCTCTTTCAGAAGAATGATGATAAAGGGAGGTGGAGGGAAAACCTTTAGTGTTTACCCTGTGGCTCAACAAAGGCTCTATTTCCCAGGCTGTACCCCCGTCATCTCTGTCAGCATCTGCAGCCACAGGAGGCAAAAACAGATCTGCCCTTCTGCCTCCAGCTCATTTGCAGGCTATTGAAACATTAATTCATCTTCACACTGTTGTGGATGGGGAAAGAAAGCAGGTTACTTCAACCCACAGTTATTGTGCGATGCAGCTTGAGTGATGGCCAAGTATTCCTCAAGGAGGGGAAGAGCCAGTGGGAAACTGGGAAGAGGAGGTGTAGGAGTGGGGTCCATGTTTCCTGCTGAGGGCAGTTTTAGGGAACAGGGCTGTTCCCAAGGGAGCCTTCCAGGCTGTGTGAGCATTCAGGGGCTGCCTGTGCCCTAGCCCCTGCTGGGAGGTGGGATGGATTAACCCCAGGTGAGGTGACAAGTAGGCAGCAGTTTGCTCAGCATCACTCCTAGGCCTGGCAGGACAGGGCTTGCCCAGAGAACAGAGAAGCTATGCAAACTCCACCATCTCTATCCACACTTTAACACTGAGGTGGCCTAATTTTCGGAGGGATCCTTCAGTGGCAACTACTCCCTTGCTCTGGGCTAAAGCGTGGTGAGTGGCGACGTGATCCGGTGCAAGAAGTTAAAGCCGCCTTGGTCACCATCAGGGTTTTTTTGCGACATTTGCATCGTCACTAGGCCAGGCACAATCGTGTGCACAGTGCTTGCTCCGCAGGGCCCTGAAGAGCTGCCACGGGAGGAAAAAAGCCGTCAGAGCCCAAAAGTGCTTTCCTCCCTCTAGCAGGCACCATGTGTACGACAGCAGAGGTTGCGTGGTAACGGAGCAGGAAGGCGCCGGCTCTGCCCTGCTCGCTCCCCGCACAGCAGCGACAGCAGCAAGGTACGTACCAGCGGCAAAACCAGGCTCTCCAACTCCCCCAACTTTCCCTTCTGCTCTCCGCGGAGGAGCACGGAACCATTTGAAAGCCGTGCTTTGTAGGGAACAGCTGGTTGTGCTTAGTAGAACTGTCGTGTGAGCCAGGGTATGGGAACAGGGTGTTTGTAAGAAGAAAAAACTGGGGGGGATGCTGAGATTTTGAGGGGGAGAGGGAGGAAGGGAGGCAAGTCAGGATGTTGCCTTGTGCCTCTCGGCACTTCAAAACCTTTCTTTGTTCTGTCTTGTGAAAATCTGAATGAGCTTTTACTGGGGCTAAAACTACTGGGAAACAATAGGGAGGGAGACAGGGAGTAGCCGGCAGGCGGGGGAGGAAGCGAGCCAAGGGATGACGAACGCCTTCCAGCCCCGACCCAGCGCTGGCACCCCGGCGGCGCCGCGGGACGCGTGTGCCGGACAGCCCCGCTCAGCGGGGTCGGCCGGGGCAGCGGCACCGGGACAGCCTGGCAGGACAACGGGCCTGGCAGCAGCACCAGCCCGAGGCGCCCATCCTCCATTGCTGTCACGGCTTCGTTCCAAACAGCTCAGAGAGGCCTTTGTGCCGGCGAGGTGCAGCTCTCTGCTCGGCAACGTGTTGCGCTAACGAGGGACACGGATCCGAGAGAAGATGCGTCACGGATAGCACTGGTGACAGGGATGGGGAGCAGGGACATCCCAGCCCTCCGAGCTGGCCCCCGTGCACGGCTGTCTGGCAAGCTGGAAGGCAGGGAGACCACTGAGGAAGGGCTATTTTTGTAGTTTCCAGTTAAAAGAATTCCCGGTTCCGATCTTCCTGGGGATACCCTATCTCCCCCGACCAAGACCCTGCCACGGTGCCTCATCCCTGGGTGACCTGCGTGCATTCCCATCTGGCTCCGGGTCCCAGCATGCGGCTGAGGTTGCCCTCCCAGCCGCTTGGGACACCACCTCATTTTATGGCTGATACTCCCATCCTTTGTGCGTCCCCTCATTATAGGGACTTGTCTTCCTTCTGAACTGTTTCTTGTGTATCCCAGCGTTGCTGGTCAGGGGGAAGGAGCGGGGGGATCAGGGTGGATGGGAAAAAAGGGCAACAGGAGACAGGAATAAAAGGAAAGGGAGGAAAAGAGGAAGAAAATAGAGAAGTTGGTGAAAAGATGAAAAAGAGGGAAGATATAAGATAAAAGAAGGATAGCAGAAAAAAGGAGGGCAGACAGGTGGAAAAATAATAAAAGACACAATGGTGAAAAAAGGGAGAAGGAGGAACAGGAATAAAAATAGGGAAGTGAAGGAAGGAAGGAAGGAAGGAAGGAAGGAAGGAAGGAAGGAAGGAAGGAAGGAAGAAACGGGAGAAAATGTGGAGAAAGAGGAAGAAAAAAGGAAGAAAAAGAGGGAAGGGGGAAGCACACAAAAGAGAGAAGAAGGTGGAAGGTGAGAAGTGAAAAGAAAAGAAGTGAGAAAAACATCGCAAAAAAGGGGAAGTAAGAAGATATGAAGCAAACAGATAAAGGAGCGTGGAGGGGGAAAGAAGGGAAAAGAGGGAAGGGGAAAAGAAGGGAGGAAAAGAGGGGGAGAGAAAACCAGGGAGAAGTCAGTAAAGAATTAAGAAAGGGAGAGGCAAGAAGTGGGAAAGAGAGAAGAAAGGGCGATAAGTGTCAGAGAGGACGGGATAAAAGGGAGAGGGTG
>VZRZ01003178.1:59809-117469 GCA_013398175.1 Climacteris rufus | reverse complement strand
CGCTGGCGCCGCGCGCCCCGTCCCGGTCCCGCCGCGCTCCCCGAGCGCCGCCCGCGCCCGGCGCGTCCCTCCCCACGTGGGTCCGGGTTTGTTGTGGGCGAGCCCTGACGGGAGCCGCGGTACCGAGCCTGCCTCCGGAAAGGCGAGTTTGGGATCCCCCGTCGCGATGTTAGGGCGGCAGGAGGTGCCCGGGATGAGGGAAGACGGTGGTTGACTGCAGCTCATCGCATTCCGATGTGATAGCTCAGGGATTATTTCTTTCACAAATGCCCCGCAGTCTGAGTCACGCTGGCCAAACCGGGAGACCGGGGCTGCGTTTTGTCACCTACCGCAGCGCTGCCTTGAATCCCATCCCTTGTAGACTAAACCTAGATCTCAGCTACTGGCCTTGGCGTGATTTGTGCACATTTATCTGGAGCCGTTCTGCAAAGTGCTGTGTTTACATCTCTTCAGAAATGTCGTTTGACTGCAGAACAAAAAGCATTCTGCTTACCAGCTGCTCTGTACTTGGATTTTCCCAACCAGAGTGACTTTTCACACCTTGGATATCATGGAGGAACACTTCTCCCATCCACCTAGGTTCCACTTCTCACATACAGACACATGGCCTGCAGGGTTTTTAATTTGAGCCCAGGCAGTTCTCTTGCTCATCTTCCTCATTCACCCAAATTCTCTCAAAAATACCCCCATTTTAAGTGTAGCTTGAGGTTCCACAATCAGTCAGGTGTGCTGTGCTGGTAGAACTTGGTGTCTATGTGGCTCAGCAGTGCAAGGTGAGTGAGTAGCACCAGTGCCTCTGTAAAGCTCCTTCTAGTTAAGCTCCCTTGGAGGGGAGCTTATTCTCATACAAGCAGCCTTCAGATAACAGGCTGTTGTCATATCTCTCCAGGATTCCTGTGCTCTGTTCCTCTCAGAGGAGGGCCTTTCCAAGTCCCAGACAAAACCATTCCAACTCTCCTGGCTTGTCCTGGTGTTTGCAGTAGACTGGTTTTGGAACAGTATAATCTGTCCCCTTTGCACAGTGTGACTCGTGGCTGAGAGCTGGGGGGATTGAAGAACATTGTTGCTTCTCAGTCAATTAAAAAAAAATGTGGTTTTGTTTTGTGTTAATTTTCAGGTCTTGTCTCAACTGTCAAAATGGAGCTTGACATCCAATGTGAAGAGATGAGCCCATCTAGATGGGCTGAACTTCTGACCACAATGAAATCCTGCAAAACCATCAGGTAGTAACTTGCTCTGTGTCTTCTCTTTTAAGTAAAAACTTGCATTTCTCCCCTGTGCTTTTCATCTTCAGAACTGTTTGACTTGGGACTTAGAAATTGCACAGCAACAGGAATGATTCTATTTTTAACCAGAAAGTTAATGTCAGGAGAGGGAAGACATCTCTCTGTCCCCATTAGGTTTCACACTCTTTGGGTTGCAGGTTAGATGCTGTCAAGTGATTTTTGCCTAATAGTCAGGCACAAGCCACATGCCATCAGCCTTTTATTCTTCACTTGACCTTCAGAAGTACCAGCCTTGTTTGTTGAGCAAACAGTGTGAGGGAACCATCTCCTGCGATGGAAGGTGTAGGACAGGGCCCAGAAGAGTTGCTCCTGCAGTCTTTTGCGTCTGCAGGCTGGGAATTCACACTTCATGGGCTGGCATCATCCTGCTGGGGCTGGAGAGGATGAGCCGTGTCGTGCCAGCAGTGCCTCAGAGGGCACTGGACCTGCTGAGGGTGAATTCCATTTGTTTTGTAAAGGACTCTTTTGCAGGCGAAGCTTCATGGGCCTGGCCTTGACTTCCCAAGGCTGCCTTGGGCGGCAGAAGGCAGTGGGATGGTTGTCTCCTGGGCAGAGGCTGGGCTGCTCCAGATGCAGTGAATGGGAATGACTGCAGCAGGGATTGTTCCATCAGTGTTGAACATGATCCCTTTGGGAGTCAAGTCCTCTTGCCAAAGAGAGGGAAGGAGAAGCCAAGCAGGGCCCCAGTTTTCATTCTGTTGTCTAAGGAGAAGTTATCAGGCAACTTTTGGCAGTCCTGGCTGTGGCTGTGCCAGGGGTTGTACAGTTCTTCATGACAGCTTCCTTTTGCTCCATGTCTTTTCTGCCTTCCTTTACATCTTCCTGGCTGTCCCGGGCTCCTGATCCTTTCCTCGGCTCTCCTTTCAATTCAATTCATCCCCATCAATTTAGCAACAACTAGCAAAATGCTGGTCTCCTGTGGGAGAAGCCGCTGCCATACTGCAGACTCAGGGTTTGCGTGCTGAGATTCCTGCTGGAGGGCGAAGGTGCAAACCAGCATGACTCAATTCCAAGAGAGCAGCCTGCTGAAGGGTGTCTCTGGGCTGGCTGCAGCCCCAGCGTGGCTGTTCTCCGTGCAGAACCAGTCTGACAGCCTGTAAGCTGCCTCTGCTTACACATGGCTCCCGATGGCAGGCGCTTTGTCACTGTCACTGTTTCAATGACAGCGCATCCTCCAGCCGCAGGGGGGTGACTTGTGCCCCCTTCTGGACAGAGCAGAGGAGCAGCCAGGCTTGGGGAGCTGCCATCCAGCCCATCCTGCGCAGAGCACACCTTGGTTTGGGCCATGCAATGCCCGGCAGGTCCCGCACATACTTACGGAGACATCCCAGGAAGTGCAGGAATGTCGCCCACTTTGCTTTCACGAGCAGTGGTCCAGCCAGGGAGAGCAGAGCAACTCTGAGGACTAAAGTGCTCCTTCTCTTCTTGTCTTTCAGGCTGGATGACTGCAATCTCTCCAGCAGTAACTGTGAGGATCTCTCTTCCATCATCAATACAAATCCATCCCTCACAGAGCTGAAGCTGAACAACAATGAGCTGGGAGATGCGGGTGTTGAATTCCTGTGTAAAGGGTTGCTGACACCAAGCTGTTGCCTACAGAAGTTATGGTAAAGGCCCACTGATTGTCTTGTCCTGTCACAAACGAGTGTTTTAAGGTTGCTTAAAGAACCACTGGCAAAGGCAGGTTTAATATAAAAGTGAAAGCATGACAGTTCATGGGCAAGGTTCGTTCTACTGCTTACTAGATGGTTAAAAGCACATAGAGAAAAAGCAAACAAAAATCTAAGATCAATAACCAGTGTCAACCCAAAAATTACCTACATGGAGGCTGAGAGAGGGGGGAAGGGTCGGGATAGGAAAGGGTGAATAAAGAAGATACGCCTGTTGAGTTCCAATGTTCAGTATCAGTGCTAAACTGAGTCCTGGACTGGACCAACACTTAGGGCCTAAAAGTTTTAAAAGTACTTAATTAATAGCTCAAGTTAAGCAATTTAACAAGGGATTAATATCAAATTCACTGTAGCAGAACAGTAACTCACAGGCCTAACTTACTTACAGGTGTAAAGTACTTAAGAATCTAGGACAGCAACATTCACAGTCCATTTGCTGTAACATATTCCCACCCACATGCACACAACCCTAAAGAGGTATGTACAAGGTATTTACCTGTGGAAAATTCCCTTTGAATTCAGTGGAGGACTCACACTGGGTGCCTTTGAGGGTGAGCCTTGAGGAGTGGGAATTATCGGCCCAGGGTCCGTCGAGGTTTGGCGATCCTCGGAGTGCAGCAAACTCAAGAGTTCCCTGGTTCTGAGAGGCATTTTAGAGAGGCACCCCACCACATAATAACATTTTAGCATTAGTGGCCTTCTCTCAGCAACCCTAGTGCAGGGGCTTTAGTCAGAGCCTGTAGCTACTGCCCCTGCTTCTCAGAAACCCTCAAAGAGATGCCTTCTCTGTTCAGCATCTCTTCTGCAGGGTACTGGAGTCCTTCATCTCCTGAGGGGAGTCTGGGATCTTCATGACACAACCTTGTAAAAATCATTTGCCTTTTAGATTAGATATTGAAGTCCCTGTGCCCCCTGTAATGAGGACTCACAGATGAATAGAGGGAAGGTTGACTGTGAAGCTGATTAAACTGCAGCTCTCTGATGGGCCTTCAAGAAGTAACTCTGGTACTCTGTACTGGAAGACTTTAGTAATTTTTCTGAGAGTTTGTCTTAGGCTTCAGACTTCTCCAGATGCTCAAGGAACAGCCTGGATTAGGCTTTTTCAGTTCTGTAGAAACAATTGTGCATTTTTGAGGTTCTGATAAGGTGCCTTAGGAAACAGAAGAGCAACCCAACCTAAGTCAGACATCTGTGCACAACACCTCTCCATTGCCACAAAGTCTTGTCTGATAACTCTATAAACACCCCATAGGAATACTAGCACAGTTCCTATGCTACCTCTCCAAGCCTGAGTGCTGAAGGATCAACTTCATAGATCCTTCTTGTATTAAACCATTAAATTTTTAAATGATATCCATAGATTTAAGCCAAGTTGAATGAGATTTTAACTTACACCTACGCTGGATCACATTTCTATAGGGGGCAAGAAGTTATAAAATGCCTTTGCTTTATTTCTGGGGTCAGATATGATAATGAGAATTCATGATAATTAAAACACTTCTCTAAAGCAGTTGTGGGGCTACTTCATGTAGGGTGGATCCTTACTCTGCTGGAGGTGCTGTATGAGCAGTTACACTGAAGGAAGCATGGGAGCTATTGTTAATGGCACAGATACAATACTAACTGATAAAATATTTTGGCACACCTGCAAAATAACAGTAGTAAACTGATCAAACCACTTCCTAGAGGATTATGCACTCTCAGAGCCATGGTGTCCTTTCCAAGCTCAAACCTTGGCAGATAAACCTCTCTGAGAAGAGCCTCTGTAATTCTAGGAGCACATTTCCCTCACCCCTGTTTGCCTCTCTCCTCCAGGCTGCAAAACTGCAATCTGACAAGTGCCAGCTGTGAGACCCTGCGCTCTGTGCTCAGTGCCCAGCCGTCCCTGACAGAGCTGCACGTCGGGGACAACAAACTGGGAACTGCTGGAGTGAAGGTGCTGTGCCAAGGGATCATGAACCCCAGCTGTAAGCTGCAGAAGCTGCAGTAAGTAGTCACTGGACATTTTCAGTCATCAGACAGGCCATTCTTTTCTTTCCTTCGAGACAAGCAGGAGTCTTGTTGCCAGATGTGGATTTGTTCTTGTTTTACCTGAAACTGTGTCATGGCTTATTCATGCTGGTGCGTCCTGTCGGTTTGGAGGAGTTGGGTGTCTGTTCCCATAGGCTTTGTTTAGCCCTGCTGTCAGTGGAGGCTGTAAATGCAGGACCTCTCAGATGCCCAGGGGACATCAGATTCTGCTGCCCTTGGTCCTATTTCATGACTGAGCAGGACCCAGGCGCATTTGCAGCCCACAGCTCCTCCTGGGCAGGCCCAGAGGTGAGGCTCGTGGTGCTGTTGCAGTGCAGAGCTCAGCCCTGTGCTTCAAGGCTGCCTGTGCATTGGTTTAATGGAGGACTAGTGTAAAAATCAGTCTTGCTGGCTCCCCTGAGATCTAGTCTAAGAACTAATGTTTCCTGAAATGAGCAGAGAGGTGCTGTGAAAAACTCTTACTGTTATCTCTGTTTTCATGCATTGCCTCGTCTCAACAGACACTGGATGTTTTCTGCCCTGGCTAAAACTCACCAGAGCCAGCTGATTCTTGTGGTAGCAGGACCTGTGAAGAGGATTGTCTTTTTGCCTGGACTTCTTTTCTCCTTGCAGGCTGGAATATTGTGAACTCACAGCTGACATTGTGGAAGCTCTCAACGCTGCTCTGCAAAGCAAGCCCACCCTGAAGGAGCTCAGCCTGAGCAACAACACGCTGGGAGACACAGCTGTGAAGCAGCTGTGCCGGGGACTGGTGGAGGCAAGCTGCAACCTAGAGTTACTACAGTAAGGAGGAGCTGGTCATCTCTAATGGCAACTAGTTCTGCTGCTAGTCATACCATCTACAGGACAGGAAAAATGTTGTCAGAAATGCTTGAAATTTAGGCCAGATTTTTTGCTGGCTCAGGTTGATGTAACTGGTAACTGCACACAAATGTCTGGGGCTCTCAGGGGTGGAGTTTTTGGTACCCCAGGTTAAACCAGCACTTAAAAAGGGAGACTGCTCACCAGTGTCTCAGAGGAGCAGAGGCGCCACCCTCAGTGGCTCCAGTTCTTAAACTGGAAAAACTAGCCAGCTGAGTATACTTATTCAGAGCCCTTTTTTGCTACAAAACAGAGGTGCTGGGCTTGGCCTCATATGTGGGTAAAGCCTATTAAGAGCTTTATGGGAGAAGTATCTTGCCCCTGTGGTTCAGCAGGGCTTGGCTCAGCAGGCACTCAGTGTGGGATACAGCACAAAGTTCCTCTTCCAAAGGATAACTGATAAAAGGGGAAGTTTGGCAAGAGTGATCCTTGCATTAATGCGTGTGAAGGGCTGGGTTGGAGTAAAAGGGCCCTGCAGCCTCATGAAATGCAGGAGCAGTGTGTTGCTTCACCCAGAGCCTGTCTTGGACACCTGTATCCTCTCTGAGCCTTGCAGGATGTCACAACGCTCAGCTGAGCTGCACTGGTTTGCAGCAAGGAACCAGCCCAGAGATCCTTCTCAGTCTGAGCTGGGGGTGTTGGGGTCTATCTAACACAGCAGCTCCAACTGTGCTTTTTCCTGCAGCCTGGAGAACTGTGGCATAACCAGCGACAGCTGTATGGAGATCAGTGCTGTTCTCAGGAACAAGTCATCTCTGATGGATCTTTCTGTGGGGGACAACAAGATCGGGGACTCTGGTCTGGCTCTGCTGTGCCAAGGACTCATGCATCCCAGCTGCAAAATCCAGAAGCTGTGGTAAGGGTGGGCAGAGGTTTCTTAAATCCCTTGTGCAGCCTCTGAGCTGTTTAGGTTGTGCTGCTAGTAGGTTTGCTACTAAGCAGAAAGTTTCTCAGTTACCCCTGTCCAGTGAAAAACAAATGTCTCAGCTGCAGATCAGTTCCTTCCCATAACTGCGTGGAGGACACCATGAACAAGTAGGGCCACACTGAAATCCCTTGGATCAGGTTCTGGGGAGAGAGTGAGTGGAAGTTTGTGATGGCATTGTCTTGGCTTCCTATTGAGTTACCTGTCTACTAGAATTGCACGTTTCTGTTTGGTTTTTTTGTGTTACAAACAGAGCCTTTTGGTGCAGCAACTGTAAAGTAAGGAGGAAAATGGTGTCTGAAAGGATACAAGAAAATGAGACAATGTAACCAGAAGTTCAGAATACTAAAACAGGACTCTCTTTTGTAATTCTTGGGAGAAAATAATATTTTGTTCTTCCTGCAGGTTATGGGACTGTGATCTCACAAGTGCTAGCTGTAAAGATCTCTCCAGACTCATCAGTACAAAGGAGACCCTCACAGAGATCAGTCTGATAGACAATAACCTGAGAGACTTGGGGATGGAAATGCTGTGCCAGGCACTCAAGGATCCCAAATCTAAACTTCAGGAGCTATGGTGAGCTGCTGTCAAGTTTCACATATCCACTGCCTTCTTTGGAGGCCTCACTGAAGAAAGATGTAAGTGAAGTAATGCCCACCCAGAGAGATCCTCAGTTGTGATGGTTCCATGAACCATCTGGTGTTACTGGTTGTTACTGAAAGGACTTACAGAGTTCAAGAAGGTTTTTCTAGACTTAAAGACTTAAAAAGTATTTGTATTTCTAAACTTGTAGACACTTTGAAGATCTGCCCCATAGTCATCCTGTTATAAGCAACAGGAGACCAAGCATCACTTGCAGAGCTTCTAATATATTTTATTGTGCAACATATGGGAGCTAAGAGGCTTCTGAAGTTTGAAAGGCCTGATGGAATAGCAAAATGAATGCTGTAATCAGATATCTCAGGTTTGCCACTGGATCTAAGCTCTCACTGATGAGACAAAAGAAAGCTCTAGGGACATAAATGTTTGTCAGCATCCTGTCCTGCTGACAGTGTTACCTTTTAGACTGGGATAGTCAGGTGGCTGGGAGAGGAAATTTGTTCTTTCACTTAGAACTTGGACTTTCCTACATTGCAGATTGAGCTCCTGCCCCCAGCTGGGTTCTTCCCCTGTCCTGGTGGCCTGGAAGTCAATGAGGTGCCTCAGGAGTGCACGGTGGAACCCAGAGTGACTGTTAGAGCAGCACACTTTGTCTTTGTTCTTGTTTGTTCTTGTGCTTTATGGACAGGTGCCTTTCTAGGTGCACACTCTGAGACAGAAATCCCACATGTAGAGTGGGAGAGGTGCTGCTTAGAAAGGACTGAGCAGCCAGGGGTTGAGAGGAGTACAGTGATTGTGGGAAAGCTCTGGTGCCTCTGTTGCTGCTGTTTGGACTCCTCTTACACAAATGTAAAGAAGTGAACAGTGCCTGATACTCTCTAGATGTCCCACCTATACCTCATGTCACTTTTGCCTTGCAGGGTTAGGGAATGTGGGCTCACCACTGCTTGCTGCAAGGCTGTCAGCTCTGCTCTCAGCACCAACAAGCACCTGAAAGTGCTGCACATGGGTGAGAACAAGCTGGGAGATGCAGGGGTGGAACTCCTGTGTGAAGGGCTGATGCACCCCAACTGCAACATCCAGTCCCTATGGTAAGAGGCACCCTTGGAGGTCATCTTCTCTCTTGCTGTCTGAATTCACCCATTGTCTTCTACTTCCACGGTCCTTATAGGTGCCAGCACAAGTGCTGGTCCAGCCTCACCAGTAGGAGCAGGAGGTCAGCTGGAGCATCACCTCCAGCCCTGGAGTGGGACTTGCGTTCCCCATGAGCCTTTTCCTTTCCCAGGTGGGCACAGCTCTGGGCTGTGTGGTGCTCAGGGCACCATGTTTGTTCTCTCCATGCCCTTGGACAGAGGCTGGAGCTGTGCTCCAACGCCCAAGTTCATAGGGAGTGAGTGGAGCAGATGAGTCATGGGAGACAACAGGAAGACTTCCAGGTCTATCTCGGGAAGATCCATTTGCTGAGCAGTTAAAGCTGCTTGGCCATCAACTGAGAGGCCTCAATTGCCCTTCCTAGAGAGATGGTTGCAAGTCTCAAGTAATAAAGTCAATAGTAATAAAGTTCAGAGCTGATTTATGATCAGCTTAAACCAAAGATGATACATGATGTTGAAATTGGGAATAACTTCTGTGGGTTCCTTCTACCCCTGTAGCCACACATTGTTAAGCTTTAGAGAGGCGTTCAGCGGTCACCACAAGGGCAGCTGTCTCTGGCAAGACCACAGGCCAGCCCCTTCTGATGCCTTGGAGGTGCCACCTTGGCAGGGATCTCTGGTTTGTGCTGGGGGTGTCCAGGGCGTGGGCAGCGGTCCCTGGAGCCAGGGCTCACTGCCCTGGCCTCTCCCTTCTGTCCCTGCAGGCTGGGTAACTGTGACCTGACAGCAGCCTGCTGTGCCACCCTCGCCGCCGCCATGGCCACCAAGCAGTGCCTCACCGAGCTGGACCTCAGCTACAACCCTCTGGATGACGAAGGCGTCAGGAAGATCTGTGAAGCCTTGAGGAAGCCCAGCTGCAACGTGCAGCAGTTAATGTGAGAGATGTTGGTGGCCCTGGCAGGGCTGGGAGGCTGGTGCTGGTGAGGTTGTAATGGGCTCCTGGGTGGTAAAACATATTTCTGACTGCTGGGCCAGACTGTCAACCCTGGATGGGGCTCTTCCTGCTGTATGACCTTCCAATACTGGCCTAACAGTATTCTAACTCCCTAACAGGAGGATGCTCACTAAACCTTGCTTGCCTTTTTGTTTTGGTGTAGTTTGTACGACATTTTGTGGAGTTCTGAAGTCGATGATGAACTGAGAGCCTTGGAAGAGTCCAAGCCTGAAGTGAAGATCATTTCATGAGTGGTGACTGCCTGCAGAACAACGTCAAAGCAACGTCCTCTTCTTAATCTGAACTTTTCATACGTAAAACTAATTAACTTAATAGGGAATTTTCTTGTACCAAAACCATTTGTGGATTCCCTGAGTCAGTGTCTGGGGAGCTGATCGACCTTCTCTGCATCTCTGGATGTACTAACTCTGAGACTCGTGAAAGCTGTGGCATCACTATCCTTGAAATAAACAATTACTGTCTTGTAGAAGTGGGTCTCTAGCCCTTAGGAGCTCTTTAATCCTATAATCCCTTCTAACGAATTAGTTGGGCTTTAAAGAGAGCTCCTTTCCCAAGGCAAGAGAACTATCCACTGTATTGTTACTGGGTGGTGCTTTTGATAGGTCTCTGGGGAAGGCTCTCAAAAAACATAAATGTTTTTAATCTAAAATGGAGCTCTCCCCTGTCTTTCTCTAAAAGAGTTCTTGGAAAAGCAGTGGTGGCCAAGGCACTATAGAAAAAAAGAAGTGAGCAGCTGTTCAGCTGTGTAATGTCAAAATTGGTGTCCTTTGAAAAGTGATTTTCCTACAAACAAAAGATGCTTTGTGCATTTCTGCTAGTATGGAAAATGATTACATGATTGATATGTTTGATCTGGCAAAGAATGGTTCTACAGGAACTTTATACTTAATTTTTCTACTTATAAAAATAAAATATATCTGTATATTTCTCCTTTAAGACCGATCTAGTTACTTCTGAACTGCAATACTACTAACACTTCATTTTACTTGCTTGGTTTTGACAAGTCCTTAGCTGAAACATGCCAGGAGAAGATCTTAGTCAAGGCCTTAGCTAAAGAACAAGCCTAGAAGACATTCCAGTTTCCAGGGAATGCTGACTGGGGTTTCATGCCCAGAGTTGCAATAAACCCTTGTTCCAAGGAAAAATGCAGCTGTTGCACACCTGAACCACAAAAGAATGAACATAGCTTTAAAAATATAGAAGGCAAACGTGGCATTGCCCTTGGCTGGCCTTGCAGGAAGAATGCAGAAAAAAATCTTATTCCCCAACCTGTCTTCCTGGAGTGGCCACTTGATGTTTCCTTTCCTGTGTGGCACCCAAGTTCAGGGCGTCCTTCAGGCCGTGGTTTCTGCTGCTCACATTCGTCCTCTAGGGGCTGCAACTGCCTTTTCTTTGACCTAAAAGATTTCACTTAAGCAGTTTCTACAGCAGCCTTCACAAACCTAAAATGGTGCATGTGAAATAGCTTAGTTGTGTCTTCAGGCAGGTGTGAAGGACAGGATTTGTTTTTTTCCTCAAGGCTTGTCTCGAGGCTGCCCAAAATGCTCAAAAAACCCACTCGTTTTTGCTTCTGTCTTCTCCATCAATGAAAACTTACCCATCCCGAGGGACTCATAAATAGGCTTTTCAGTTCATGGACTCTCCTGGACTTTGTGTGCATAGACACCTGGATTCATTCCCAGCTGGGGGAGAAGACAGGGCTGCAATGGGGAAAGAGACATGTAGGGGGAGCCAGAAAAATGAGGCATTTGGGTGGGTGTAAAGACAGCCCTCTAAAAAGACATAGCGAATATTATTAGAAGTGGATTTTTGCTGTGCTGGCTACCCGAGGGGGGGCACTCTGCCCTCACACTGCAGCTGCAATGCCTGGAAAACGCCTCCTCTGCCTCCCCTGCAGGCAGAGGAGCACTGGGAAGGGTGTCCCACCATGGCCCCTCTGCAGGCCTGGGACAGCCTGCTCCTGCCTGGGGTGAACTCCACACCTGCCCTTGGGTGCCAGAGTGGCTTTGCACAGACAGAATTTGGAAAAGTCTCTGCAGCAAATGCCACGTGTCCAGCTACCAGCTACAGCAAGAAAAACCACAAGAGCCGTATTTTGCCAGCTCATGAGCTTGGGGCACCTCAGGCCAGGCCAGCCTGGCAGAGCTCTACAGTTCCCCTGACACAGGGATGAATCTGTGCACTCAGAACGTGTGCTGTGCTTTAGGACAACATGAAGTCCTGTGCTTGGCTCTTAAAAGCAGGTATAAATCCCAGGATCCAGGAGCAAGCCACTGTAGCAAGAGACACTTGTAGTCGTAAACAAGACTCAAGGAAGAATTTCTATTCCTAAAGACTCATTTGTTTTTATTCCTCTATTAGTTGGTACAGCTCACTTCCCTGACAAACCTTGAACTTGAGAGAGTTGAAAGAAATCTTCTTCTGCATTTTAGATGTGTGGGTTGCCACCATTTTAAGCTACAGTAGTCAGGAATTGAGTCACAAACCTTTCATGTGGACTAGGCAGGCAAAGCCTTACTCATACCAAGATCACAGCTGGAGCACTCAGCAGCTTCTGGGGTACTACAGTCACATCCTGGTTCTCGGTCAGGGCAGATGTTTGGATGCCCTTGATACAGGGATTTGCAAGCACTGACTTCCTACCAGCAAGAGCTGAAGACAAAGTTATGCAGCCAAAATAAAAGGTTAAGAAATACAAGCATGACTTTCAGTTTAAGCAAATACTAGAACCTTAAAAAACATGCCCCAGAGATCTTAAATCCAGAGAAAACAGATCTGTATTTTAGACCTCAGTAACATCAAGAGTGGTTTAGGGTGTAGCAAAACTTCAGGTTTCTGTTTGTAGTTTCAAATTCTACAATAAATCTAATTTTTCACTCATCACAGCATATGATCTTGAGCTGGGAGGTCACAGTGTTCCAGTTAACATTGCCAGAAGCAGTTAAACAAACATTGCTGCCCTCACAAACAGCTTACACCCTAACCAAACCTCCTACTTGCTTTAGAATATCATTAAATCATGGCTGCTCTGGCATCCCTGACTGCTCTCTTGGTGCCTGGTCTTTCTGGGAAGGAGTTGCAGCACAGAAAGGCCCCAGGCACCAGCTTCAAAGAGTGGTGATACTACCAGCAATTTCAGTGCTCCAGTTGATTCTAAAAGGGGAAATCAAGCCTGATGTGTTTGAAGAGTTAACCACACACAGCTCCCTGCTTTGAAAATAGTTTTTCTGAGTCACTCCCAAACCTCTACTAAAACAGTCTCAAAGGGACTTACTTCTTGCCTGAATTCCCCTTTCGCACAGCAAATTACTATTTCCCGTTATAATTTCCAATATATTGCCTCCTTTCTGTGTGCTTATTTTGTCAGTCACTCCTTCCTCCACAGCACCTCTTTTTCATTTAATTTCTTTTACTGATGGGGAAAACACATGGAAAAAAACCCCAAACAAACCACTACGCAGGAAAGCCCCTCTCTCCATAGGTAATAAGATTTTGATCTACTTTACACATTCCCCTCCTCACAGCTGCCGATGCACCATGGACATCTTAAATTTCTCCTCCTGGGGCACAGCATCACAGCCCCCCCCTTCCTTACTGAGTGATGCCCACTCCTCTGGCACTCACACCATCAACACCAGCCAGTCCAGGGCACTCCCAGCTCGCCAAGGACTTGCAAATTGGCATCTTGATGATTATGTGAGGTTAGTCTTGCCTCTCTCAGCTAAAGGCAGCTGCATCCACAACAAGAGGAAATGCAGCCCCCAGCAGGAGGAAGAAACTGTGCTGGGTCAGATGACTGCACAAATGATAAGCCTTTTCAAGCTAGAGGGCAAATCAGTGGCATGTGGGATGCAGGACCATATAGCTGGGGGGGATGGAAACTTTAATTGGCCAATATTGTGTCAGAGCCTATCTGGTTTGCAATTAGAGGCAGGTATGCAGTGGGAGAGGTGAATTGTTGGCAGTTCCTCAAGCCCTTGAAGATGTTCCAGAGCAAACACTCAGGAAAAGTCCTAAGCCAGGCCGTGCCGCCCTCAGGCTGGCACAGAGCAGCCCATAATACCCACAGAGAGAAATAAAGTACCGGCACACCGGTGACTTGCCCCGGCACCCTACAAGCAGCTCATGCAAATCCTCCTCTGCTGCTCCCTGTTTCCTACCTGCTAATTGTCACCTCCTAAGGACAGTCCCGTGCCATCGGCACAGCACACAGAGCCAGCACTGCCCAGCCCAGCTTCTTTACATCCCCTCTGTGTTGCTTCTGCCTTGTCCCACACTTCATTGAGACACTTAGTTTAGATCCTAATTATGCTGAGCAGATGATTTTTACCTTTGCTTACCTTTGCTGCTGGGTACAGAAGTGCTCTGCAGGCCATATTGGAATTGTCTGGGAAGCGCTGCCTGCGTCCATGACTCGCGGGTGCAGCTCAGCTACCAGCCCCTCATAGCTGGGTTAGAGATGTCAGCTCATCTCTCACATGCCATAACTGCAAACTAAGGCATGAGGCTGCACTTGGAGATAATCAGAGTATAAAGCACCAAAGAGTTTTCTCCATGGCACTTCCCACAAAGAGGGAAAAGAAGGCTGTTTTGTTCATCCCTGACTCCAGTGGGGAGTTGTTGCTTTCTACACATCAGGCTCCCAGGGGATCCTACTCTGTGCCACAGGATGCAAGGCAAATCTAAATTAGACAGACTACATGGCATGCAGCCCTGTCTCCTAACTGCAGCAGGATCAAAGACGGGTATAATCCCACCAACATGGGTTACAGTCAGCTAATGAATCCTCTGGGGAGGAAATCTGGCTGGATTTGGACCACTTGAGAGAAAGCAAGCAGAGCTTCCAAGGCTGGAGAGACAGAATTAGACTGATCCGAGACTTCTCAGGGAAGTTCATCAAAGCCCAGGTGGGATAAAAAGTGAAAACCAACTGAGGGAGGAAAGAAAGCACTGGAGGATGGTGTTCTACATCCCTTCTCACCTTCCTTCACAGTTCTCAACCTTGTAATTTCCATGTAACTTAGCACCATCTTCTGAAAGATAGAACCACTCCTGCTCTTCAGAGAGTTCATATTTGCTAAAGGGTTTAAAGTTTCTCTAGGCTCCTGGATTTTACCCTGAAAGGGTATGGGATGGCATTGACACACCTGAGGCTATGGATCTAGTTCCAGCAGTGTGTGCAAAGGTTAAAGATTCCCCATTCACTGCTGGCATCCAGCTGCTACAGTCTCAGCTCCATCATCCACGGGACATATTTGTCCAAAAAAACCCCAAAAACCCCCTGCTAACTTGGATCTAGAAAGCAGAGTTAAAACAACTGCATAGCAAAAGCTGATGGAAAGCATATAGTCTTGGCCTGTTCATTTACACTGTGCCCGTGAAGGGCTTGCAGAACTGGAAGGACTTCAGCAGTCAATATGGATTGGTGTCACCAAGTCCAGCAAGGGGTTAAAATTGCTCTCCTGCAAACCCTTCAGAGTTCAGTCTTTTCCTTCTTGTCCAGCCCCGTGCCTGCTGGGCCTCTCCCAGGAGCCAAAAGGGACCGGGTGTGGAGCAGCTCTCACCGTGACCCTGACAGACAGATTTCCCCAGCAGACACCCAAAACACCAGTGCTCCACAGTTTTGCAGGACTTAATGAAGCAGCACCCTCTCCACCTTGTTCCTTCCCCATGTATGCCCTGTTCTGACCTGGCTTCACCAATATTGGCTCCCACCGTGCTGAGCAGGGTGGTGACTCGGTTTTCTAGGCCAGCGAGCCAATCTCTCCCCACACCAGTGGCAGCATGGCAGGTGCATGCTCTCAGGAGATCCGAGGACCTGCTTCTGCACTGGTTCTGAAGGTAGGGATTTTGGTTAAGTTGCCCAGGGTTGAGTTAAAGACCCGGGAGAAACTGTGAAGGGGATTCTCTTGGCTTTGCAGGGAAGTAAAATGATATTCCTGGCATTCAGATGCAAGTTATTAAAAGTGATTTCTCTTTGGTGAATGACAGTGAGTTAATGAGCTTGTTTGGAAACGAGAGTGTCACCTGCAGAGATGGAGATGTGCAAAATTCATTCTACACTGCAGCCTCTGGCAAAGGCCTCAGGAGAAACCTGACCATTTGAGCTTTGGAGCTGGAGTTATCGAGGATCTGAAGCCCACTACAATCCTACCGAAAAAGAAATATTAGCAGCCTGTGAGGGGCTTCGAGCCGCCTCGGAAGTTATGGGGACAGAAGCGTCTCTTCTTGCCCGCAGCACACGGGAACACGCCCGCAACACCTCACAGAGCCGGCGCTAGATGGAGTTCGTGGGCAGCACTGATTACACAACGAGCCGGCCGCGGAAACCCCACTGCCGAAAAACCCGAGCGGGGATTATGGACCGGCCAGAGATTTTGGAGCCTTGCCTGAGAAGGTGACTGGTGCCCAAGAAGCACCACCCTGTAACGAGTTACCAGAAAATAAAAGAGAGCATGCTGTGGGAAACAACCAGGCCAGCTGACCCAAATTAACCAAAGGAATATTCCATACCGTATGGCAGCTCAGATACAAACCTAAGGGAGGGAATAGAAATGGGGGCATTTGTTATTCTGCAGCATTTGCCTTCTGGAGTAACTGCTCCACGGGCTGAAGTGCTGCTTCCCGGGAAGCGTCTGAACATCACTCACCGATGGGAAATAAAGATTAACTTTTCCCCTTTGCTTATGTGTCCACAAACTTTTGCCTTTTTTTTCTTTTTTTTTTTTTGCTTTAGTAAACTGCCTTATCTCAGCCTACAAGTTGTTTTCCATCTTATTCTCTCTTCCCTGTCCTGCTGGGAAGGGGNTTTTGCTTTTTTTTTTTTTTTTTTTTTTTGCTTTAGTAAACTGCCTTATCTCAGCCTACAAGTTGTTTTCCATCTTATTCTCTCTTCCCTGTCCTGCTGGGAAGGGGAGTGAAAGAGTAGCTTGGTGGGCATCTAGCACTAAGCCAAGGTCAACCCATCACAGTCCTTTTTTGGAATTAAGATTCTTGGCTTGAATTAGGTTCTTAAATTTTTGCTAAAGGACAGTGAATTAATGAGTCTGTTGGGAAATGAGAGGGTCTACAGTGGAGGTGAAGATACAACAGAAAACACAACACAATGCATTTTACACACAACATTGCACTTCCATTTCTCTCCCAGAAATATCAAATCCTGCTCTTTCCCTCAAACACAAGCTCTTCCCACATTCCATTTATATCATAGTAGTAGAAAATATTCCTCTTTCACTCCCTCGGATGCTCTTCCCAGGTGTACACTACATGTGCAACTGAGTCCAGAAATACTGGGGATCCAAAGTAGACTAGAACAACATAGAACAGAACGGAACAAAACACAACACAATGTATTTCATATCCAACACTGGACTTCCATTTGTATCCCAGAAATATCTCTTTCACTCCAACAGAAGCACTTCCCATGTGTGCACCAGGGTCACACATCCCCTCACTCCTATTTCCCTGTCAGGACTAGGCAGTCACAGAGCTGCACAACAAAGAAGTGGAGAGATGAGAGAAGCTCTTTCAGGTACAAGAAAAACACAGCAGAGAGGTATCCACAGTGTGGGACAGGGACCTTAATTCGTTTCCTTGTGCATTAAGGGGAGCTTCAGAGCAAGTGAAGTACGAGGCTGAGGGAAGAGAAAACACTGGCAGACCAATTTCTGGGCAAACTGTTGCAAAATGTCTTCTTTCACCTGATCAAAAATGTGATTTTTACTTCCTTCTCCTTTATCTATCTCTTAAATTTTTACAGAAAAAAAAGCAACTGTAAACCTTTGCCACAATTTCTTCTTCCCCTATGACCAAAGGGATCCAGTTTCTTCTCCTACTCCAGCCTGTGTCTCAGTTACTGGATGTAGCTTCCAGTAAAATTTATTCCTCAAGTTCCTGGTGACCTTCCTGCAGCTGGCCATGGCTCACTGGGAAGGAGAAAGCCCCGAGGAGGCAGCACTGAAATACCACAGGCAGCTGCTAAGTGCAAACTATTAGCGGCTATTAGAGGACTGCAGCTGCTCCTCTCTGATTGAAAGAGCCAAGGACAGAAAGAAAAGCGTGGCAAGAGAGGGATTAAAATCGAGGGAGCCTGCCCTGCATGGCCAGGGGTGAGAGAAGCAGGGCTCTCCCTGCTGCAGCACAGGCTCTGCTGGGCGTTTCACTCACTGCCCAGCCTGAGCTAACACACAGCTCCCAAGCAAGGCCACGCTCTTTCCAGCTTCCTTCCCACTGTCTGACCCAGGGCTACACATCCGTGCTATGCCAGGGAGCCAACCTGCTGGGCTGTACCACACAAGCCCTCACGGGTCCCCTGGCTCTACTGCAAAGGCACAAGGTGTCTAAACACACCTTATTTTCTTGCTACTATTGTAAGAACAGGCAGGAAGTTCAACACTACCAGACTATAAAGAGTTCACACCTCTCCTCTCCTCATGCACACATTTTCTTTAGGTGGAGCTGTTACAAACTGGGCTGGACAAGCCATACTCCTACCCTACCTCCACCTTCAACAGGCCCAAGAACCCCAGCAACATAAGCAAGAATACAAAACACTGCTTTCTCTCCCCCAGAGAGCAATGTGAGCTGCTTTTAAGCTCCTTCCAGGAGGCCTGGGAGCTTCCTATCCACAGGTGTGCTGAGTTAGCCTGGAGGCCTGGAAGGTTCCTATCATGGGTGTGCTGAGTTAGCCTGGAGGCCTGGAAGGTTCCTATCATGGGTGTGCTGAGTTTGCCATCCAGCTCCAGATGCTGAGGCAGGTCTCATCCCACATCCCCAGACTCCAGTGTGTGGTGTAGGATGGGCAGAAATGGGTGGTGAAGAACTGGAGCAAACCAGTCTTTAGGGACCACTTTGCTCTCTGCAGGATGCTAAGTTAGAGGAAAGCACCCCAAAATGGGAATTGAGACAGGGTGTGATCTCAGTAGCTATAAAGAAGGGAGCCTTGCCCAGAGAAGAAATGTGTAATGGCTTCTGGAGACGTCTCCTTCTCTTACCCCACTGAGAAACAGTGCAACAGGAATAAGACCCCAACTGCCAGCAGCAGCCAGAGGGGGCAGGAAGCCCAGAACACCCAAAACTCTTTCACTTTCAAATGAGTGCCCTACTAATTTCTTGGGCACTTTATTCTTGGGCTCTGCATTGTTGATGTAGTGGGGGGGGATTGATTTCCTCAAAATATGTGTTTCCTGGTGCTGTGTGTTCTCATGTCCTTTGCCACAGGCATTGGCCGTGGAAATGTGCTTGGATGCACAGTGCTGCAGCAGGATTCAGCATAGAAACTGAGGTTTGAGGTAAATGCATGGCACTGAGGCGAGTGGACTCTTTTCCCTATTTTTGCTCACATTTGGCTCCTTCTGCCTTGTCCCATTTAGAGCCAGTTTGGGTTTAGGTGCACAGGTAACTGCACGTATACCTGTCAACACCCAGGATTTTAAATGTACACCAGGCCTTGGCAACAGATAGCTGAGACATCCTCTAGATGGGGATGGATTTGAAATGTGTGCTGAGTGGACAGCAGAGAAGACATCACTGGTGAAACCCACAGCAGACAGGTAATTTTCCAACCAACCATTCCCTGCATGTGATCTGCAGACACCATGGGCTGGCAGTAAGAAAGTGCATGAAGCCAAAGGCTTTGTACTTTGAACCCCTTTCCACATTATGCCATGGTGCCCAGGAGCTCACCTGGAGGCAGAGGAAAGGGAGTCACCCAGAAATCTGGAGTTGCACCACAAGCAGGACAAAGACAAACCAGTTCTGCAGAGCTGGTACAAATTCCCATATCTCCAGGTGTTAGCTAGAGGTGCAATTGGCCAAGGATATATGGCTTTCCCAGGGCCACATAATCCTGGTCTCTGGCATGTTTTGCTCCTCCCAGGAGCAGCCAGCAATTGCTGCTCCTCAAGGCATTGCTGGACTAGGTGGATTGTGTCTCTGATCCCCACCAGTGGTTCCCATGTGTTGCTACTCATATCATGTTCCTTGACAAGTGTTGAGTTGCTGTGCATTATTTCAACGGCCCTTTGATTTGGCCACTAAGTGTTCCTGGGGCAGCAAGCAGAAACCTGGGGAGCTTAGACTGGATGTGGGAAATGGCTGCATGCTGGGGAAACAGCTGTGGAGGGGGGACACAAAGAGGGGACTGAGAGCTGAAGCCACATGCAGTGACAGCCCCAAGCTGCCAAAGAGCAAGTGTGGGCAGCTGGCAGAGGATGTGCCCTTGTGCAAGGGGATTCCAGCATTCCCACCCCTCCACACGGCCCTGGCAAACCTTGCCTGGAGGAATGGCAGGACTCAGAGGGGTCATGGCCTCCACACACCCTGTTCAAGCTGTTCTGAGAAAGGGGACAGGGTTAGTTAATGCCACTCGGTGTTCCAGTAGGCAGATGCTCAAGAGCAGTAGGTCATTAGTGGGATAGAAGCATAGCAGAAGGGGTTTTTTGGGTGATACCACTGAAAGAAAGCACCTGAATTTTACTTCTTGGCATGGGCCCTCTTTGCTATCATGAGCCCAATCCTGACTTCCCCGGAAGGCCATGATTGTGAATGGAAACCCATGAAAAGAGGCCCTAAAGGCAGGTAGCATCCCTTGAATGAGGTTCAGCTGTCGTCCATAAGGATGCGCAATTAGAAGATAAAAAGGCACTAAAAGGTTGATGGATTTGTCTAAGTTCAAACAAGAAATATAGCCTGAATTTGTACTGAGATTCTTTCCAGCACTTCAGAAAGCCATCCAGGGAAGGGTGCTGCTCCCAGCACTCAGCACTGGCAGGGCAAGGACCTGGCAGCACCACGGTGACCGTGGCTGTGGGGCCCTGCCCTGTCTCCATGTTCAGGCAGAGGGGACACTGTGGAGGGAGACACATCAGATCTGCCTATCTCACATCATCCTTCTGCTGCAGGAGCCTATGATGGATCCTCAAGGAGGGCTGAGGCTGGATCTGCCTCCCCACCCTTCTTCTCCCCACTCCAGCTGGATCTAATGGGTCAAATGTTTTCTGCCCCGTGAAGCAGGGAGTTTAACATATCTGATAACATTTTTACTGCCATTAATTCTAATGAATCCAGATATTCTTGCTGTCCATATCTATTTAGTCTTTCTCTGAATCTTGATGTACTTTTGCCTTTGGGAATTTCTGAGGCATGCTCATTGCATGTCACAGGGGAAAATAAATTAAAGAAAAATAGATTTTCACAGCTTAAAATTTCCTTTCACCTGTTTCACTGTCATCATGTGATAAGAGAGACCTATTTATCATTTCCTATCCTCCTAGCCTGTCTTGTGACTGATTTCCCAGGCTTTCAAAGTGGCAGATTCCCTCATAAAAGAACCATCCTCTGACTTGCCTGCAGGCAGGTGTGGGTTGGAATGCCAATTTTTTTTTGTTTTATGTTTTTCTTAGTGGCACTGCTTAAAAATCCTGCCAGTATGTCCTAGTCACAAGACATGTAAGGTTTCACCTTTGGAGAAATCTGTTAAATGTGTAGAGTATTACAAAAATAAAAGAGTGATTAAGGTCACAAAGGCTTACGTTGGTGTGGGAAGCAAGTGAAAGGAGGCCAGTGGAAAAGGGGAGGGAGGAAGAGGTGCTGTGTTGAAATGGGTGACCCTGCATCCATCCCCGTCTTTGCACAGCTCCTCACATTTGCTTGCCCTACAAAATGTCTTGGGTGGCAACACAGGTCTGGCTCCCTGGTCCTGTGTGGGCAGGAAGGAGGAAGCTTGGAGGAGGAAGAGCAGAGGAAGGCTATGATGTGCTGCAGGCCGGCAAGGGTGTGTGAGCTGGGATGAGGGTCCTGCAGAGCCCCATGTCCAGCTCTCTGGAGCTGGGCCGAGATGTCCCCAGAGCCCAGTGTCCGGCTCTCCAAGATGCAAAGCCCAGGCAGGCTGCTCACAGGAGGTTGGCTTCTGGGCAGTGGAAGCTCTCCAGGTAAACGGGATTGTAGAGCTGCAAGGAGGTAACAGAAAGGAAGAGCTGGTTTTGTCATCCTCTGTCCTCCCTCTCCCCTTCCAAATGTGGTTTAGTTGTCTCTGGGGTCTCCCTCCTTTCATCCATGACCATTTTAAGCCCTTCCAGGCTTGAATCTCCAAAGCTGTCCAGATGCAGTAGCAGCAGCACTCCTGAGGCCTGTCATCCTGACTGCTGCTCTGGGGCAGAGGCTTTCTCTGGCCTCTTTGGGGATGTGCCACTCACTCAGGTCTTCTGCAGAGGACAATTTTCCTCTCCCAAACACCATATACGGAATTTCATTGGAATTTCATTGGAAGTTCACCAGGCCTGTTGCTGTGCTGCCTTCCCATGAGCACACATGGACAACAGGTCTGATTCCAGATGCAGGCAGGCGATGTTGAGTTGAGGGAGAAAAAGGTGGGTTATTAATAAATACATAGGATTTCTATATAAATATGTATTATTATGTATTTATTAAAATATTTAAATAAATATGTGCAGAAATACAGACAGTTGAGCAAAAGCTCTGCAAATACTACCAGAAAAATATCACTGGAGCAAAGTCGTATCAAACCACAGAGCCATATCTTTCCTTTCTTCCTCATGCAGATTTCCCTATCTCAAGGCAAAGGTGTGGAGAAGGAGCCAGCTTCTGGCTCACAGGTGAACACACTGCTCAGGAGACTGTTATTCCACCCTCAATATAATGAGTCAGTGTGTTTATACAGTTAAACTATTAAGATAATTTTACTCCTCAAAGTCTCAAAGCTTCCATAATTACCCTCTGGCAATTTTAGGTTTGGAGCTATTAACATGACTTGGAGGTTCATTCCTGTACGATTGCCTGGCTGTTGCCTGTGTTTGACTGGCTTGGGGTGCCAAGGTTAGATCTGACAGTGAACTGCAGGCTCACGTCCTCACAGAGCTTCTCCTGCCTACCTGCAGCAACTACAGGTGATAGTGTTCTTGGCATTGTAAAACAGAATGCCCTACTGAAACAGTAAAAAAAAGTTTTGGTGATCCACTGGAGAGTCCCAGGAAACACACAGTGACTGGGAACAGCCCAAAAGCAGCACAGAATAGAGACATGAAGGCTCTTGCGTTTGGTCTGGGTGGCTTCAGCAAAATGTCTTAATTACCTGGGATTATTCCTTGTGTTTTCCAGGGTTTGTGCTTCCTTTTCCAAGCTTGGCTTTGTAGTGCCAGGCTCTTCTGCAGGTATGGGCAGATTTGCATGAGCTCAATGAGCAGCTGCTTTGCGGGAGCCAGGATCTGGCCCCAAGGACCCAGTGGAAGTTCAGCCTGGGACCAGCAGCAGCCCCAGCATCAGTGGGGTTGCCCTCCAGAGACCCCATGCACTGCAATGAAGACAAGCTGTCCCCTACAAATGGCTGGGAGGAAAGGGCTGAAGAAGGGGGATTTGTCACCTTGAGCTCCTCTAGTGCCACACACTTTGCTTTTCTGTTATAAACAGGCCTGAAGGCACCTTCTTTAATTAATTTTTATGTAGCCCTGGCAAAATACCATGTAAGCAACATGTCCAGTTCAAGCTCACCTGGACACCAAAATCCTCAGATCTATTTTATCCTACAGTCATGTTATGTCTCCTCAGACTATGACAAATCTGAGATTCATCTCTGGACACAAATTTTGGGGTCCACCAATTCAGCATTTAGTTACAGGTCCCCTAAGCCACGTTTCCAGTGCTATGCTGCCGTTCAGAGAACTCAGAAGGCAGTCAGGCTGTGTCACTGAACACTTTAGGAGCTCTGGTATCCAAGACTTGGTCCCAGCCAGGAGAGTCTTCAAACAAGGCGTGGCTGTTAGAAACAAAAATTAAGATCATCATGGATTTGCCCCATTGAACAACACCTTCCTTCAGCTGCTGGCCAGGAAAAATCATTTCAGAGGTGCTGGCAGCCAGCCCAGGCACATGGATGCAGGATTGAGCTGCCTTTGATCGGCTCAGCTTGTTAATCTGCCCACACGTGCCATGTGCCTCCTCCCCAGGAGCTCCCAGCTGCTTTGGTGCCTGGCAAACCTCCCATGTCCACCCTTCCCTCCCTCCCCCTCTCTAAGCACCTGCTTCCCACGGCAAGGGAGGGAGTGGAGCCCTGGCTCTCCCCTTCCCTGCCAGCCCAGTCACCGTGCAGTGAAAGTCCCAGTGTCCAGACGTGCCTCCTCAGCTGAAAGCAAGGGACAAAAGGGAGCTGCCCAGATCATGTGCCTTGCATCAAGACCAGGCATCTCCCCTGCCATTCCCATGCTCTCCATGCTGCTGGGCCTCTGGCAGCCCTCCCACCACAACCCTAAACTCATTCCCGACTGTGCTTCTCATGCCCCACGCAGGCCCTGCAGGTAAACAAAAGCCACCCAAAGTCTCTGTCAAATGTGAGTCTTCCCTCCCCTGCCTGCAGCAGCCGCTCTGGCAGCTCCCTGCCTGTGCTCCCTGGTGTCCCCTCCTCCTGGCCTGTGCAGCTGAGTCCTCGGGGACAGTGGCAGCTGCTGGGGCGGGGAGTGGGGATCGTTCAGAGCGCCAATTTGTGATGGGCTGTCATGGGAAGGAGCCAAAAATGCTGAGACTTCTCCCTGCTTGCCTGCCTGCAGAACCCCAGCTACCCTCCCTGGCAGGGGTGGATTCTTCAGGAGCAGGTGAAACCTCCTAGGGACTGATACAGATCTGGATGGTGCTTCTCCCTTGCTGTTGGCTTGAAAAATCAAACCTAGAGTTCTAATCCTGCTGGATGAGCATCATCATCATGCTGGTACCGTTGTGTTTGCTGGTGAGGTGAAACAGCCCACCTGCAGTCCCCAGCCTTCCACCACCCCTGTGTGCTAGTGCCTGCTGCTAGGAAAACCAGTGATGCATCTTCTCTGGAAATAAGAAGCATGTGATTGTTCCTAATCCGACACAGCCAAAGCAGTCCTGATAAGAACAATCCCTCATCAGCAGTGTTCCTGATGACCTTGGACAGAAGCTGCTGTCCCTGCCAACCCTCCCCAGCTGCACCAATACTCCTTCATAAATATTTCCTGTGAGTACAACATCGTGCTCCTTCAGAAATGCCAAGGATCTTGCTCAAACTTTGCCTTTGACACACAGGGTCTGATGCTGGGAACAACTCCCACTCAAACTGGAGTCCCAAAACAAAAGTAAATCATCACATCCAGTGAGAGGTCAAAAACAGGGAGTCACGAAGCACCTTTGGCTGTGCCTGCCCCCATCCAGCTGTGTCCCCCCATACACCACTCACACACTCTGCATATGGATATGATTCCTCTGGGAGCTCCTCTGTGTATTTTAAGATTTCTTCTGTACTTGCCAGGATAGAAGTAGTGTGTGTGCCTGGGACAGCTCTGTGTCTGCTTCCTCATCTGATGCCACACCACTGCCATATGGTCCTGACCCAGTTCCATCATGTGGTGGCAGTCCCCAGTCCCCACCCAGGCAAGCAAAGCAGGGGGTTGTACTGACAGGCAGCAGTCAGAATTTGTACTTCCTTCTCCCCGTATTTACCCCACAGACACAAAATGCAAATATGTGTTTAAAAAATCAAACTGCAGGGAGCTGGCAGGAGACCAGGTGTCATGTCTGTGTCACTGTGTCAGCTCTGGCAGGGCCCACGGCAGCATCACCAAGACAACAACCTTTCAAAGGAGGAGCAGTCGGTTCCCCTGGAGAACAGAACAGCAGCCTGACCTGGGAGCCTCCAGGGTCTGCTTGGCTCTAGATAAGCATCTGCTTCCCCGCACACCACTTATCTCCTTTTCTAAGGCTCTCATCACTGAAGCTAAGAGGCTTCATGACTGATTTACCTTTTCCAACAAACTAGCTGGGAGGTGAATATTATTTCATACCAGAGATAAGGGCAAATTGATTGAACTCACCTAAAAAGCCTGTTAAAAAGAAGGAAGATCATTTAAACCTGTGGAGCCCTGGTATTGCTCATTAGCTTCAGGCAGAGTTTTTACTTCATGTGGGAGTGCAGCTGAACCCAGTACAAGCCATTTCTCACCAAGAACCCTGTTAGGAGAGCATCTTATCCAACCACCCTGTGGCTGGGGAACAAATGAGAAGATGAAAAGTGCTACCTGGTAGTAGTGTAACGTTTCCAATCCTGGGTTAAAATGAAGGGGATTTTAAAAAAAAAAAAACAGGAGGGGAGAATAAAAGGCAATTGGAGAAATAGAAGTCTGAATTCCTTATGCCCCTAGAATTTGGCGCAGGGCTCAAAGGCAATGTGTTTGACCCACCTTGGTTAGCGTGGAGCTGTCTCCCTGCATACCCAAGGAGATCCAAGGCTCGGCTTTCCTGCTGAGATCTGCTGGTGCTCCCCTGTGAGCATCCCCCTATGGGCTGAGCCTGGCTTTGTGCCCCAGCAAATGCAGAGATCTCTGCTCGCTCCCAGCAGCTCCCTTTTCCGGCCCATGCAGGGCAAGCCCAGCACCCCGACTGCTGGCACTGCCTGGCTGCAGGGAGCACAACGAGTGCAACCTGTCCTCTGGCCAGAGGGCAGGAATTCCTGAATGGAATGCAGGCACAATTCGGCTTCTGACTCCAGCACTATCTTGCTGTGGTCACAATGGGGATAACAACACGGCAGGAAGAATTACACTGGGAACAAGAGGTGTGGGGGCTGAGGCGGTGAGAGGAAGAAGCAGTGTAAGCAAAAGGAGGAAATGTGGTGGCAGCCAAATGAGACTGCAGGGTGAGGTCTTCTTTTGTACCAGAGCTCTGGCCAAGCACAGCCTTCACTTTTGTTCTCTGAAGAGAGAGAAAAACACCAATTCACTCAGCCCATGGCCCAAAGAGCTTTGGGAACAAACACTTCTCTTGCGCTCTCCTAGAGCCAGTGCTGCAGTGCTGCTCCTACAGGAAAGCTTTGCCATCCAAAGACAGCTGGGCAAGAAGGAGAGAAAAAAATTAAATCTCTTGTGTGTTTTTTGGTGCTCCAGCAGCTGAAGACCCAACCTGACATCTTAAAGGCACCTAGTTGCTCCTGAAGCCTGACTACACCCTGGAAAACTCAAGCCTCACCAGCATGGCAGGTTGGGCATCAGACTGCACATTGAATTTCCCTTACCTCCCTCAAAAGAAGCCTGCAAATGTTTCTTGGAGCCCTATTTTCAAGGGCAGCAGTCAAACACCTTTTTTTTTTTTTTTTTTGATGGGTTTTTTTTTTGTTAAGCAAGACTGGCAGTCAGAAATGCCCACATTTCAGTGAGCATTGAGAAGTATTGATAAGAAGACTCCTGAAATTAATTCAGTTGGTACAGACTGCAGCATGCCCTGTGTCCACACAGGGTTTAGAAATAGGAGTTTTTACAAATAACTATAGTGCTGGTGCCCCAGACTGTTTGTTTCCCAATTCATGCTATTAGTTTCTCTTTGTTTACTTAAGACTAGGCCTTACCATTCCAGTCTCCAGGTTGTTTAATAGGGAAATGATACCTTAGTGCCTTTATTTTTAAGGCTTTCTGCGTGGGGACTCGGGGGTCTTCGGGGCTGACCCCTGAGATGTTCCTCTCACCATCCTAGTCTCTTCCATAGCCCTGTGTTGTACTGAGCCGATTTCCTAAGTGATGCATTGTGGAATTGGAGAAAATACCCTCAGCATGCAGTCTGCAAACTTGCTGTTCTCACTCACTGGAAGTGAAACCATTCCTTCCCTGAGAGAAATAAAGTCTTAGGTTTTTGGTCAAAACCGCACTAAATGTGTGCCTTCTGGGGGACGTCCTTGACATCTGGTTTTAAACATGTGTTAATGAACAAACCAGTGCCTCCAAGCAAAGTCACGGCTCTCAGAAGAACACCTTAATCATTAACCATAAAATGCACAATTTCCCTGCAGCTTAGAGAGCAGGGGTTTAGATTGAGATCTTGTTAAAGGCCATCAGGAAACATCCCAGCTCCAGTGCCTGGGAAGGCAGTGAGCAGGGACCACTCACAGATCCTGGTGTATTATTGTCTCCATGGACTGAAGAGGTTCTCACCCCAGCTGCTGGTCTGCAGCAAAGACAGGACTGAACTCTGATATACATCCCAGCAGGACTTTAGTTTGGTCTCTTTACAGCCTAAAAAGAGATTTCTCACATGGGTTCCTCTTATCATCCCATTTCAATCAAAAGCATCCAAACCTTGCTGAGCTGTTCTCAAGTTCAGGTGGTTTTCAGATCTACCCTCACCACGATTTTACATGAGGAAGGGATGATTCAGGTCAACCTCAAAATGGGCAGGTGGGTTTACAAAAACTCATAAGGTTTTTAATCAAGGCACCCCAATCTAATTTGTTGGGGGGTTTGTTCTTTTTTTTTTTTTTTTTGTTATCTATTGAAACATTCTGATAGCTTTTTTGAGTGTGGGGAAGCTACACTGTGTGAAAAACATGAAACCAAGATGTGACCTTGGAAGGCAGAGTTTGCTTTGATTCTCTTAAGGCTGAGGACAGGGGAGCCAGTGAGAGCTGAAGGCACAGAAGTCATGCTGGTAGTTTGTCTTGCAAGGATGCTGCCCTGGGGGCTGATCATCTTCCCTTGTCAGCCCAGCATCTTTATCAGCTGCCCCACAAATGCTCTGACTCCAGTTGGTCACGCTCACTCCACAAACAGAATATTTGCTTTCAAAGACTGGAGCCAAAATCAGCTGTTGAAAAGGACATCCAGGTACTGAATGGCCTGGAAAGAGAGGGTTGGGTTTTTTTTAATGTCTATGTTTTTGTGTACATAGTACACATGAAGCCAGCTCTGCAAACAAACTGGTGCCATCAGCTGAAAGTTCCCAGGGTTTCCAGCAGCAGGAGGGGGAAACCGGCAGCAAAAAAGAAAAAGCAGAGTCTGCAGCCATCACCAGGCACATGGAAGTGGAATGAAGTACAGATTCGGGTTATAGGGCCAAAAATGTTCTCTGTCTTCTATCATATGTTTGCAGAGCTAGTGCAGTCCTTTCTCTGCACCTTAATGCAGCATCCAAACAACCTTCTCCTAAAAAGAGGAGGCAGGGCTGAAGAGCTTTTCAGTAACTCATCAGTGCCTGCAGTGTTCATAGAAACTTTGATGTAATAAAAATATGGATGCATTGATGACAAGGGCAGTGATCAGTTTTCTGCTCTGTATTGGTGGGAGGTAAAGGTTAAGCCAAGAAACCTGTAATTTAGCTAGGGCTTGAGGAGAAAGCACTATTTAAAATAACCTTTCCCCTTCTGAGTGACATCCTCATCTTCTGTGGTGGGATTAGAAATCCTACACAAAGGGCAGTTGGCTTTTATGTGAACTGCCTGCTCCTGTGGCTCAGCCTCTCATTCTTCGTGGAGGATGCAAGGAAAACCAATAAATTTACTCCCAGTGACCTGAAGGCCACTGGGAACTGTGGGCAGAGCTTAAGGCCAAAGCTTCCCCTGGGGAAAGTACAGAGTCAGGATAGGCAAAATTATGTTGCAATTTCTGGGACAAAATGTGTAAATAAACTATTGACCCACTGAACTTCAGCTACAAGAGGGGATAAACCAAATAGAAACATTGAGCTCCACTAGGCCTCAAGTCCTGCTCCCTCAGGTCATGTTCTGGTGAACATCAGCTACAGTTATTAAAGTAGCTTTTTTAAGCATCATCATCTACTGCTGCTTCATCTGGCAGCATACCAAGATCCACAAGATCATCTCCAGGCTGACCCACTGGAGATGGGCTTTTAAAGCCCACAATTCCTACATCCCCTGCCCAGTGCCTTTGCACCTTTACTTGTGTTTTGTGAGCCAAACTCATCATCACACTACACTTCTCAGAGCTCAGCAAGCTTGTACTCACAGAGCACCCAGTTTTGCCAGAGACCATGCAATGATGCAACACCAGCAGCTTTCCAAAACAAAGCCAGTTCAATGGATGCATGCTGCCAGGTTTACATTGTCCTACCACTGAAGCAATCGGTGACGCACAAGTACACTGGAGGTAAGGTTAGTCCTAGAGCAAAATATTCTGGGAGAACAGAAAGTCATTAACTTACAGATTTGCCCTGCCAAGATTTCTGGCCAATTGCACTGTTCAGTGATGACTTAGACTCAACATGAGGAGTTCAAGACTTGACAGAAGAACATAAGGTCCTCAAGGTAATGTGAACCTGCTTGTTGTGCCAAAGGCAGGAGTGCTAAAATGCATCTGCTGCCTGATACAAACCCATACTGGAAGTGGAGGCGAGTCCAACTGGAAAAACTGTATCCAGAGATACAGCTTTAATTTACAGCTGAATTCTGAAAGCTCTGGTCTCTCCCACAGGTGAAAATAAAAGTGAAACAGTACCAGGATGTCAGAGATCTGAGATAAACCCTTTGCAACTGTGAACATTTCAGTGGGAGACTATAAGTTTGTTAGCTCCTATTACACCGAGCAGCAAGTGGAAGCAAGAAGCCTAGTTTGGGTGTCTGAAGACAGTGAGGATGCTGGCATCCTCTTCCCCAAGGCATTTCTGCTGGGAGACCTTTGCTGGACATCCCTATCTCAGCATCACAGGTTCATTTGAAGCCGCTCTCTTCTGTTGGCAGCTCTTGCACAGTGCCAAGTTCACAGCCTGGGAGGCTGAGAGCCAGGAAGCAGCCAGACAAAGGCAGAAGTGTGTAAACTGGAGATTAGGAAGCCCCTTGCCCAGAAGATCCCTGTTGCCACCTTGCTCTGGTGCTGAGTGTCAACTCACGGTGGCCCAGAGGGGCGATGGCAGAGCAGGGCCCTGGAGATGCCCCGTGAGAACCAGTGACTGGTGCCAACAAGGGCATTTGTACAACTGCTATTTACAGCCTCTCCAGTTTTGTCTTTCTTTTCCATCCCTTCCTTTTTTTTTTTTGTCTTTACTTTCTTGGGAAGTGAAAACACAAATTGTGACACAAACGGTGGTTTCGTATATAACACAGGTAGAACATTCAGCCATAGAAGCTTCTGCTTAAGTATGACTTACTAGTTCTTATTTTGTCTTCTGTTCATTAAATTGGACAATAGAAGGGATCATAAGCATGAGATTCACCTGCTCCTCAGGAAGCATTGCTACCTGCCAGTTATTCAGTACTTTTGTAGGTGTACAAATACCTATTTATATAAATATTTTATAAAAGCCTGCATATTTCTAATTAAACCTAGCAAAAATACATTTAAAAAATAAAAACTAGTTGGGAGAGGTCAGAAAGGAAAATAAATTAAGACATCAGGAAAAACTTCCAGTTTACTTTAAGTTGCTCACACTTTCAGACTGGAATGAAAAGACCCTGGAGAATTTCAAAAACCTGAAGTTTGTCTTGAGCTTTCAGCCAAAACATAATTCAATGTAAATTAATAGCTTGATTAATTTTATTTCTAAAGACAAACCAGTATTTTTCCAAACAACTCTAATGAGGGATTTGTGAAATAACCATTTGTATTTGCAGCTGTAGCCTTCTAATTAGACTTTCATTCTAAGGTGAATTTTTAAACCCTTCAAACCTGAGACATTACACACAATCCTCTATAATCTCTTCCTGAGGAAATTATTGTATTATTTAATGTTTTTTGTATTGGGTAATTACAGCAGGCTTCTTTCATCCTTTCCATTCCTTGTTCTCTTTATTTACATTTGCAATGGGTTCATAGGGCCAATCTCTGCTGACTTCCAGTGTATTATGCTTCAGTGAGATGCAGCAAGAAGAGAGGGACACAGGCTTGGTGGGATTATTCAGCATGGAAGATTTTGATTTTTAACACAGAAACTGCAATGCCCTTTCCCTTCAATACACACAGTCAAAGCAAACACAGCATAGCAGCTGCCTCACAGGCTGTAGGAGGAAGTGCAACGGCAGGGAGAAAAAAGCACATGCAGAGGAAACTCTGAGAGTTTCCAGATGGCAAACACCAGAGCAGAGGTCAGCAAATGTTTGAGATGATTGCAGGCAGTGCTTTTCCTCTGCCCAACCAAAGGCTGAGTGTCCTGCTGAGGGGGAGATCTCTGTCTCAAGGCAGGACACAGGCAACTGGTAATGCTTCAACTCTGCTCAAGGCTGTGCCTCTTGGCTCTGCTGTCTTTCTGACGTGGTGGGAGCTTCTCATGGATGCCCTCACACCACGTCAGAGCTCTTTAGACAGCAGTTGCCAGCCCTGACTTTAAAGGACCTTCAAAGCTATGGGCTTTGAAAATTAGGAAGGATGGCTGATTCCCAAGTCATCTTTTATTTCCATAAGACAGGAACAATGAATAAAATAACATTCCCGAGGACTGGCAGCAGAGGCAGCATCTGTAAGGCTTTCTGAGAAGATATTTAGTCAAGCATACTGGGCTGGAATTCAAGTGCTGTGTGCTGTTCCTGGCTCTGCCAGGGACTGCCTGTGACCTCTAGCAAACCCCATCACCAGGCTTCCCTCCTGCCTTTTCTAGCACCATTCCTCAGACAAGCACTCCAGTG
Organism: Climacteris rufus; assembly: GCA_013398175.1. Lineage (NCBI taxonomy): Eukaryota > Metazoa > Chordata > Aves > Passeriformes > Climacteridae > Climacteris > Climacteris rufus. The sequence goes on along the minus strand of VZRZ01003178.1, from coordinate 85,627 downwards.
CTACCCCACATCTCAAACCAGCTCCTGGTCAGGATGTTTTCTCCAAAGGCAGGACTCAGTGTATTAATGAAAGGCAGACTGGACTGCATTCAGACTTTAATGGCTAATCCCTATTTAATGAGGCTGTTAAGGACAAGTCATATATATATACACACACACACACAGAGCTCTGTTTGCACATTATAATACAATAGCACTTAATGCTGAGGCAATAGGAGCTCTGCATACTTTGAAAATGAAAGCCATAAAAAGTGAATCTTGCATTAGGAAAAAACAAGTAGCCTGTTTGCTAGTGATCAGCTTTGTTGCCTGGGTACCAAGTACAGAAGCTCCTTTTTGCTTCCTGCCAGGAGCCTGTAAGTGTATGCTGTATTTTATTTCAGTACAGAGCCATTATGGCCATTTATCCAGCTCCACAGAAATGCTCCATTTGCTGCTTCACATAGACCCAGGCTGGCATCAGAGACAATCGTGCCTGCCTGGTGAGGGAACTCACCCAAGGCTGCCTCAAGGATCTTTCAAGGGAGGATTTGAATTCTTAAAAGCCTTATTGTCTTGGTAAGGCCCAACAAACAGTGATCCTCCACCTGCCTGCTTTTCTGTAAGCCACTGAAAGAATGCAGTTGCTGGCTGTATCACAGTGGGGTAGCTGAACTGGGGTGCAGAAACAGCCTCAGAGACTGCTGTGACCCACCTGGAAAAGCTGTGATGACTTGCTGATGTGGTCTGCAGACAAGACAAGACTGGTGTCTTGAGGCACCAGCAGATTCAGTGTGATTTAACACCGCATCACCCATCAGCTGAGCCTCAGGAACCCACAGCACTGCAACTGGAAAGCAGAACACATTAAGCTCAGAGGTGCTGGTGCTTGGGCTGAGGACACTCACCTTTCGTCATTGTGGGAATGAATTTGCTTTCTCATTTTGTATTGCAAATCAGAGGATCCACTCTTCAGTTTCCAGTCCTACAGACTCTTGCAGAATTAAGCCAAGTTCCTTCTTTCCTATCAACATCTCTAATAAAATTGCAGGACAAATTAGATCCCTGGACAACATGGCTGCAAGCCCCAGTGCCCCTGAGGGCCTTCCACAGCCATAATCATCTAGAAGAAATAATCACATCCACTTGAAGGAGTGTAACCCAGCTGATTCCATTTAAGCTGTAGTGCAACCTCAGCCAAGCTAATATAGAGGAAAAAGCAGAAATTCTTACTGATATTAGCAAATTGAGACACACAATGAAGGGGGGTTGATTTGCAAAGTAACATTTCCAGGTAATTGCTTTTCAGAACATTATCACTACTCCAACCTGCTGTCAAGAAGGCCAAACAACCACAGTGAAATTTTCCCAGAAGTATCTTCAGTGCTGGAGAACAGGGGCTTTCCAAACTTCTGACCCTTTACTGAAAAAGCCTAGCACTGAAATCCAGCAGTTCTCAAACAGCAACAAGTCAAAATACTGGAAAATCTCAGCTTCTGCCCACTATGGCAAACATCTTTGCATTTGGTGGAAAGATCCACAGTCACATTAACACAGAAAGCAAAAGCTGCTCTTGCTTTTTTGTCAGTTTCTCCTTGCAGAGTGTGTTCCCTGAGGGAAGGGCTGGAAATAAACTTCCTCCCTAATCGATTTTCTAGAGAATAGCAGCTCCAAAAATAGTGTCATTCTATTTAGTAGCATCACCACTATCAAAGATGTTTACTTTACTAATCAATTGTATCCAATTCAGCGCAGAAATACCTATTTTTCCAGTTAAAGAGAAGGCCCCAAGACTGTGCAGGAAAGATCCTTAATTAGCTGTAGTGGGGCACTTTGAGCATTTATATTTTTTGTCTTACAATAAATGCTTCTAGGAGTGATGGGAGTACACATTAAACTCTGCCAATTACCCACTGAATCACCTCGAAGTGGTGGCTGAGATGAGCTGTCTGGCTAGGCAAGCAATAACTCCCTTTAAGAGTAGAAGTTTTGTTCTTTTAACTCTTATACCAAAAGTCACATTTTCACCACTTAATAGCAGGTCCAGAGACAGGAATTCACAAAGTGGAAATAAAACCCCAAAGTTTCAAGGAGCTCAAGCACAAATTGTACTTACAAATCAACTGAAAGGAAGATCCATCAGTAGTTTTTAAACTGCCTTTATGAAAAGCAAATTGGATTGACCATTTTGAAGTTAAAGAACTATGACTACACTACCTTTACACTAAGTCTTATGAAGTGCCAATACATTTAAATAGCTCCTCCATTAGCCTATAAATCAGCTTTAACGTTCAGTGATACTAGTAAGAGAAGGCTTTACTCCAGTTCCTGTTTCTCTTCTCGAAGTTCTCCAGGAAACTGAAGGAACTTGGTATCAACAGGCAAGTTGAAAAAAAAAAAAAGTACCAGGAAGAGACTAAGAATTGCTCTCTGCTCCTGAGTTTTGATTTGCCTGTATCCCCAGCAAGTGTATCACACAACACTTGGGGGAATCTCACACTCTTTAAAGCCAATTTACATTACAAAGGGCACAAGCTGGAGCATGCGTTGTTTTCCTTCAAGGTCTTTCCTTCCCCTCACCCTGGGAGATCACAGTAGTAGTGCTGGTGTACAGCTGCAGTTCTGGGGTTTACCCGAAGCATCTCGCCACGAAACTTGAGTTTCCTCTCTAAATTCAAGAGGCACCTCAACTCTCTGAAAGGACACCACCTCCCATAACACCTTTTATTACAGTTAGCACTACTGTGACTGAGTCTTCTTCCCTATCTGGGTCTGAGAAACATGAAATGCAGTGCTGAGCCAGCCTCCATGGGTGGTTTCTCAACAACTCGAATTTACCTTTGGGATACAAAATGAGGCTTCCTAATAATCAAGACACCTATTACATTAATATTTTCAACTATTTGCAGAGCCTCACTGTAAACTGTTTGTTCCCACCCCTTTTACCGTCACTGAGTTTACTGCATGCAACAGTACTGTAAGATGAAGCCTTCAGCACCTAGAGAAGTCACCTAGCTGTTCATACTGGCACACCAGATGAAGTATTTGTAGCAAAATTGGATGTGTGCTGGTACCTTCTACCTTCACTTTGAGGGCAGTTACAGGGCTGATACAGTAAAGTGCTTAAACATAACAGTTTTCCCACCTCTAAAGCTATAGACTTATAAACTGATGTTCAGTCTGCTTTTCATCACTTGCTTTAAATACCTTTCCATTAGTTTTCAGTTATACAATAAATGGTGAAGACACATTCAAGTACAAGATCTATCCCACAGCACTGAGCCTGCATCTGTCTGCCTTTGCAAGGATGCACACCCAACACAGATTAAGGCCAGAAACAGCATCTACTTCATCCTGCAGCTATAAGAGACTTAAAGAACATCAACAGCAATGCTTTTAAGTGCTTGATATTTATTATAAAGTATTAATAACTGAATGTATGGAAAATGATCCTCTGTACAAGAGAGTAACATGACAGCTTTTACAAGTTCTGCTATACAGTACATGAAATGCTGCACATTTTTTCAGCCGCTTCAAACAGTATTTGCTATACAAGTCAAAAAGGGTAAACTTAGAGGTTTATTTATAATACAGTGTGTTAGAAAGCACAAACAAGTAACATTCAAAATAAACAAGCTCCCAAAAATCTAAAGAAATCTTTAGATGGCATGTACACAGATTATGCTCAAGTTTCAATATACACGTTATTGTTCCCCACAAGATTCTCCACTTTACTGGATTCCTGGAACATGATGAGAATTGAGGGTGCAAGAAAAGCACCTCTCAAGCCACATAAGAACTGGATGGGCAGAACAGCAATTTCCTGAAGTGTTCTCCACAGTCTTTGGCTCTAATATTTATTACAGCCATATACTATGGCAACACAAGAGGAGAGACAGGCTTCAATTACAGTACTGTCAATGCCAATCCAGTTATCTGGGGAGCTGCTAGAACAATTCAAGGCACTCTTCCTAGTGCTGCCAGCCCACAGAAACCCCTGTGCAGGACACAGCATTTTAAGAGAACCACCAGGCTGGCCTAAAGCATGTTCTTGAACAACATGGAACAAACAGTTCAGAACAAACTCCTTCAGAATGTCCAGTTCAAAGCTCATTCATACTTCACTTCCCAGGCACACCAGCCTAAGAGAAACATTCGTGTGTGTCACTAACACTTTAAAGCACACTGCTTCAATGTGTTTAGTTGCTTCTGGTTAAAGTGGTGTAAGGTAGCAGCAGCTTTGAAGCTAGTGTTCTTAGGGCATGGTGAACCTAAGCTCACAGTAAGTTTTTAAGCCTACTTCACAGTTTAGCAGTTGTCTCCTTTGCTTTCCCTTCTTCTTAAGAGGCAGTGTCTACAATGAATCAGCTTTTACAACTGTTCCGCTTACAACACAAACCAGAATGCCAACACCCCCCAAAATGTACTCACAACAAGCTTGCTCTGATGCGTGTGGTATTGACACTTAATTGTAAGCTTCTCCCATAATATAAAACAGCTTCTAGATTGAAAAGATTTAAACATATTGCATGGTTGTATTTTACTTTTGCCTCCCAATCTCATTCCAACTATAACTGTAAACAAGTAATTTTTATAGTCCTCAGTACTGTACACCTGCATTCCCAGGAACTGGAATTCAGTGACACCTTCATTAGAGATACAGTAGCCTAAGCACAGTGAAAGTTCTGTCCAGCTGCCCTCTTCGTACAGTAACCACCAGGCCACTCGTCCCACATTCACACTTTCAGCTTCCTCTTCTGATCAAAGTAGGCATCAAATCTGGATAACGCATATTCCTGGAGAAATAAGGGACATTCAGTACTCAATACAGCAAACAGCTCCTTTCTTTTTAGGGAGGGGGAAGGATAATGGAGGCATTAACTGTGTTACTTTCCTAATCCATCATGTCCATGCACTAATTGGCTCTATTGGGAAGGATAATCTCTCCAAAGGTGTTCTGGCTTCTTAAAATTTCCTCCAATCTTGTTGCAACTCTAACACAATTAACTGCTGCCAAAATGTCAGAAAACCCAAGCACTAAAAAGGCAAGGACTTCACTGAAAAGCCTGGCTCCTGCAACACTTCCTGCAAGATATTCCAGGTACCTCACAGCCCTATCATTTTACAGTACACTGAGCACAGACCAAGAGTCTGACTGATCAGTTTCTCAAGTACAAGCAGCTACCTGGCACAGATATTGCTGCACACTGAACACCACCATGTGACAATGTGTGCACTTTGAGTACTCAGTTTCCAAACTCTCATTGCTTGTTGGCCTCTCTCTTGCAGGGGATGTCTTACTGCAGAATCAATGCTGCCATCATTCCACTTCAAGGCCTGACACAGGGCTATGCATTCCCTATATAACAGTGGGAACAGTTTCTGAAGTTTTTACAATCTTAGATATTCTTTATATCTTCTACTCTTAAGGAAAGAGCACAAACTAATAACAAATTGATTTTTTAAAGTTTTACTCCACTTAAAAAAACAGTTCCATTTGCTTTCTGATAATGTACCACAGGTTATTTAGGATTATTCATTTTCAGTTGTGTGAAACTATGATTACAAAACTTACCAGGTAACCAAACTCAATGGATGAGATCTTTGCTTGTATAATAGACCACAGGCCCCAGAAGAAGTGTGATGCAAGGGCAAACCTGAAATTACAAGGCTATATTATTGAAATACCCAGCTAAGTTACAACACATTATTTCCATGTTCTGTTAGAACAGTGTTCCCCAGTTTGGGGATGTCCACACCTTTTCTTCAGCTATGGTATTATAAAAAATTCCATTACCTTCCACAAATAGTAGTCTTTTGTTTACTCCACTATTAGTGTATATCACATAATTAAACACTACAGTGGACAGACTGTTCTTTACCACATGTAAATACCTTTCAATCTCTCTTGGCTCAAGTTCCTCCACCCAGTGAGATATATACAAGTACAGGTACCACAGTGGAAGTCTCAAGATGCAGTTGCATAAGACAAGTTACCTGTTAACTTCTACCAACACTTCTTCTTCCAGTTTGGATTTCTCTTCATTGCTCAGATTTTCAAAGCCATCATGGAATGCAGACAGGTAACTGGAAAGGAAATGAAGCTGAAAGGCAAGTAAACAACAGTTACAACTTTTCATCTCAAGATACATTTGCTTCTTTCAGACCTAGGCCAACCTACTAAGTTGGCATTTATTTTTTTCCAAACGTCAATGTTGGAGTTTGCTTTAAGATTAATGGTGGTTTTAATAATTTCTTGAAAGTATGCTTTAAGAAAAGCCATAATATTAGGACTGGCAGCATATTGCTACTGCCAACTAAGGTCACAATTGCAGTCTACAGCTACTGGACTTTTTCTGGTGGATTGCTACATGGCACATAGTAAATACTCTATCCTAAACAGCTATTAAATTACTATGATATTTAAAGCAAAGGTAGTCAGGATTAGAGGAAGTATTACATTTAAGGAATTAAGGTAGTCATGGAAGAAAGGTCTTGGGACACAGCAAGTGCAAAAGAGAATTGAAAGAGTTAAGATTTGAAGATTGTGGACATTGGCATTTAATTATATCTTACGTGTCTACCTGTTGTTTCTTTGAAGGATAGTTAAGAACACTAGCTTTGAAGAATGGGTACTTCTCATATGAGTAATCATACATCCATTCACAGAAGTGATTTCCAATGTCAAATCCTCTGAAAAAGAAGTAAAGACAAAGTACCTCAACATTTGCAAACTAGCAATCTGCTTTTGTTTAAGCAAACCCAAAAGCAAGTTTAAAAGCACTGGGCTACTCAGAACTTACTGCAGTTTTGCTGGAGGAGATAGTGAATTGATGACTAGAAAACCTTTTTTGCAAGCTATTAAAATAAATTAGTAAAGAGTTAAAAATGAAAACGACCAGCTACATGAACATACTAGATTTTGCTATGGAATTTTATATCAATGAAGACAGTAAAAATACTCCAGTATGTGCCACATCTCAGCATGAAGTCCAATATCTCTACCAATGGCATTATTGCAGGCAAAGAGATCATATTCAAAACACTCAACGTATTCAAGTTTTACATTATTGGAATTCAGTGTTTCATTGTGTTCCAGATAACATAATGATTAAATCCCAGTGCCTATACACACTTAGATCATCCTTAAAAGACAGTTAACTAGATGGCTGAGGGAAGAACAAAAAGCATGTTGTATAACCATGTAGTGAAAATGCATTATTCTCATCTGTACAGATGAAAAAGCCATTAGAAAGGACAGAAGGAAAAAACCACAAAAGCAAAGCTACCCACACATACAATGTACCCTTCTCCTCAGCTTCCCATTAGAAAGAAATTTTGACATGTAAGCAAGAAGCCATTTGTGCATTAACAAGCCCTCCAGTCTGAACAACCAATGAGCCCAAACAACTTTGCCTCTGCCCTTGCCTATACTCACCAGCATCAGAAGCATAGCTGTTCTGATTAGTTATATTTGGTAACCACCACTAACAGAGCAGAACACAATCCACTGGAAGAGACAATCAGCAGCACAGCACTGGGCCTCCCTGTACTGTGTAGAAAGGAACACACTTCCATGTAGAACAGAAAATAAAGTGCTTACCGGTAATTATAGCTGCTGTATTCAAAGTCAATGAGCATCAGCTTTTGGTTTTCTGAATTCTCTCTGCCTTCCAGAAGTAAGACATTACCTGAAAATTTTCAATTACTGCATATTTAATAATGCAGGAAAATTAGAGAAAAGCAATACTGTATATCCTAAGTAACACTGTTCAGCTAATCTCAGTTTTCCCTTATACCTGCACAGAAGAATTACAGGTGTGCTGGTTTTGGCAGGGGTAGTTAACTTTCTTCACAGTAGCTGGCACAGGGCTGTGTTTGGATTTGTGGTGTCGGTAACACAGGGATGTTTTGGTTACTGCTGAACCGTGTTTCTGCAGAGTCAAGGTCTTTTCTGCTTCATACCCCACCCCAAAAGGGGGCTGGGGGTACAGAAGGAATTGTGAGAGTAACAGCTGGAACAGCTGACTCCAGCTGAGGAAAGAAATATTCCACACCATATGACAACCAAGCTCAGTGTATAGAATGGGAGGAAGAAGGGGATGTTTGGAGTGATGTCGTTTGTCTTCCCAAGTCACTGTTACACCTGATGGAGCCCTGCCCTCCTAGGGATGGCTGAACACCTGCCTGCTCATGGGTAGCAGTGAATTAATTTCGTGATTTACTTTGCTTGTGTGAGCAGCCTTTGATTTCCCTATTAAACTGCCTTTATATCAATCCATGAGTTTTCTAACTTTTACCTTTCCAATTCTCTTCCAAATCCTGCTGGGAAGATTGAGCAAGTGGCTCTGTGAGGCTGAGCTGCCAGCTGGGTTTAGTTGAACCATGACTACAGGAAAAGCCAACTTGCACTGGCTGTTCACCAGCTCCCAGCAAGTGGAGATATACATGATAAACCTTGTAAAGCTGAAAGCAAGAAAGCTTTCTTCTCTACAGGTAGAGGCAGATTTGTTCTTCCAAAGGTCCTATTTCCCCAGTTTAGCTTGCAGCTGGCTCAGGTGGCACTATCGGCCTTAGCAGGCCTTGCTGCATTGTTTCTTTCCACAGCTTGAGATCTACAAATTTTGCAGCATCTCTCATACCTGCACAGCACTATCATTGATCATACAACACTTGGGACAGAAAATGCTTTTCAGCAGCCTGAAAGTCACAGTCTGATCACTCTGCTGTTCTAATATGTGGCACAAGCAGTACCTATATGAAAAGATCAGGAGATTGCTTTATCTGTCTTTGAATTCACATAGTCACTACAATTCATCTAAAAGACATCAAGTCTGCCTCTGTTAAATGCCAGTTAGTAAATAAATGCAGAGTAATGTCAAGTTCTGCAATAGTGTGACCCTTCTTCACAAATACATCTGTTCTTCATGCCATACTCTTGCACCAACAGGAAAAGCAGCACAGTATTTCACACACACTCCCAAAACCCTTGGAGTTTTAGGCTCCCTGGCTTGCCCCAGCCCAATTATGCTCTGACTCCCCCAGTACTGCACCTTGCCACATCAGCAAGGAGCCCTCAAACTCCACCACTACTGAGACCTCAGGTTAGTGGTGACAGGGTGCATAAATACAGCATACCCAACACCTTCAGCCCTGCTTCCTCTTCATCTTTTTCAACAACTGGCTCAGGAACATTGCTATTCCTTCCACGAGTCCCAGAGAGCACTAAAAATAGGTGGATAAGGTTTTCCTAATGCTTCTTACCAGTATAAGTTGAAAACTGCCAAGCCAAACTACCCTACTATCCAGTTTCACCACTCACTGTACTTCTTCAGCATCTTTCTTTTAAAATGACTCAGGTATATCCTACCCTGATCATGTCTATTGCAGCAAAGCAGAGTATGGTCTAAAGAGAAAACATGTAAGGCTCCCATCATCAGCTGTCCTGCACTAGCAGAGCACGAGTACATGCTTGGCTTCACCCAGTTATGGCACCAGAGTTCTCTGAAAAAGCCTGAAGGGTTGCAGAAGCCAGTACTTTGCTTTGCTGCTGTGGCACACCAGAGTGCACAGGTGCTGCTTCAGGGCAATACCTCCACAACGGGCCCATCTCTCAGAACAAACAGGTAACCAGAAAAGGCTCAACAGTACTGAACAGTACCAAAGTATTAGCAGCTTACCTTCTTGACAATCATTGTGGCAAAATACAACTGGTGAAGAAGTAGCTTCAAGCATAGCTCTAGAAAACAGCAATAGAGCATCTTGTAAGTAACAAATCACTAAGTTCAGTTCCAGTTCCAGACAAAGCTGAATTTTGTTGCAAGAATTTGAAACACTATTCCTTCCCAACAAGACCCTATGTTTTCAATTAGGAGCAAAACATCAGCACAATGAAGTTTGACTTCAGTGATCAGTAAGTCAGATCATCAATTTAACAATTTCATTTTGTATTCCTATGAGACTCGGGTTGGTTACAGAACCAAAAACAATTCCCAGCTTGCAAAGTAAAATGAATAGAAGGTGTTACACTGTATAACATGTTTGAACAAGTACACAAAAATCCATCCAGAAACTGTCCAATATGGAAGATAGTGGTAGACAAAATAAGCCTACCTTAGATTTTTCATTTCCTGGGGGAGATTGTAACTGAGAAGTTTGTTCAGTTTTCTGGTTTGGGATTCTCTGGTAAATTTAATTCTCAGCACTTGATTTAGATACCTGTTAAAAACAGACAATAATAGAGCATTTGTTACAATGAATATATTATTATTCCCATAGTATAACACCATTGAAACTAAAATCAAGGAAATTTGAAAGAATTACTGAGGAAAGCATTCCTATTCTTCAAGGTAACTGAAGTCCTTCATGTAATACTTTCTGGGTACAGTGAGAGCTTGTGTTCTCAGGCATTCAGGAAGAATGATCTGCTTATCAAAATTACAACAAGTCACCTTTCCCCCCCCCAAAGTATTGCATAACTTACTTTTCCATTGTTCCAAAAAGCCACTTAGGTTCCTTATTAAATGGCATTTTCATGCCATGAAATCTAGCCATCTTCTCAGCTATTTCAGCAGATATATCAGGTAAGCTTAGTTCTTCAGTGCTTAGCTTCCTGCTCTGTAATAAAATACAGTATTCTTAAAATATTTAATTAATTACAGAAGGGTGATTACCTAAAATATTTAATTAATTAATTACAGAAGAGTGATTAATTACAAACACTAGCATTAGGCTCTATGTAGTACAGTGTGAAATACTAGCATAGCCCTCAAGCAATACCCTTTTTAGCTCCCAGATGAACTTACAAAGTTGCTGCCTTTGGAAAAGCTGTTAGCCAACCTAACTTACTTATGACTTAATCAATTCTCTTCCAGATCAAGACCTGGGGAGTATCACATCTCACACTGAGAATCTCTTCAAAGTAGACCAAGTATAAATATTTAAGAACATCAAAAGCATCTCCTCTTGTTGCTGGTAAAGGGAAGTGTTACTCCACAGCTTCCCACGCAAAGTTTGTATCTAGCAAGCTTTTTATCTTCATTTATTAGCCTCTGCTACAGCTGAAAAGTTTTTAGATATCTATCCCTGGCAAGAGCTACAATGGGGCTCTCCAACACCCACTCTAACTGTATCAAATTGCAGACAGCAATTACTATAGGCTGCCAAGTATTCCATTCCCACATCCCTGCTTTTTCTGGGCAGTTCAGAGACCTTCTTGTCATGATCAATTAAAACAGCTACCAGCAGCCCACTAACTAATTATGAACAGGACTTACAGGAATGAATTCCTCCAGTCGCCCTTGTGGGAAGATTCCATACAGCTTTGGGCCCAGTGCTCTCTCTGCAAGAATGGCAAACATAACACTTTCCAGAACCATGGCTTCTGCCCCCTACCAAAGAAATTACAGCATTAGTTGGTGCTTGCACAGAAATCAACTGGGGTGTGTACAACAGCTAAACTGCTACAAGGTGAGAAATTTCAGGGCTAGCTTTGAAAAGACTCAGCATTTAACTAACCAAAGTTTCTTGACTGATAACTTTTAGTCAGTATGGGAGCAATACAAATATTTTGCTTTCAAGTTTAAAGCTGGTGAGGAAAATCTATGTTACTTAACAGGTCCTGTTGGTGGGCCAGGTCAAAGAAAAAGTACAAAAACCAAAACACCCTCTCCTCTCTAACTTGTGGGAACTCCACAAATTCATTTCCTGGAGGAGTTCATCCTACTGAAACACTGCACAGGAACTACAAATATTATCCCATATCAGCTCCTTTAAACACACTTCAGAACACTGCCTCATAAAAGGACAATTTAACTACACAAGTGAATGAAGTGAACGACTGAGCTAAACAATTTTTCATTTAGAAGAACGACTTAGGATTTCTTTCTGTTAAGCAGAACAGAACACTTTTTTTGACGAGAGGAAGTAATTTAAACTCCTGCTAAGGAACATGTGTGTGTGAATAAACATTCTTTCCTTCCTACCACCAAACATACCTCAAGTGTCAATAACTTTGCTCTAAGGCTTTCTTACACAATAAACATGGTTCATAACAATGACAAGCTGTCAGCTTTTTAATATGAATGTTTAAAAATTAATAGAAATATGAAATATGTCTAAAAAACAGCTAAAATCACTGAAGAGTAGCTTTATTCATGGGTAAAATTATTTGTAAGTAAACACAGAGATCACATTATAAATCTCTACTTCTAGCAGTTTTGTTAACCAAAATCCAGCTCTACTCAAATCCTAAACATCTGCCAAGCCTCTGACTACTTTTGAGCAGCTCATCTCTAAGTCTGATCCATGACACTTAAGAGCACAAAATTAAGAAAGCTCTCAGGTATTTCTGACTACAGCTCCGTTTGTATTATTGCAGTCAACACAGTATGAGATAGTATATAACAAGTTCCACTGATGCCTTAGGATTTTAGCTTTTCTATTTTTCAAACATTTGTAATCCTGCAATTCTTTAGTATGTAACTCTAAAGTCCACACAGAGTGTTAGCTACTGTTTTCCCATTTTGGTTAGGCAAAAGAATTCCTCTCCAGGTCTGAGACCCAAGGACACCTTACTGTCTCAGGCCCCAAGAAATGTAAACAAAAGTGGGGTGGGGGGAGGAAACTGGGGGTAAATGACTTCATTACCTGAAGCTGTAATTCAAAGATTAAACCCCAATATGCAAATGTACCAAACTTACAAAAGTACAAAATCCCATGACCCGCTGTCCATTTTGGGTGAAGCCCCTGGGGGGGCTCTGTCTGCCCTAAATGTACCTGAAGGCCCTTCAATAAATATAACCTCTTTTACCTTTCCTAATTTTGTGTGGCTTCTGTTTTTAGGTAGTAACTGATAAGGGATCACCACTCCTGAGTAAAGTCCATGCAGTACAGTTGATAAATTACTTTTATTATTGGCCCATATCATCTTATTCTGACATCCTCAGGAAATACTAGTATTTCATATTGAAGTGTAGTAAAGACTCATGTAACTGTGTTACTTAACTGAGAATTTCAGACAATTTGCATTTGAATGTATTGCGTCTATGTCCTCCACTTTTTTCATCTCAGCTCCTCAAAGCACCAAATGTATTATCCACTAACACACCAAAAATATGTTCTTTTAATCATTTCACATGCCTTCACCATCACAGGTCTAAACTTTTCCATTCAGTTCTGGAACCTAATGCCAAGCACCCAAAAGCAAATGAGATACAAGCTACTGAATGTCTGCTCTATTATTAACCAACACTGTTTGGCTGCACCTGGTACAACATCAGGGTGTTCCAAGTCTGTTCCCGTTAAGGTGTCAGGTCCTTGTTTTCATATCTTACTGAAAAACCAACTCACATTTCTTGGATAACAGCAAATTAAAAAAGAAAAAGTTATTCATTAAGACATCTCCTCATGCATCAGAAGTGACAAGCACTAGAAGAACTTCCTCTACTGAAACAGAATGGTCACCTGAGAAATAGTTTAGTGAGAGCTCCAGAATAATACCATCTGTTACTGTCAAACATAGGATAGGTGTGCAAAGAAACCACTAAAGGGCATTAGAAAATTCTACAGCATATTTCATATGGACACTGAACAAATCTAGGTATCTGACTCTTCAGATTAACATTCACCTGATGACTTTAGAGGATCAAGCATTGTACCCAAGTAAATTATGTATCTCAATGCCTTCAAACACTTATACACTTACGCTGCCAAGACAACAACCTGTTGTTTTAAGATCTAAAGTGCTCAAGTTTCAAAGAGATGCATCCATAAGCACTTGTATTTAAATATCTAGAGAGGACTGGACCGCTCATGTTTTTAAATGAATACTTAGAGATGAATGTTGCATTTCAAACCTAACAATGATAAACACTTTTTACAAGACTTTTCCAGGATGCAACTGTCATACAGGCCAGGAGAGATCAAAAGCCTTTCTATGCTTCAGTTGGAACTGAAGCTTCTGCTTTTCTCCTGCCTTAACAAAGATCACTATAAAATACACAAAGTAGCTGTATTCTGAGGAAAATTACCCCAAATTATAGCAAGATAAAACACAGAATCCCTGTTCAAACACCTTATGAGCTGACAGAAGACTATCCAATGTCAAGACACAGTTGTCACACACCATGCAGTTCAGAAGCTTCAATGCTTTTGTCAAGTGAACCCAGAGGATTTTATTCTCCCTAAAGGATATGCTCTCCCCTAATAACCTAGACACAAGAAAATTAACAAATCCATTCTGACAGTAGTTCTTGAGAACTAATTTAACAGTGAAGTTTCAGCATTATGAGATTAATAGCAAAAAACAACCTCTCAACAGAGAATCACTATTTTCAGGCAACAAATACCACAAATGAAGTTCTGAAGTTCAAAACCTTGTTTCCTGTACTGCAGAACTTCTATGAGCTTCTGGCACCAGGGTGGGGCTTATTTGGACTTTTGTTTTCTAACTTTTACTATTTTTTTTACAGGATTGGGGTGAGGGAGAAATCAAGCCATCTCCGTTTTTCATCTTTGAAGAAAAGTGAGGTACCAAACCAGTACATTTTTCAGTTCAATCTTGGTTAACTGATTGAAGCTGTTCCAGTAAACTAAACAAAGTTCAACAAAACTTCAAAAGCACTCATTCAACAACAAAAAATTTAAAACCAGTTTCAACTCACTAGGAAAAAAACCCCAAAACAAACAAATGCTTGAAAACTGTTTCAGATGGCATTCCCAGAAGGCAAAAAATACAACGGGAGAAAAGCAGCACTTATCAATTGAGTACAATGTACTTTTCCCCAGTCACTGCCAAAATAATTACAGAGCTGAAAACAGAGTACATAACAAGCCAGGCATCTGGCTAGCATGCTGCAATGCTATCCCTTACTGAAAAAATACTGCCAGGGTAGAAATCTAAATTACCAAATCCTGTTCAGATGACTTTATGAAAAGTTACACTCAGCTAAACATTGTGCTGCATGAGAATAAATCGTTCTAAATGCAAGAACTTTAAAATTTGCAGAGCAGAGAATTCAAGCACAAGGCTAATCAGAAACACATTATGTTCAAGAGCTCTCCAGCTCCATATATTTTCCTCAGAGGAGTTCATCAATTTAATAAAAAATTAGGGATTAGGTAAAGCAGAGTACTGACCTTCATCTACTTAAGAAGGAAAGGTCTACTACTAGAAACAGCAATCAGTACTGATACCAATGTTCAAAATGGTAACAAACCCTTTAGGGCTGTTTCTTCATAATGTGGGATGCTTAAATCTTTCCAAACTATGTCCAGACACTCACATTATAATGTTGCTTCTATGAACAAATAAACTTCTTCATTACTTTTTACATTTTCTAGACACAGTCCAGGTGGAGTAACTACTGGTTTAAAGCAAGCAGGATCCCACATTTCCCTATAATCTACAAAATTCTGTGAAATAAGCAAATGTAATTACTCACTTGCAAGTCATTTTCCTTCTGAGACTGTACAGACTCGCCCTTATTACAGGACCTCTATGAATGAGAAAAAGCAAAGACAATGAGAAGAAGAAATTTAAAATTATTCACCTGCAACCACCAGAACAAAGGGAGTAGAAGTACCAGCTACAATTAACTAGAAGTCTCAACACTGTCTTGGATCTGTGACAGCTACAGCACTAGTATCCATCTGACCTCTGACCACCACACTTCCAACAATTCCAAAGTCTTTCAAAAGGATGCGCCACTGAGACCGAGCCACTCAAAGCCACCTGATTTTCAGGTATGTTTTTATTGTTTCCCAGTCTTTCAAAACAAGATTTCAATGCACCATAAGCTTAGAGGAATGTTTTTAATTAAGAGAAAATTAAGTCCCTCTGCATGACATCTGGGATGAGATTCTTCCAGCCAAAGCACTTGAGACACATTACAGAGATTACATAAAAGCCTTAGAAGGACTATTGAAAGAGGCATTTTATGAAGGTTGCAAAGCATTTGCTTTTTCCTATTACCTTATCTTCCAAATTTCTTGTAGCTAAAATTTTCTGATTTAGAGCATGCTGTCTGGGCTATATGTCCAATGTATCACTGGCTGCAAATCCAAGTCTTTTCTACAAAAGAATTGCACACGTAAGCTAAAGGTGTCTCAGTAAATGCTACAGTACCCTGGCAAAACTTTAATGAATTCCATGCATAATGTATTGTGCTAGGGTTATTAACAGTCATTATAAAGCAGTTTCAGAATATTAAACCATACCCCAGCAATTGAACCCTCAATGGCACATGCTTTTAATAGAGCTGCACGTTTAAAATTCAAGATATATTAAAAACCTTGTCCTTTAAAGGGTTTGAAGGTAAGGAGAAGAGAAAGCAAATATCTGCTTAGAATTAGTGACAGTTTGTGGCTGCTATTTATGTTGCAATTCCACCACTGACTGTTTAAACCAGACTAGCTTTAGAGGCCCATAAAGGCAGCCTGCATCTCCACCTTCTGAACACAAGCATTTCATTCACAGAACCATGTGCATACCTTTCTGTTCCAAAGCTCTAACATGTCCAAAACAAGGGTGGAAATATGAACTTAATGGAACACAGTTAAGCAACACCAGCTGCCTTAAGTACAATACAACAAGCTAATGATTTACACAGGCTATGCAGTTACAGTATGTCAGAAGCTATAGAAGAAGGATAGTTAACATCAATCGATGGTCTTTCAGCAAGTACTTCCCATAACACTACCATATAAGTTTAAAACAAGACAATATGGAAACTACTATTACTTTATATTACTTTCAATGAAATTAATAAAGTCCAAACATATTCACTACAGCTAAATGTGTAACTACTCAATAGCATTAAAATCATTTACAGAGGGCTTCTCTGAACAAGCATGTTCTACATCAATACCACTCTCAGATTTTTCTTGAACAGTCAGAAAGTTACTCACCATTCAGGAGTCTTTCCTGACAAATGGTGCTCTCAGAATGGTTCAGTGCATCAGAAGGTAAGCAGATTAGACTTTTGCCTACAACCTGAACTGGCATCTGCTTTCCAGAAGTCATACTGCATAAAGAGCTAGCCAGTTCCAGGAGTCCACCTCAAATTAGTGTTGGAGATAGTCTAATGGCATCTACTGTGCCATTAGAAAGGGATAGATAGTTAGGGCTTTACTGCAGAGTCATCACAAGATGCCATCATTCTGTGGCATCCCTTCCTCTTTTCTGTTCCCTCAGCCTGGAGCATTAGTTTTCAGAAGAAAACAAATACAAACTTGTAAAAATTTGCAAATATGAATGGGAGCTTGGAGAAGATCAGTCTTTAGAAGTGGCTCTGTACTCAGCCTAGGATTAGGGAAGACTTCAGTACACATGGTCAAGAAGAACAAGTAAGCAGGATCCAATATTATGCATCAGAAGTTTAAGAGTTTAACAGATATTGAAGTAGTAAAATTTGATTGGTTCCTGATTGCACAATCACCTATGAGAACAGCAGTTCAAAATTAAGCATCTCATATAATGATTTCATCAACCTACACAGCTCACTTGTTTTTGATTAAACCAATCAAAACTTCAGTGTTTTCATAATTCTAATAGCTCACTCCAATTTATGTCTGATTCTGGGAGCTATTTACATCAATCGAAATGAGGAGATTTTTAATTACCCAAAAAAAGAGAATTACTGAATAATTGCTAGAGCTTTTTAATTGTTGTCTCTATATGGAAACTAACTAGAAATGGACATGTGTTCTACAGCTTTAGGATTTCTTTAAATATTTGTTCAGAGCTTCTTGTATTGTGGAAAGATTTATTCTCAAAGCCCTGAGAAAGTTCACTACAGTTTTAGTAAGGGAGGACAACTAAATGCAACAGAAGTTGTTTAGAGTCTAATTTGTGATTGTGTAAATTGATTTTAGTGCAGGACACAAGATGAAAATCCTACAATGGGAAACAGTGCACATTGATCTGTGAACAGAAGATGACCAGACAGTGTTTATATGTCTGGCAATTTGACACAGAAAACTGAGTTCTCCTTAATGCCCCCAGTTTATTTCTCTTGTAGCTGAAAGATGAGGTCTCTACCAAAAAATCCAAATGATGCTTGGCCAGAGAATTCTGTACAGAGAAGGAACTTGCATCCTTTTTTTTCCCTTAAATAACTTTGAGCTCTGCTCACAAATTCAAATCTAACATTTTTAACTCAATTTTTCTGAGCTTGCTCAGCTTTAGTTTTCAACACATAAAAATACTGCAATACTTTGATTTAGACAAATCCCTAGGAACACAAATCTCAAGAAAGCATCACAAGGAACTGCGTCAGAGGTTAGAGGTGACATGTGCAGGAAAAACTTTTCTAGAAGCTGTTAGAAGACATCAATTTGAACTTCAGTGTATGGAACAAAACCAGCTTTAGATTCAGCAATAACTTTCAGCTTCTAAGGATCTACCATCCATCACTTATCCCTGTCAGACCTGAATGAACTGATACTAATTTGCTGAAGTCCTAAAAGCCTAGCACATGAAGAATTCCCAATTCAAGCCCCACAAAAGCCACATCTCCAATCCTCTACAGTTCAAGTTACCATTCTCTCATGAGGGAACAGAGAAAAGGAAGGGGCAGTTTTCTGATATTCTGTTATGGCTGTAAACATTCAGATGCACAGACAGTAGCTGGTGCTACTTAAGGCTTACTTTTAAACAATGAAATCCAGTACTAAAGAAAATGAAAGCTGTAGAGAATGCTCCACTTCAGAGATCTCATACTATACCGTGAATCGTGTCTGTCACCTGGAAACCAGAGTGCTCTAGGCACGATCGCATGGGCAAGCCTGCAGCAGAGAACACATGCATATACAACTAAAGTGGTACATTACCCCCAGAACCCCCTTAATGCCACCCAACACAAATATATCCCCGTAAGAGGTGCTTGGTTTCTTTCAAGCCGTCTGCCAGTGCCAGGGATTTGTAGTTACTCCATGCTACAAACAGACATGGACACCAACAACCACAGAAGACGTTGATAATTACAGTTACACAGCAGTCTGCATTTTATTTAGTTACACAAAATAAAAGGCAGCAAGGCAGGTATGGAAAAAGATTTACCACAGAACTGTGGCAACCATTTATACTCATTTAGCATCTGCTCACAGAGAAATTGAGAGACCAGGGAGGAACATTAGGTATATACTGGTTTGGTTTTCCTTGTTTGAATACAAATTTTGTTTTGGCTGTTGTAAAGTAACAGAGCCCCAGTAAATCAGAGTTCAAGGTTCTTTTGACATGTGTAAAAGAATGGGAATAAATCTCCAAGTTACCTTTAGATAGGTGAACTTAAAAATTCACCTTAATTTGAGCTTATTTTTTGTCGATGCTATCTTATGTCAAAATCCTAACAGCATTTTCAAGATGTTATTCTGAAATTAAGTAGAAACACTACAGTGATCTGCATATGAAATCCAATTTTAAAGTCTGGACATTAAGTGGCATATGGTTGGAGAACCTTTTGTTCCAGTTGTTAACACTAATACTAGCAACAGTTAAAGACATTTTGTCATGACGAGTTTGACTTTCAGTGCTCCCCTTCAAATTTAACAACTAAGCTGGAGCAAGAATAAGTGAAGCAGAGTAAGACATTCCCCTTTTGTCAATGTAGGACATATCTGCATTGTGCCTCAAACATCGGAGTTTTAATGTGGTTAGTACTTTAATCTGTCACAAGTACAGTATTTGTCTTAAAAAAAAAGTTCTGCTCAAGGATATACTCAAGAGAAGTCCTTGATTTATAAACATCCATGCCAGTGTGACCATTCATCATAATGGCCGAGCCAGCTCAGTTCATCTCCACCCAGCTCCCCCCAAAACAGTCATGCACACAAAAAATTGGCTTAAACATATCAGCTATGACAGAGGAAGGCACAAAGCCTTCCCTGTGTGGCAGCTTTAGCCAGCTGGCATGGTTTATACTGGATGAGTTTCATGTACTGACATTTGTGTCTTCCAAAAGTAATAATAAGCAAACTGGAGCTATTTTCAAACTGCAAAAAAAGGTTCCTTTAAAAGGTGGCTCAAAGAATTATGGTGCCAGTATCATTCATTCTTAAGTTAGTAACCAGGTATCTATTTTTCCCTTGTATTCAAAATTTTAACTTAAACTTGTCTTCTGTACATACAACAATTTGGTGCAGGTTGCTATAGGTATACAGTATTTACAGTAAAGGGATAAGAAGAGCTGATATCACTGGTTTGTGCTCCAATTTCAACAGAAAGTAAAACGGACAAAGTTAAAACATGCTACAAAGGCTCAAACAAACAAGTGGTAACTACTAATACCCAGTGGCAGTTACAATTAAGTCATTGAGAATTAAGTTGTGATTTTAACATAAGGTCTCAAAACTCAACTTAAGCAGTGTCCCTTAATTTCTACAGTGTTTTTAAGCAACTTTACTAAAAAATATCAAATTACTCCCTCTTAACAGGCTTGTCATAGCATTCTGCTTATGCCACCCAGAAACTCGCAGGAATCCTATGTGAGGTTTTCAAAATACCCCAAGAAAACAGTTTGCTTATATTTTAACTTGCATTTAAGGTAAAGGGGCTGGAAGAGACAAATGTTTGTTGACAAAAATTGTGAACCTCAATGCAATCAAAGTTTTACCTTGGGACTTTCTCTGCTTACTTAACCATTAGTGAACTGCACCAACAAGAGCAGTCATTTCACTGCCACTACGGAAATAAAGGAAGTTAGACATCTCAAAAGATCCTTCAACACCAAGAGTAGAAAGGTTAGAAAGTTATGAACACACTTTCAATTTTCAAACCAAATTAGTTCTGATTTTAGAGCCCAAAAATTTATTTTGATTTCTTCAATGGATAGGGGCAGAGAAAAAGTAAGTTAAAAAATACTTTGAGGGAAGAAGAGGGCAATCAAATGCTAAAGTCTACTTTATTTTTCCTTTAAAATGTAAGGGAAAGGCCATATTTCTTCACAGCTCTTGGGCAACAGAAGCTCTACCACTACAACAGTTTTACAGCCCATGTTCCTACTCAAGCTTTCTACATACTAATTCAGCATTACATTAAAGCCATCAATAATGCTGAAAAAAAATCCCTAACTTCGCATCAGTCCTAAGAGTCATTTTGAAAGCAAAGTTTCACATCACCATTTTTTTCATTCTGCTTTTAGTTTCTCTTTAAAACTAAAGACTATTTAAGCTTGAATTAATGAACTTCTACACACTTTTCTTGTTTAAGAGTTTCACTTTCCCAACACACATATGGTGGTGTAGCCAAGCAATTCATGCTATTCCAAACCACTGGAATATTTTACATATTTCTGGTGAACTTTGCTACCATGGGAAAGTTAATAACTCACATAATATAAAAAAAGAAAGCTTCAAAGTCAGTAAAGCAACAGTATCTAATGAGACTTTTAATAGTAAGCTTGGTCAAGACAGCAGAAGCAGGAAGAATGGGCTGAAATTTCAGGAACAGAAAATCTTCTGCAGATATTGGATCAGTTGCTCAAAGTAAGTGACTGAGTACTGGAAAATATAAAATGAATGGATAATAAAACCAGACCCTCTAAGTCAAATAGAAACAATTGGCAACATACAGATGTAATGTTATGAAGCTGCAATTTTTCATAAGGTTAAACACATTATGATTGCTTATTTACGATATAATCAAGTGTGTAGCAGAGATGGATAAGATCTGCTGTACAGTCCTACAGTAACAGTCTGTAAGCTTTAGAAGAGATCACATTTACAAAAATATTCTTGCTTTTAAACGTTACTATTTGAAACAGATTTGCCAACCACTTCTCTTAAGGTTTGACAAATTTAAATATTATTTACATTTGACTAACCAAAGAAAAGTAACATTAAAGGAGTTCAACAAAACATCTGGTTAAGCTTCTATGCCAGCTATGAGGCATATCACACATTTAGGAAAGCATGTTTTGGAATGAGACAACTGTACAGTATTGACGTTCACGCTTCATTTTTATTCTAACACTACAGACAGATTTTCCAGCAACACAATTACCCATGAGATCTAATAAAGTGCTTGAGCAGTGTACAAGCTTGACAAAACCTTCAACTAATCTCCAAGATTCGTAAGTGCTACCAAGATTAAAATTAAGCAGTTTAGTCTCTTGTAATCTTGCTAGTTATGTCAAAGTCCTACACTCTGTACAGAAGCAAACTTTTCTGAAACACCGCAGTCCAAACTTCAGACCATAAACAAAACATTATTGCTCAAACAAACAGCAAATGAGCCTTCAGCTAATACACGCCAGTCAGGATCTGTGTAGAAACGAGTGTAAGTTCTAGCCAATAACAAACCATAAAGAAAACTGCTTTCAGCTAGCAAACTATCCCCACCTCAAAAACACATTCCCCGCAGGATAAAGCTGCATAATGTCACAAATTAAGATCTCCAACACGTGACAGTGAAGCTACAGAGACCCTCCCACTCCCAAAGCACTCTATGTACTCACCATCTGCAGGATTGCACCGTATAAGCGCAGGAGAACTTTCCGTGGCTCATCTGCCACTGTCTCAACGGTGTCAGGCAGCGAGCACTGAAACAGCATGTTGCTGAGGCCACCTCTGAACAGACAGGAATACATTGATTAGCTAACTTGGATAAGCACACATCATTTTCAACAAGTTAGGAGAGCACTAAACATCCCTTTGGTATGATTAACTGGGCTACACTAACAACAAAAACAGTTTTCCAACAGCGCCAATAATTCATAACATCCAAGGCTTCAGTAAAACAATGGCAGCTTCATGCTTCTTAATGTACAGTTCACCACCCAGAGCTATTGATCCAAATCACAGCTCAAGCTATGAACAAACTGATGTTAAACGCAACAAACAACTATGTAGACCTCTGTAAATTATTTTCAGTGATGCTGGAGTCTTGTCAGATATACTTGGCTGCACGAGAAAAACAATGGCACAATAAGTTTAAAAACACGCAGTGAATACACAGCTCTAAGTCTGAATTAAGAGCTGGGATTGCTAGGATGGCCACCAAATTCAGCTATCAAGATTCAGCCTGCTGTACTACAGCATTGCTGATGAAAATCTTACTTATGCTTTCTTAGAGAAAGATTTTCAATTTTGAAATTTACAATTAAATCAGTTCTTTATTTGAAAGACTTTGCGTATGTATTTATCAAACCTAAAATCACAGTTTGTCTAATCTAGTATCTATTTAGATTGACAAACTTGTAGAAAACAAATGCTGTCACTTTTTTCTGTAAAAACCCTGTTGTAAAACGGTAAGTACATGAAAACCTAGCATGTTTGTATACCATCTGAACGACTAAAGCACAAATCTCCCTAGTTTGTGTCTGTCTTGATGAGATTCTAAGTTTCTTGATGTTCTAGTAGCTCCCTAAGAACACCCATCTACTCAACCCACATTTTCTTTACTGCATTGCCTTTCTGCATTCTTTTCCTTATCATTATGTTAATGAATGAAGTTTTCAAAATTCCCTTCTGCAAGTGATTTTGCCTATAATATGTAATACCTTGCAGTGAGCTTGGATTCCAAGAATCCATAGCAGATCCACAATGTAGTGGCTAAAATGCAGTTCTCAGTCCTAACCTGACATTCCTTTCAATGCTTTTCCAAATATTCTTCTGTGCTCTTTCAACACAGTGGGGAAGCGGTAAAGACTTTCTGGAGAAAAAGGCTACCAAGAAGGAGACAAGGGCTGGCCTACATATCCAAAGTTAACAATTGAGAAGGGAAAAAAAAACCAAATCAAAAAACAGTAAAACAGCAGCTGCACAATATGCTTAAGAAAGGAGACAGAAAAGAACCAGGTGGCTTGGCAGGCATCCAAAACTGGATGTTTAGAGACAAGATACGAAGTAACTTTGAACCATGAAGGTGAACAGGTTGGAAAAAACCCCAAGAGACAGATGGAAAGGATATCAAAGAAAGAGCAGAGCCAGCTATTCAGAGCCAATCTGAACATTGGTTACTTATACTCACTGCACTTCTGGCTTTACCTGAACTGCGCTAAACAGATTTTTTGGAAAAACACATTTGCCACCTTTCCTAAGCCTCTTAAAAAAAACTTTGGTGAAAACATCAATGTTGCCCATTTTTCACTGTAAAATAGCTAGTTTTCTCTGTTAGACAGTCTCAAGGACGATTTCTGTAAACATAGCTATATTGTTGTAAAAATTATCTTTTTACATTCCTTTCCCATGGACACAGATCCTTTTGACAGACACTTCTTTTAACCAATATAGTTAGAGACGGAAGTGTTAACTTTCTCCAATGATCTATGATTTCAAAAAGTGTATATAAGAATTAAACAAAAGGGGTTTCCCCCCCTTTCCGCCCTTGCTCTGAACACGAGAACACATTCGGACTCCAGCTCTCATTATTTCTGCATCTTCGACTGATAAGCCGGGATAAGCGGCTAATAACAGGCATCCCGGTAATACATCAATACTTAAATAGAATAAAACACACTGAAAAACAATTTACAAAAAATACTGGACTAAAGCTCAAGAATCTGTACAGTTACATGCCTTCAACAAATACTCAGCCCGCACAGTGTGTGAAAATCCAGAAACTCTTATTTTTATACCAGACAAGCCAAACTGGAGTGTCTTACTAATGCTGAACTCAATTAAACAGAAGTTTCACTATAGTTTTATGTACTTAAGACTTCAAAAGTTACGTCTAATCAAGGAAATCCA
The DNA here is from genome assembly GCA_013398175.1 of Climacteris rufus. Lineage (NCBI taxonomy): Eukaryota > Metazoa > Chordata > Aves > Passeriformes > Climacteridae > Climacteris > Climacteris rufus. The sequence goes on along the minus strand of VZRZ01003178.1, from coordinate 60,961 downwards.
TATAGGAGTGTAATAAAAGGCATTGTTCTCCTCTAAGGTCAATAGACTCAGCAGCTTGTTTAAAGGTCAAAAGGGCACACCTCACTCTTATACAGATAAAGCTACCAGTTACTTTACTGACAGCTGTTCATGAATATAATTTTGCAATATTGATGGACACGCTGGAGAACGCACACTGAGTGAAACCAGGATTAGCAAACCAAGATGATGCATTTTCCAGAGATGAAAGTGGTGAGAAGACTTTGGCCCAAAAAACAGCAACTGTCAATTATCATGGCTTTACACATTCTTAAGTTTCAGCCCATCTTCTCATCCTCTGAATCTGAAAACCACCAAGCCATTTTGAAGTGGTATCTCACATAGCAGGTTTCCAAGAAAGGCAAAGTCATAAAAATTCTCCCCCTTCATAAACCCCTTATGATCATGTCAAGTGAGCAGAAATGATACAGAAAAACAAATACTGCCTGCATTGGGTCTCAGACTTCAAGAAGTGTCTTAAAATACATTTAGAAATGAGCAGAATAGGTTTTAACCATACTTTTTACATCAACTCTTTATGTTCCCTTAGCTTCCTAGGGTAGATGTGTGCATATTTTGTGGATGAAAAAAAGTAGAAACTCTGGGAAAGCAAACTCGGAAGGGAAGAAGCTGACAACAGCATCCTTTGAAACTGGACCTGACTCTACGTTTGATTAGGTAGAATGATCAGTCAGGAAGATGTGAGACAAATGGTGCATAAAGAGGAAAGTCTGAGCTAACATCAGTTTAGTTAAAATAAAGAGGCTACTTAACTCCGCAAAAAAAGGCAAAGATTTGAAACACATTACATCATACGGCTTCTAGAACATCCCCAATTTACATATTTCTGCTGCCAACGTGCTGAGTCATAAGCACTCGTTACTGTGTGCTATAAAAGATGACTCACAACACCGACACACCGCGTTTACCTGCTGACTTCTCAGTGGGGAGCAGCCAGCGCCGGCCCAGAGGGGCCCTTTTCCCCGGCACGGAGCTCGGGGCGCGGTGCAGCGCTTCGTGCCGGCTCCATCCCGCTGCCCGCCCGGCGCGGGGCCGCGACGGGGCCGAGGCGATGCAGCCGCCGCCGCCCCCCGCAGTACCACCCGCTCCGGGCCGGGGGTGCGGCAGCGCACC
>VZRZ01003178.1:6729-59372 GCA_013398175.1 Climacteris rufus | reverse complement strand
GGGGTCCTTCCCCTCGGGGTCGGGGTGAGCCAGCGGGGAGGGCGGCTGCCCGGCCGCGGCGGACCCGCGGCCCAGGAGGAGCCCGAGCGGGGACGGGTCGGCGTCGCCGTTGCAGAACTTAGTTTTCATGGCGCGGCGCGGGGGAGGCGCGGCGGCCGTTGGGGCGGCGGACGGGGGTGGCAGCTCGTGCACGTCCCTCCACCGTCAGCGCCGGCGGAGAGTGAGCCGTGCGCTCGTGCCCGGCCCCCCTTTTATACGGCGTGTCGGCACGCGGGCCCGCTCGCGCCTCACGCTTCACGGTCGTCTGCCTCCGATTGGCTGGAGCCGGTCCTCGGCTCCTCCCCCAGAGAGGGGGTGGGTAGGGAAAGGAAGGGGGGAGCGCACGCTCGCTCGGCTCGCGGCCCCTCCAGGCGTCTGTGATTGGTGCGCGCGCGCGCGAGGGGAGCACGAGGCGCTCGCCCGCGGGGCGGGGGCTGAGCCTGAGGGGAGCGCTGAGGGAAGGTGAGAGGGAGGCAAGGTGAGAGAGAAGGAAGGAAGGAAAAAAAGGAAGAAAAAGAGGGAGGGAAGAAGGGAGAAAGGGGACACCGCTGTGCCGTGGAGCTGCCGCCCCTCGGTCCGCGATGATGCGGTGCTGGATGGAGCCGGCACTCCCTCAGACAAGGCTGGCCGCGCTGAGGGCTGTACAACGTGCCGGTGTCATTCAGTCCGTGACGTGCTATCGAAATATGTAGGAAATCTCCGCATGGTGCGAAGTGGGTCTCGGCAATGGACATTATCTTTACTTAAAGTTCGGTCCTTACTGAAAGTTCCCGAGTTACTTAGTTACCGTGTGAGGGCTGGCTCATGCCCGCATGGTGAACTGGTCTCTCGTGGCTCGGGAGAAGATCGTGCCTGAACAGAAGGGTAAAGCGGCGGGAACAAGAATAATGTCCACACACAGTGCTTTCGAGCTGAGTTTCGTATAGTTTTGGCACTGGAAATACGCTTTTCTGTTTTGGGAAACGCCAGCACCTGCCTTAGGGTCCTTCCTCCGCAGCAGCCGAGTGTGGGAGCGGTGATGTCACAGCCCGCTGGAGGAGCCGCGGCTCTCCCGCCCCTCCAGCCGGAGCGGGGGCATTGTCGCCTGATACCTTATAACGCCTCGTCATAAATGAGCAGTAAAGCAATAAATCCCTTGAAGCCTTCAACTACCTTTGCACTTCCCTGATTTTTTTCCCCCCTCCGTTGGCTGTTCGCCCTTGATGGTCTTTTTCCGCATAGGGTGAGAAGCTTGTGGTCTCTTGTAATAAAAGTCGCCGTTATTGTGGAGATCATCGTTAAAGCTGGGGATTGCTGGGACCTGAGGGGGTTCCTGATATGCTCCTTCCCTCATCCTTCTCCAAACTATTTCACCACATGGACTGCTCCCTGATTTTGTTATATGCTTCACTTTGGCACTGTAGTGCTGGAAAATCACCATGTGGTCTAGGGATTTTCGGGGAAGTGACAGGAAGCTCCAGAGCTGGCTTGGGAACACGCTTTGTGCTGGCAAAGCAGCTTCAGCACAACCAAAGCTGTTTAGGCTGAGGCATACCAGACCCTAGTTTAGAGGAGGGATGATGTATGAGTTAGGGATGCCAAACTGGGACAGAGGAGACAGAGATTTTCTTTTCTCCTTATACCTCAGCTCTTCATTTATGAAATAAAATCCTTTAACTCGGGCACAGGTTAGGATGCTGGAGGGGAGACATACAGTGACTGCTGGAGATGGCAACACAGGACTGCAGAGGGGTCCTTTCTTTTTCAGGTCCCTGCTCAACTACCTTACAATATCACTGATGTTGAACAGCTGAATAGAAAGCAAGTTCTGCAGATGGAAAGCTCATTCTGCAAGAAACACTGATGTGCCTACATGTAGGAAGAAGTGGTGAAAATAGCAACAAAAATTGTGTTTCACGGGGCAAGTGCTTGAGCTTCACGTTGCTTTGTCATGATAGCATGAGTAACAGGACTTTTTATTTTTTCCTAGAGTTATTTGCCTGATTTTTTTCTAGATTGCTACCAGTGTGGAAAGAGAAGGCAGTGAAATCAGAGAAAAAATATTTGTTTTTCCTGGGTATAGAGAATTCTATCCACTTTCACTGGACAAGAAAACTCCAACTCGTTGCTACTGGCCATTTCACTGACAGTTGTTCAGAAGCTTCGCTTTAAAACCTCCAATAATCTCTTTCAATATATCAGAGAATTTAAAAGGAGATAGGAAAATTATGAACTATTTTTTTATAACCTTTTTATTACAACACACCCTTTCTTAGTGCAAGTTTAGCTTGGGTTTCAGTCCTCTAATGACTTCCGTTTTGATAAGTGCCCTGGATCCACGTGAAGGCCACATGCATGTTTCCTTGAGACTTTAGTTCTGCTCACGACACCGTTTATTGGTTTAACACTTTCTCAGCAGTTAGCAAATCATTGTCATTCATGGCTGATTTTACAAAGAGGGTGTAACTCATTTGGAAACCATTCCCTGTGTTCTACAGCAAGCATGGGCTGTCACCTGGGGAGCCACGAGCATGCACAGCACAATAAAGGCAAGAACAAAGCAGAACTCATGATAGACATAAGGTGCTTAATCATGAGGTTTAGTTGATATGGAGGCAAATAGATGTGTTACTGGCCAAAATTATTTTTCTTTCATTATGGCCAAAAGTAAATGTTGGTTATTGCTTAAGATGACGCTCGTGTTTACTTTGTGGGTAGGAGTTCTTTTACCCTGCGTTGTGCATTTCAGGAGTGGTTGGCTCGAGTGGGCAGGAAGCGCTGTGGCAGCGGGGGCACGAGCTTGCTCTTACTGAAATCCTAAGCAGCAGTGCCAGAGATGGAGTGCACGATTCAAAACTCAGTAGAGGACGTGGAAAGACAGCTATTGATTTCACTAAACAGGAAAATAAATACTTTTCTGCTCTTATCCAAGAACTTCCCTCATTTGGCTCAAAGCATGCAGGAGGAGCACTGCATGAGAAATGTATACTGCTCTTCTTCATGCAGTATGCATTAAACAGATAAGCAGAGTGATATGCTCCCCTTGGAGAGCCACAAAGATGTACCTGTCCTAAGTTTTAAGTCCACATCCAACTAAAGCAGTTAGGAAAAAAGAAAACAAAATAATTTCTTCTACTCATATATGTTATATTTTTCTGCTTCTGAAGAGGAATCAAGTACACATAGCTAATGCTTATAATCAAATTCCACAAAACTAAGGCTTCTGCTAACTTCAGAATATATTAAAACCGAAAAGGCATCAGGAAAAAAAAAAAAAAGCTCACAGAAGAGAATTAAGTACTGAATTATTGGCTCAAAAACTCCAAGCCTGACTGACTAGTTAAACTACTGGACTTGGGCTTGTGAAGCCTGGTTATGTATTCAGCAGCAACTGAGGCCTGTTTCCATTTAGAAGCACCTTGTTGTTAGGTACCAATGCCAGATCCTGCTCCATGGATTAGTCAATCAACCAGCCATCTTCTTTAGTAGTGGGAAAAGGCAAATGTGTCTTTGTGTTCCTTATGTCAAATTTTACACCATAGCAACCAAGCTGCATTAGCACGCTTCTGTAGCTAGCAGGAGTGGGTTCCCTGTTTGTGTTCAGCTTCTGCCTCTATCTAATGGGTTAATTTGGTGTAGCATCTAATAAATGAGACCTGTTAAGAGAATAATTCTTCAACTGCCTGTATCCCCTGGATAACCTGGCTTTAAAGCCTGTGAAGGAAGGAACTGAGATAAGTAAGGTTAGGTCACAGACAAACACATAGTGACTAATTCTGCTGTAAGCAAGGTGCAATCTGGACTAAGCTCCCCTCTTCTGGTGTGACCAGAGCCTTGAGACTTTGTATGACCTCTGCTGTCAGCATGGAAGGGGACAAAACTGCTCATCACAGAAATCTCCTTCCCCTCAGACAGTAAAACGTATTTTTTTCTCTGTAATTTACGTTGCCTTCAGCTCCATACCATTACCATGTAATATCTTACTTCAGTGGCTGACCAGAACATAATGTCAGTCAGTCCACTACTTCCTTTGAAGTAATGGAGACACTTCAGCAAGTCCTGATGGAAATTTCTATTTTTCATTGGCTCTGAATCCAGCCTCAGTCATAGATTCAATCAGGAAACAGTCAATCATGTCTCTTTTCTGTGACAGTAAAACATGAGCCTTTTGATAATTTATTGATTCGTGTAATTTAGTGAAGCTTATTGGAATATTTTTTTCCATTTTTGTGTAAATCTTTATATCTGCAGCAAAGGGAATTGGATTGATGCGGGATTTTATTCACACCAATTGCATTGTTGCAGCAGATATTGCTTACTGCTCACAAAAAGCTAAGTCTAGAATTCTGACTCAAAAAGCACTTAACTTTCTTTCACAAGCCTCTCACTTTTATACCAAGCAGCAGCAGAATTTACTGGCAAGAGCAAATGCCATCTAGGGCCGGATCTGCCGCACGGCATAGAGAGAATGACAGGGTGCAGATCCTTTTTTCAGCTGAAAAGCTTGCAGACATCGTAATAACAGTTGTTGATAAGTTATTCCTGATTATTTTATGGACCAGTAGCAGGTCGGTATTGAGTTTGTGGATCCCCTTTCAGCAACTAGGGTGAGGCTGGGGACTTTGACACGGGAACTGTGCAGTTGTTGCAAGTCTGGGTGAGAGTTTGGGGCCGTCCTTGAGTCCCTCAGCCTCTTGGCTCACACCTCAGTGCACTGCCCACAGGGGAGCATTTCGCCATAGCAAAATACTCCCAACCTAGTCCTGTATTCAGGTAGCACTTGGAGCAGGGAGCCTGCTTTTGTTTTTCAACTCCTTGGTTCTACATCTGGTAAAACTCTTGATGAATTTTAAACAAATATCACGGCTTCTGTTTCTTGTTCCCTGCATCAACGGCCAAAAAAATGCTACTTTGAGAGACAGGGGTTCAGAAGGTTTGCAGTTTGCAGTTGTGTTAGCCACCTAGGCAGGATGCAGCTGCAAGAGAAAGGTTGCACAGCTGTCCCCCTTTCCTCTTCCTCAGTGATAGGAAGGGTGGTGGGATCATGGCAGATCCATGTCTCCTAGACACAGGTTCTCCATGTTATCCGTGTTCTCCCAGATCCATGTCTCCAGCAAAAATACGGAAGAATATGGAAAAATAGACAATAAGCAGTCTAGGGAGAACAGGGGAGCACAACATTTCACCCAAAGCCCCCTTTGCTCGTCCCTTACCAAGAGAACTTGCATGTGTTTTGATGTTGTGAGAGAGAAGATTTCAGGACTAAATTTGACACAATCATAGGAAAATAAAATGACCTGCTGTGTTTTTTAGTTTCTAGCACCAAATACTAGCAAAAAAACCGAGGTGCAGCTTTGACCCTTGAAGTACACTTGCCAGACCACACAGGGTTAAGGAGGGTAAAGGGGAGGGATTTACCCTAAGCACTGCTTGGTATTTGTGTCTCCCGTGAATGCAAGGGGAGTGTTACACCAGAAAGCAGCCCTAGCGAAAGGATAATGTGCTCATTCATTTGCTGTGTTGGTCTAAGGTAACCACAAAGAGCCAGAGCTTGTACAGTGCCAGGTACTCCAAGCAGTACACTAAGATAACATTACCTGGCCCTGGTCCCAGAGAGTGACTTTTCCCAGAGTCAAACTGACCAAGCCTTTATTATGTTACAAGCTACTTAATTTCTTACTCTGCACCAATTTAGTCTCACTGAAAAAACACATCTGGGAAACTTTCTTAGGACCTCAGATTTTAAAATCCAGTAGTAATTAGCTAAATTAGTAATTATCTTATGTCTTTTAAAAACTCCAGCCTTGAAGCTCCTGGATGTGACATGTGCTGTGGTACAACGCCAGCTTCAGCTGTAGCTGCAACCCACAGAACAATGCACCATGATGTGAGTATCACTTTTAATACAGGCACTTCAACATCTGCTTCACTTTTGGACGAGAGTCAAACTCTTCTACAGCCCCATCCCAGCTCCCCCCGATCCCAACAGAGTTCAAGAGTGCAGCCACGCAACCTTTGTCAAACGAGATTCTTGTAGCAACCTCCCTCCCCAGCCTGGGGACTGCACAGAAATCCCCTTGCAAGGGAGTCCCTCCCAACCTATGCTCAAAGAAGAAAACAGTTGCTATAGTAACCAGTTCTCTACCTGCACGGAACTGGCTCTCTCTTCCCTCTTAATCTTCTCTGGTTTTATTAGTTCTGGGCGAGAAGCAGCTCGTCAGGTCAGGGCTGTGCTTGGTTCTGCAGGCTGCAGGAATGCGTGGAAGGCACTGGAGGGGGCGGGGGGTCCTCACCCATCAGGCGGTTGTTGCTTGCTCACTTTGCCTGCTGAAGGATGTCCTGTGGGAGGGTTGCCACTACTGTCCTTTTGTGACAGAGCCACCCGAGCTGCAGAGGCTCTTTACTTCCCGTTCCTGCCCCAGCTCATCTTTTTTTTTTTTTTGATAGCACATTTTTTGCAACTCTTCCCAGGGTTAAAAATGACCACAATAAACACGGAAAACACTCAGATAATTCTAAACTACAGTAAATTGCATCTTTTCCAATAGGTCTGCTGTGGCCAGGCATTGGACTAATAGTTTTCTGCATTATGAATTCCATTGTGGAAGTGTATAGCTGGGAGCCAAACAAACCTGCTGTAAGGAATAATATCCCAGACCCAAGTCTAGCTCTGTCTATCCAACACAGACAAATTGCCTGCACAAGTCAGGGTGTGTTCCCCTGACAGCAAATGTACTGAGGAGGGTATGAGGTGGTGACTAGGGAGAGGGAAAAAAGCCACAGAATTAATTAGTGTGGATGTAGTAATGGCCACTAATGAAAGGCTGCAGAAAATCATGTAGGACAAAGCAGGTACTGCACTGTAACAAGGCAGCAGGCACTGTCACTGCTTGTGTTAAATGCTCAGAGTCTGTGTGCTGTGAAGAACCCAAAAGCATTTACTGGACACTGGCATGGACTGAGCAGGAACAAGCCAACTAGAAGGCTTCCTTCTTATGTTCATGTAGCTGCCATTACCATGATAGTAAATGCTCTACATGTAAGTACAACACAATAAAAAGATTTCAGAACACACCCACATCAATATGCTGCTTGAACAAGAGCCAGTAGTAAAATAGAAATGTGCATACTTTTCTAAAATATTTCAAAATCCATTATTGATCCAAACAACGAGGTAGTTCACAGGCTAATCTAAAAATGACTTGGACTTCTAAAATATCCTTTTTTCTCCCACTGTTTTTGCTCGTTATGCAACAATTTGCTATGCTAAGCATGCATAACAATGGACTAATAGCAAGCTGAAATAACTGATTTGTGATGGAACTTGAAACTCCAGTACTGCTGGTTATTCAAGCACGGTGCAGTTTTCCCCTGTGTTAGAATGGAAAAAGATGGATTCCAGATATGGATTCCAGACACCATAGTTTTCACTCAGGTGCTGATTATACTTAAGCAATTGGCATCGTTTTTATGGCATCCTGGCAGAGTTTCCAGTTGAAGCCAAAGAATGATTTCTAGCTGGTTATTTCCTCATGGGCCATTAAACCTCTGTCATGGGCACTCTCAATGTAAGGAGGTGGCAGAGAGAAGTTTTGGAATCTTTGGGATGCCAAGCCTGCAGCAATGGCACTCTGCTGGCAGAGCCTGGGGCGAGACACATGTTCTAGGCAAGAGCTTCAGCTACTCACCTCACTCAGACCCATTTGTTCCTTCCCAGTGATAACAATTAGCAGTCTGAGGTTAGAGAAAGGTCATTAAGTTAGAAAATGATTGCAAGTACGCCACAGTGTGATCCTTCATGGTGAACTGATTGCCACAGAAGCGGCCACTGGACTTAGAGCACACACGTGGAGGGCAGACAGGGTAAACACAGGAGGGTCACCAGAACAAGGAAGTCAGAGCATTTGAGAGGCGGGCCATGTTCTTCCTCACACACACACACATTGATTTTAAAGTGTTCTAGCCTGAAACCTAGAAAACTAAAGGTTTGTCTATTTTACACAGACACTGAGGATTTCTTAGCCTGTCTGATGAGATTTAAGTTATATTACTATTTATAGGAGGAAACACATCACTCTAAATTTCCTGTTCTCTTTTATTTTATATATATATATATCTAAACTCTCCCAAAAGATCAGATAACATTTTCAAAGTCAATCCTCTGACCTAGTATCTTTGACTAACAATATCTGGTTACTGTGCAGGTCTTTAGACTTTCAAGAATCCTTTTATTGCCATATTGGCATAAAATGAGTGGAGTGGAATTTTGTGTGAAACCCTCGAAATCATCCAGATAAACGGCCTTCATTCAGAAACAAGCACTGATAAGGCCTGGGAGGTGAGGGTAACTTCATATACAGCCAGAATGATTTCGTGAGATACCTAAGCTACCTAAACATAACAGCTGTGACCTAGTTTTTGACCCCAGAATTAAGCTCACTGTTAATTGTTACCAGAATAGCACTGCACACTATAGAGTTTTTAATGTGACATTTTACAACTAATTTAATCTTAATTTGTTTCCATTTTGACACAGAGTAATAACATAATTACTCATGACAACTAGAAAAAACTGGTTAACAAAAACTGATCCAGATTAGAAACCCTCTGAAAACAGAATGAAACCCATTGCCTCTTTAACCAGAACACAGAGTACTGACTTACAGGTATTTAACAGCTTTGTGAATTAAATAGAACAAGATATAATTAATTTCCCCTTTCCATTCTGGTGATAACACGTGCCGACTGAGTTTACAAATCCGGTTTGTTATGTATTAACCAGTCATCTGGGAATCCGATTGAGTAACACAGCAGTTGTTGCAATACCAAGACTCCCATATAAATCATGCCTGAGTCCTAAGTCAATATTGGTTCAAGTATTGATTCCCATGAGAGATAGGGCTGCAGTTGAAGAGGTTACAGGTGCTGACTGAACCATGTGAGAGAGGACCGCTCCCTCCGTGTGCATTTGAGACTGACATCAAAGCGCTCGCTTCAGTCTGAATTCAGGACAACAGAGCGTTTGCCTTCACTTTTGATACTGACACTCTCTCTAGCAGAACCTATTTTTGATGTGCTAAAATCAAAGGTACCACATTGTGTTTAAATACTAAGTTATTCAGTTATTTACACTCCAGAGAGACATAACATCTGGGAAGGGGAGAGTGAGACATGAGAAGTTATTTTTTATGGGGCACTAAAAGCAGGAGGAGAGGAGGACATGCAGGGGGTTTTTCCTGCTTATAGATGCTGTAACAACTGCTGCACAAAAACAAACAAGCAAACAGTAAAAGGAATGGGAAGTTTAGGAAATGTCCAACATCAAAATGAAAAACTATCTTCAACACTTTGGAAAATAGGAGTCTCTCATCAGCTGGAGGAAGCTCAAGGGAAAAGGAGTGCCACATCCCATTTCTTTTACTCCAACAAGAGGTATTGTGAGCCACATCTACACAGGCAATCTGCTCTTCCATTGCAATATAGCTATCTCTTTAGCCTTGAATCCAAATTGTTCTTTTGAGTAGAACAAGCACAGATCCTTCTGGATACTTTTCACAGTTAGAGGTCTAAACAAGAATGAGTTTCCCCAAAGTCTCCTGGGCACTTCTGCTTTAGCCAGTCCTAAGCCAGCAATTAGAGAAAAGAGCATGTATACTCCATTCCAACCAGTCTGAATCAGTGGACTGTGAATAACATAAGCCAGCTGCTCTAAATCTTCATATCTTGTAGACATTAATTTTAAGAGTGTTTCTGTAATTGCTGTATTGACTAAACAAGTTGCCAAGAAAGGGGTTTATACCACAGAAATTAAGTTCCCGTTTTAAGCAATCTAAGATAAGTACATTTACATAAAAAGAGCTCAACCTGGCCTACTTCTATCTCTTAGAATAGCTCATTGTTTCTATTATTTAAAGGCATAGAAAAGAAATCTATGCATTACCTTGACTTTCAGACTAACACTGTTTTCTTAATAATATTTGTAACAACACCACTGAAATCAATGCTTACAGCATCACACAACGAGACATGATATGAATCATAACACTTGTAAGTAAATAAAACCTAACTAGTCACTGAATTCAGACTAATTAGGATCACAGAATATCCTGAGCTGGAAGAGACCCCTGAGGATCATCATCGAGTCCAACTTGTGACTGCATGCAGAGCAACCTAGAAAAAAGGTAAACCATCTAAGAGTGTTGTCCAAACGCTTCTTGAATAGTGACAGGCTTGGTGCCGTGACCACTTCCCAGGGTACCCTGTTCTGGTGCTTGAGCACCCCTCCTGTGAAGAACATTTTTTCTTGTATCTAACTAGCCCAACAAAACATTCTCTAGGTGTCATCTTTACTATGATAGGCTTTCCACAATGCCATAGCACATGCAGAAAATTGAACTCTGCACAGACTCTCCTTGCCATGGACACATCCCACACATGCCGAACTGAATACTTTTGGCTTGCAATATCTGCTGTGGTTGAGCCTCCCTATGCTCCATGGAATGAAGAACAGAGCAAATTCAGTTATCTCTCCATTCCTTCTAATTGCCAATAGCTGTAGGACAAAATCCCTACATGTATCATTCCTCAGCACATTGTGTAATTTTAAACCCTTTCCTTACAAATGTAGTTAGCATACTGCTCTGAATTGCACAATCAATTTCTTTGTCCACTGGTTGACAAATTAGTTAAGAGTTAAGGATCATTTTTGCTATTGCAATCCAGCTGCTGCAGCTGAAACAAACTTATGGTGGTTCCCAGCAGGTTGTAGGCATATTTTCTTTCCCTATAACTGTCACAGGAATTCACTTTGCCAGTCCTCCTCAAAATGAGCCTCCTTTTTGGGACAGGATTTGTCCAGATGGAGGTCTGCCTCAGCTTCTCTTCAGACTCTGACATGGGCCTGGCAAATCCACCCACCCTGGAAGAGCAAAGGACCTCCAGCAGCAGCATATGGAACCTCTCTGTTGTGAATTCTGGTGGGACATCAGGGACCTCAGCTATGCACCTCATCAAAATGTGTCGTGCCTCACAGCCACACATCAGATGATGCCTGCAGTGATTCACTGCTGCATCAGGCAGGAGGATGAGAAGTGACAGAGCACTCGTTCCTCTGTATATTACTGTGGGATCTGTGCCCCAGCTGCCTGGGAAAGCTTGTGCTGACATCTGGAGAAATGCCAGCAGCAAATTCACCGGCAGCTTGGGGAACCAAAGCTGTGTGGTACCCAGCAGAATCACAGCTTCATTAGACGTGCTGAAACAACTAATTTAGGAAGTAACTTCAGGAAGTGCTGCTCTGGCCCCTGTGTGCACCTTTTCTGCACAGAAAAAAAAAAGATCTCCTCAGCCACTTTACAATTCTCAGTGCAACACAGGAGCAGAGAAAGTACTGTAAGCAAGGGGGGGTTGATTGTTGTATTATTCCCTCTCTGCCCTTCTCTAGTGCTGGGTTCAAGGGGGCAATTTTGTAACAGTGTCACAGCCATTACTAAATTCAATGGATTTTCTCCCAGCTTCTAAACAACAGCATATAAGAGTTCTGAGCTTTCTGGGCATGCCTGAGGTGGAAAAGTATCAAAATACATCTCTATCTCAGCAATTGGCTTTACTATGAGAAATAATTCTAGCTCATCAACCACTTAAACCGAAAATTATTGTAATTACAGGTCTCCACAGGGACAGGAAGAAATGCAACATAATTTTGATTCCAAGCACAATATCTGTAAGATTCCTGTCACTCTGAGGTTTCAGGACTGTCTTACAGAGCATTCCATCAAGAATAAGTTCTTCCCAAACACAAGTCCTTAATTTGTTTTCTTTCTCCTGCATCATAGATTTTGCCACACATTGTTTTCAAAGCTCTTTGAAACCAGCATTTATACTAAGCGAGGAGCTAGTGGACAAGAACTTTTCCTTGGGGAAGGGATGAAAAAGCCTACTGCAACCTTTGTAAGAGGTTTCCTTCTTTCACATATGCATGCCAAGGCTATGGCTGCCAAGGCTATTGCTAAGAAAGGTTTGATTCAAGGATGGATAACTCCTTATCATGCTGCCAGTGTGTGCAGGATGTCAGTGAGATGCTTCCCATGCAGGTTGGAAGTGTGCAGCTGTCATCATCTGGTGATGAGAGAATTGTGGCAAGAGGACAATTCCCCTCCTCCTGGAGCTCTGTTGTCGAGAACGTGACAGCCAAAACCATGGCCATGTAGTGTGTCAACACAAGAGCAGAACCAGGCCACCTCTTCCCTGTCTCTAACCTATTTGGCTTGGGACATTGTGTATTTGTCTTTAGAGGACACCAGTGTCCCCTTACCTGCCTGGCAGTTGATGTTCCCTGGCACAGCCCCAGCAGTCCTGTTATCCCGAGTAGGTGAGAGGCAGAGGTCCAGCAGTGATGGCAGCAGCCTGGGTCAGGCCATTCTGGCACTTGTGCGTGTCCAGTCTGTCAATGCAGCCTGAGGGATGTTGCCAATCCTGCTTCTTACTGCCTTTCAAAATCCCTCCTCATGGCTGCATGGCTGCATGCCACAGAAAGACTCTGCTTGGTTAAAGTTCAAACCAAATTTGTAGCCAAATAAAACAACTCCCGGTCCCTTCCAGTCCTGAATTAGAATGACTTCAAAACAAATAGGGTGACCTCAAAAAAACAAAAATAGAACTGCTATTCAGTCATCACCTGCCTTCCTAGGAAATCCAAGTTTCATCATTTGCACTTACTGGCAAGCCCCACAGGAGCTTTCTGTCGGTGTCCTAAGGCTACACAGTCCAACAAGCCAGCCCTGAAATGGATAATTTGCTGTCTGCAGTGTTTTGTCCCCCAGAGTGAAGCCTACAGGGCTCTGTTATACACCTATTTTTCCCTATTGAAAAACCATCCATCTTCATGTAAACTTGGCAGAGTCACAACCTTAACAGGACTTTCTTGTTCTTAATAGGTTTTTCATTCACACTCACTGTGATCCACATCTTCCTTTCACAGTGCAGAATGACTTGGGTCTCAGGATCTCCCCCAAGATTTTATTACAGCAAGGGTGGGATTACACCACAGACATCTGTGTCGCGGCTCCGCCCAAACTCCTGTGTACGCTCAGCAGCAGTAAGGGCAAGGTTCACTTAACCCTGAAAATTCTTCTTCAAACCACTGCCAGTTTCTTTCCTTTGGCTATTAAAGGAACCCAGACTGGATAGCTTGGGTGTACCCCTCTACTTTGCAGATACCTAAAAAGATGATGCACACTGTAAAAAGTGACTCTGAATTCTGTCTGAACAGAGTTAATCCTCCTGATTATTTCCCAGCTGTCCATACAAATGAAGGGAAAGCTAAGCATGTCGGAGTCTGATCTTTTTTTCAGTAGAAGGGCCAGACTTCCTTTTGGTTTGTAACCTTTGCAGGAGGGTTTCTTTCCTTTAAAGCATAAACATATGAGATGAGATCCACCTAAATTCAGCATAGTCCTCAAGACCTTGGGTGAGACAGTCTCTGTCATTTCCTTAAGGAGCATCTGCACTCCAGAAAGATGCAAAATGCCCACACAAGAATCAGTCCACGCATTTTCCCAGTTCTGGCTCTTACAGGGGCTTTTTGGTCAGACATATCATTTGTCTTCCTTGGTTTCAAACTCGGCAACTTGTTTGTGATAAGGCCCTCTTGAAAAGACATTCTTGAGAAGACTGCCAGGCACACACAAGAGGGAGAAGAGGTAGCAACTGCTAGAGGCAGCAACACATAGCTGTGAAAAATCGACCATGTCTTAATGGCAAAAGCAAGCTAGGGCAGAAGGGAGGTGTTGCAGATTTGCACTGGGAGGGTGTGAGAGTGTCAGCCTGCTGGGAAGAGGGCAGAGGGCCCATTTTTAGATAGTGGCCAGGATTAGGTAGACCAGGTTGTTTGGGGAGGGATGAAGGTCTCTGTGTCCCCTTGTTACTTCAGAAAAGATCTAGAGAAGTATCAGAGCATCAGCACAAAGATTCAGCACACATGCTGCAAAGGCAGAAAGGATGGGATTTTCTGGTTTAGCCTAGTTGTTGCTTTTGGCTGATAACCAGTAAAAATAAAACTTTACTGTTATTATTACCACATTTGAGAGATCAGTGTGAAGGACAACCCTGCCAGCAGATAGAGAGTAACACAGGGGAGAATCTAACAGCTCCCTCCTATCCTTTTCTCTTAGACTGTGCTAAAATGATAACACTTCCTTATCTGCAAACTAACAATAGCTCTGCAGCACCATAGGAAAATTAAACAAGCCTTGAGTCAAGGGGATGTAGACATTACTCCTGTGCACTGACTAAAGCCATAGACTGCGTATTCTTCTAGGGGAAGACAATCAACCTGCAAAAGGAACAAGTTTTGAGGTGTTACTCACCTAAAATTACAGTCCTGTGGTTCTTCATGTTCCACCTACAAATATCTCCCCCAGGTCCTGGGTCACAGGCTAGCAAGGAGTTTTTTGCCTTTAGATCAGAATGCAGCCCCCATCAATAGCAGATAATGCTGTAGCAGTGGATTTCATCCATGCAACAACAAAAATAGGAAAGAAACGCTGACATCGAGCCAGCCATCAATAGACAGGCACCACATGGTGACTGAACTAATGTGCCCCCAGGAACTGTCCTGCTATGGAAAAGTTTGCTGCACATGGCAGGGGAGGGAAGAAGGAAACTGGGAAATTTCTCCTCTTTTTTTTGTGTGCAGAATCAGGCAGTTTGCAGCTGAATGGTAAATTCTGACAAAGCACTCTGAAAGGAAAGACAGAAATGTAGTTTGGAGCATGTAGTTCCCTTGCTAGAGGTGCACTAAGTCTGTATAACTCTGCTGCATTGCATCATGCTAAGCAGAATAGAATCCCTCTACTTCTTCTTATAAAGTTTTTGTGCTGTTAGTTACTGAAATCACAGACAATACACTTTGCATTGTACTTGTACGATTCTCCTCACATGCTACATCAATTTATTTAAAATATTACAGACTTCTGAGGAGGGCTTTGTTCCAAGATGTACTTTTAAAATGTTCTCAGCTTTTCTCTCAGTAAGGTGTGTGGTGTGTTCTTCCACTCCCACCCTTTGGCCTTGAGAAACCAGTCCCTTAACAAACCACCCCACGCTCTGTTTGTTTTAGTAATTCTTACCCAAGGTTTTTATCTTAGAATCCTGTTTGTGCAGCTTTGGACAAGATTCAGTACTTGGAGGGGAGGGTGAGTGAAGTGGGAAGGATTTTTTAAAGCCTTTTAGTATTTAATATGTTATCTCACCTGTGACTATGAAGTCGATGATTTACAAGCTTGTTGACACTGAGATGGTGTGAGTTTCTGCCCCTTACAGTAGGCACAAACACAACTTGAAAGAGCAGATGTAGGAGCCCCAAGGGCTACAGAGAGCTACAGTTTGCAGTCTGAGCACAAAACACCCAGGAAACCTCTGGAGAAAATACTGTGGTGGGTAGCCCACTGCCAGCCCTTCCCCCTGCTCCTGGCAGGTCTGTTCACAACAGCAGCACAGTAAAATCACACCCATCTTCTCTTGCAGCTGCAAATTCACGACTTGCAGTGCTACTCCACATAGCAGTTTTGCTAATGAGAGCAGTGTGCCTGAGAGTCCCTGACCAGGAGACACTTGTCAAGAACAGGCTGCTGCAGCCTGAAGAGCATGAGCTGCTGCTGTGGGAGCTTAGCAGCACAGTGCAGGAATGCTTGGAATGTTTCAGTCAGCAGGTACTTCAGAGATCCTTCCCTAGGAAATGTCTGCAGTTCTCATAGAAACATTCCCTCTGCCCATTGCCCCTCTGAGAATGTAAGTGGTCTCCCTCTTCTCCCCTCCAAACCCCACACAAATCAAAAATTTCTCTCCAGCTACAGTCTTAACCTCAACTCCCCTTTGTGAGGCAAAGCCATCACGGGAAATGAAAATTCCACAAATTAGCAACATACCAGTGTCTTCCCAGACATGCTGTGGGTCTGGACACGGCCTTGGTAGGTAGGCTGCTTTTAGAGGATGATCCCCTCCACAGCAATGGGGCCAAATGCCTGCAGCCCATCAATTCAACAGCTTCCAACAGCCAGAAAAAGTTGTTCATCTCCAGTTTGAGGCAAGTGGAGCGATCATAATTTGAAAGACTATTTCTGCCTTTGTAGTTATCTTTCCTGTGCTGTCCTCATCTTCCCCCACCTATCCAACACTGAAACACCTTGCAGACATTATGAGTAAAATTTTCTGACAAGTGCCTCTCTGATTTCCCATATCTTTTAAACTTCCCACCTCTGCAAACCAATGCTTGGTAAAAGACCTTTGTCCCTACCACACAAAGCACCAGCCCTGCATACCAAGGACTTGCTCTCCAGTATGTAGGGCTGTTCTGGGAAAGAAAGATATAGCATGGCGCCCTTTTTAATACATTTTAAAAACACTGCCTTGCAAGATTCCCAGTCTATTCTAAGAGTGAAATACCTCTGTTCACTGCATTAATTCTTATCATTTCTGGACAGATAAAGTGACTGTCAAGAAACACCTTTTGCTCATTTATAATTGGTTAAGAAACTACACTTCTGGAAGGGAAGAATGTAAATCACTGTAGCTGGCACTTAAAATGACATGAAGGGTAGAGGTGTCAGTTTGAGGGGAAATGAAAGCAGGGCTAGTTGCCAACTCAGCAGTGTAAACCTCTGGAAAAACACCAGCCAATAACATCTCCTTTCTTGTCTCCAAGTTCACTTGTTACTTGAAACAGGATGCCATCAACCAAACAAAACAGTTGCAAGTTTCATACCCACAGTCTGACCCTCTTGTGTTAGGAACACCTGACCAGGGACAACTGAACCAGCTATTCCAAAATACCTTGTATTCACCCTGTGCAAATAGAGGGCTCCTAAGTAAGCTATAGGTACATCTTGTACACAGGCAGGATAAGCAGAACTTTCTGAGAGAAGAATTAAAGAAAACTTCAATGTTTCTTGAACAATGGCAGGTACAGTTAATTGACTTGCTGAATATAAAATATTAATTCAGCATATAAATATGAAAGGAAGGAAAAAATAAATTCACTTAATGCAAATTTTCTCTATGCTGGCAATCTACTACAATCCAATCATCTCGGTGTTCAAGAACAAGAGAGATTCTTCCCATGTTCAACTCCTTCATCATCACTACAACATGGATGGGCAGCATCCAGTCCAGGTGCTTCATGTTCCTTTTGTACCCCTGTAGGCAAGAGAATGCATCCTCAACTTTTCCCTGAAGCAAAGTTGACTAGGGGAGCCCTTTCTAGACTGCTAAAGGGAATGTAGGTCCTGTCCTCCATGTGCACTGGAATGAAGTTGAAAAAAATGGTAAGAAAACAGCCACCTGAGCTCTTGCATACCATTTCTAGGGCCCCAGACAGAGTTACATCAAAAAAATTAGGGCAGCTTCAAGGTTTTATTAACTCAACAGTGCAGTGACATCCACTCTACAGGCTTCTGTGAAGCTGCTAAGTGTATGGTAGAGTTGGTAGCACAGATTTCACTCAGTCTCTCAGTGGATCTGGTCTGCCACTGACTGGAACTTCAAAGCAGATGAGAAATGCTACCTGCTCGGACTAGCTTCCGTGGATGGTGCCACAAACTTTAGGGGAGGAGTGGATTTGGCATGTCTTAACTTGTACAGAGGGAGGAATTTTGTTTAAATCATTATTACTCTACCAGCCATAAGCCCTCAGATTTCTGTTTGTGCATGACACTTCTCCAAACAAAGGCATTCTACTGCTTGTGTGGTTAAAATCCACACTCTGGGAACTGCAAAATTGACCATGTTTTCTGAAGAAGTAGTGTCTAGAAGAAAACCCAACAACTCTGCAGAAAGGAGAAAATTTTTCACAAAATTTGGAGAAGAAAGAAAAATCTCTTACTCTAGCATTTCTGCTTTCCACCACATGGTACATATGTTTATCTCCTTCACTGCCTGAGAGAATGATTGCACAGCTGCCTAGAAATCCCAGTGCAAGGTCCCTCCTCCTCAGTACAGTTTAGTCTCGTTAATCTTTCCAAGGTCTCCCCTTTCCACTGTCTGTTGCCCTTCCATCTCCTGGGCCATCACTGTCTGTTATTCTCTCCTGTCAAGGCCACTCTTACCTCTGTTCTTGTTACATTCCTTTTACCTCCCCCCTTCTCCTGGTACTATCTTTCATGCAAGTGCCACTCAGCCTCTCTATTGTCTCTCTTGCTAACTCATGCAGCCTTGATCCCTTTCCAGAGAAGCTGAAAGGCAGGAAATCGGTAGAAATAGGAAAAACAACCTCTTTCAAACCTGGCTACCGGGCCAATGTTTCTGCTGTCCCTCTTAAGTGGGAGTCCTTGCAAAGAGACTCTTTTCCCTTCTGCTCTGGGTGAAGAGGCTGTGTTCTCACAGTGTCTGTTTGTAACAAAAAGCCTTGTGCACGCTGGCTGTAACAGCAGAGAAGAGACAGAGCAGGAAGGGCTGGGAGGCTGTGCTCGGCTTGAACTGCAGTAAATAGTACTTCTAACTGAGAATAAGGGCAGTCCACAGTGTCAGCCACTCTCCTGATTCACAGCTCGAGAGGCCTTCGTTTTCCACAGCCCTGTGTTCAGCAGGTAATGTGGCACATGCACTTCAGGCAACTCCAAAGCAGACAAGTGATGCTCACTCGCTGGCAGGGGTCTGGCCACTGATGTTCCTCAGTCAGAGATTCAGCTCCAGCGCTGCACGCTGAGTGCAGCAGCTTAAAGCACTGTCACCAGCCTTGCTGCATAGTTTGCCCTCAGTGCATGGGTGACACAGGGTGTCCTCTCACTGCCCCAGAAGCAGGACAATAGCACAGGATTTACAGAGCCTGAGGGAATGATTTGCTGGAGCACACAATGTTGGCCTGGTGCCACTACCATGGAGGTCAGGGACGAATTGGCCATTGGCTTATGAAGCAGCTGGTACTATCGAAAAATGCCACCCTTGGGCTCTGTGAACTTGGGCTGCTTTCTCTATCCCACATGAGAATTCGAAATGCCTTTTATCCACAGCCCTCTGGAGAGGATGGGCAGTAGAGAAGAGCTGTCTAGACATGCCTTTTTCTTTCTAACAGCACTTTGAGATCTGCCCTTTAACCACTCTCCAACATAAGATGACAAAATCACAACCCTTTAAATAGGAACTTCTTCCCTACATAGATTTGTACGCAAGTAGAAGTAGGAGAGCCCACCAGTTGTCAGAACCCATCTAAGGCCACATCCAAAACTTCAGCTGAACTTAGTCTCTTGCAATAGCCTATGCTGTTTGGTAGTTTTTCTCCATGTTTAAATAAATGCTCAGACTCAAGCAAAGAGGGACACCTTAAAAACCTTGGGAGACCCACTGAGCATGACTGTCACAGTTTCAGCATTGCTGTTGTGCTTTTAGCCATATCCAGGTACTGCTATGTCAGCAAGTAGAAGGACCATCTGAAAATAATTTTAAAACTTAAGACACACAATTGAAGTAATGAAACACGGAAGTAAAGAGCTAAAAAGACACTGAAGTGAAGCCTAAAGAGACTTGCCAATGTCAACAGACAAAATCTATTGCACACTCAGCCTTAACAGGAAGCAGGAATTCCTTGCCTAGGTATGTCTCCTGAACAAAAAGATTATAAGATTGAGATTACAAAAATGTCTAAGAGTCTTATCCCTTGGATGGTACCAGCCAACAGATCTGTGCTGAGCAGGCAACATGAAGTAATGCATGCTGTTATCTCAGAGCACATTATAAGGTTGAGGTGGAGATGGCATTTATATTGAAGTTCAAGTCATGCTTTTTTCAATAAAAATGTAATTCTGTGGCCCTTTAGTGATTCTTCAGCTGTGGAAGTCCAGAGTCTAAGGTCAGGCCTTCACAAATGGGAATTTACTCATGCTCAGCTGACTCTGATGTTGCCCTTTGAATGGACACATCAACGATATGAGTTAAACTGCCTCACCCACTTCCACTAACCTCCTTCCTTTTTTATACCATTTTGTCAATGCAACCTGGAAGCAGAGATGACAACTCAGACCTGCAAGAGTGAACTTTGGCTGCTGTGTGAAATGTTTACCCTGACCACTGCGTAGTGTCACCCACCAGGCTGCAAAATCAACATGAACTACATGCTCTGATGGGCTTAGATAACACTCACCGACAGAGTAAACTGTCATACTCCAACTAGTGCCTTGTGAATTCCAACACTGCTCAGGTGTAATATACTCCTCCACCCAAAGAAAAGACACACACAGCTTTACATCTCAAATCCCACCTTGCTCATGTACAGAAAGGGGACCTTAAGCGTGAGTCTTCATACTATTAAATGGGAATATAGGGGGCTGCTCACAACACAAGTTTTTGCAGGTGCTTCATCATGCCTGCTTGTAATAACTCAAAAGAAGCAGCATACTTAAAAGTTTACCCCATTTCAGGCTATGGCTCTAGCACAGTAGTCTCCTAGGAATGCTGTTAGCACTGATACCTTGCTCTGTCCTCAATCTGTCCTTCAGAACTCTGCCCGATGCTCCCTGGAAAATTTCCCAGAGTGGTTCAGCTGACAGTAGCATTAAAAATCACAGCATGTGTCTCTAGTCTTCTTTGTATCAGACATTCAGAGATAGCACAGTGCAGAGATGCAATTGTTGCAACTATGTGCTCTTAAAAGACTGCATCCGTCTCAGGGAATGGCTTTACCAGAGATGACCATCTCTAAGCAGACAGCTGCAGATCTCATCCAGTGAAAACAGCGAAAACCCTAACAGCTATATAACTTCAAGTTTTTGCTGCAAAATCCTCTACTTCAGTTTTGCCCTTAATTTGAGGGTCATCCACACACAAAACCTCTCCGATCTTTCCACTGGCTTACCAAAATAGAGTAACACTATTATTCATGCCAGTCACTGCTGTGACAGCCTCTCTGGCACACTAGTTTCCCAGGAATGCTGTTGAACAGATACCTTGTGCTGTCCTCCTCATCCTGTCCTTAAGAATTCCACCCATTATTCCTTGGAAGTTTTCCCAGAGTGGTTCAGCTTACAGCAGTGCTAAGAATCCCAGCGTGCGTCAGTAGATGGTTTCTATCAGGTGCACTGGGACACAATGCAGCAGAGGTTTGATTATCACAAGGTTAGCTCTGTTATATCCCCTCTTGGTTCTTTAAAAAAGAAAGAAAGGATGGAATAAATAGCAAAGTAAGTCAACAAGAAACCACAATCCATTCCTTAAGTGGTAACCAGGCTACTGTGCTTTGGAACTTTTCCTGATACAACAAAAGACACCATGAAGACAGGAACTTTGGCAGCAGTGGTTTTGAACTCCACAACCCCCAACTTTCCTCTGTTTTTCTATGCATATGTCACTGGAAATATAATCGTCTGCTAGGGAAGCAGTCAACCTCCAAATGGATACCTAAGCAGCAGCAAGCCTCTGGAAGTTACTATTGCTAGAATTAAAAGGAGATTTTCTGCAAAGCAGCCCTAAATTCCTGAATTAACCGATGTCCTGCTTTGCCTGACCACTGTCACCATAGTGACCGCTGGAGCTGCTGCTGAGCCACTGCCCCGTGGCTCGGGCCGGAGGCGAGCGGGACAGCGCTGGGAATGAACTGACTTGGACATGTGGGCTGTGGGGCCAGGCACCGAGGGCAGCCTTGGGGTGCACTGTGGTGGGAAAGGCAGCTTCCAGAGCAAAGAAGTGCAATTCCTCTCCTGAATGCCAGCCTCGAAGGGCCAGCACAGCTGGAGGTGTTGCAACGTTACAAGGGGAGTCAGAAGGTGAAGGAAAAGGAGGTGATGCTGAGCATGAGGAAAGAAGGCATTCACAGCAACACAGCAAGCATGGTTAAGCTGGAGCTGGAATAAGATAATTCATTCTCCTCAACATCATTTGTGTGGACTGCTCCCTCCCCTGGGAAAACTTGCTAAAAAAAATTAGTTATATATATATATACATATAATCACAACCCAGGCCATTTCTTCAAGCAAACAATGCACCCACAGAGCTCACAGACAGAGAGGCCCCTGCTTCCAGGTTCAAGTTGAAGAAGGCAAGGTGCAAGAACCCTGTGGTGCCCTTCCTGGACAGGCTGTGTCCTGGCTAGAGGAGCCCAGGGTGGTGCACAGCTAAGCACTGCTCCAGCCTGCCAGACAACAGCAACACTGTCTGCTCCCTGCTTGGTGCTGCTTCCAAGCACCACCCAGACCATCCTCCACTCTCAAACCACTGGAATTGTCCAGTGGTGCAACAGGCAAGCATCCAGGAAACCTTGCAAGCACTTTTCAGG
The DNA here is from genome assembly GCA_013398175.1 of Climacteris rufus. NCBI lineage: Eukaryota > Metazoa > Chordata > Aves > Passeriformes > Climacteridae > Climacteris > Climacteris rufus. The sequence continues at coordinate 37,096 of VZRZ01003178.1, read as the reverse complement.
GTGAATGCTGGAATACAATTTCCTCTTTGCTGGGAATTGGACAGAAATAATCAGTTCCAGTCTTTAGTGCTGGTAAAGACTGACAACTTCAGCCAAAGAAATAAATTCCAGAGTCTGTGAGTGAGGAAAAGGAACAACCACCTTGAAACATACTGTCATGCTGAGAAATATTTACCACTTACCTAATCTTTGCTCCTTTAAGATTCCAAAGTGCAGTTAAAATCTTTGCAGTGAAGCTAGCTCAGAAGATCTTGCAATAAGATTAGAACCAGCTGGTGAAAAATGGCATGTTACTGCAGCCAGCAAATATCCACATGAACCAGCCCTGGAGAGGTGAAAGGCTCTGCTGGGCTTAACAGCTCATGAGCATATATACCATACTGGCTGATACTGGTGTATGAATAATGCCCTCTTCCTTCTAAATCCTGTCCCAGTTGGTGATCTCTGCTGTGGAAAAGCAATGATTTAAATGCACACAATTAAATATGAGAAAAACAATTTCCATTTTACAGAGAGGGGGACAGGCTTGTCTGTAAGCAGAAAGCAGTGGCAGGGCTGTAAGAAAACCAAACAATACTTTCTGAATCCCTGGAGTTTGACCAAAGCCATCCACCTTGTCTACCTGCACGTGCTACCAGAGCTTTGTGGAACCTTTCATCCTGCCGATGCAGGGATGTAAAAAAGCTTTGCTTGATTCTTAATAGTCTGTGAGAGTCATCAGATGATACCACGTCAGGCAATCACGAAATCAGCAAAGGTCACAAGACACAGAGCCATTCCTCTTGGCTTTACAGCTGCTTTCCACAGTCAAGACTCCTCCTTCTTACACCGTTTTGCAGTCACTCCTGCCTGCCAAGCAGTGGGAAGCCCCACCATGAGTCAGGCCCTGTAAGAGGCACATCATTTTTTTGTGTCTACAGGTGCCAACAAGAGAATCATAATGGATTTGCAACATCTGATTAGGCTAAATGGATTCTTGTTGGCTGCAACTGCATCTGCTTGGCTACACAAAAGAGGTGCAAGTCTCACTTGTACAGCTGTGGTAGGTTGAGGTGGGGTGGAAGCTTTTCCAAAAGATACAAAGGAATGTAGGAAAGTCACTGTTATTCTATGTCTTCTACAAGCTAATAATTTTACTGTTCTAACTGTGTGAGTTACAGGTACCTAATTCTATACTCCATACACAAAATTTTGCATAACTAGGAAAAGTCCTTGCCCTAAGGAGCTTACAGCTTTATTGGACGTACAGGCTTTCTTAGGTGATGGGCAGCATCATCTGTTTTGCAGGCAGAATACAGATCAGGGGCCAGACTTCAAATGCTTTGGTGATGTGTAAGGCAAGTTTAGTAAGTTGAGTCTCAAGGAAGCACAAGAACAGGAGAAGTAATAAATATAATAAAGTAGAAAAGTTCAGGACTATAAAAAATAACACCAATTGCAATCTTCCCTGAGCAATGCAGCCAAGTTGTCTTGATTCCCAGGCACTCAAACCGCTCCTTTTCCCCAGAGACTGCCCCTGTGCTGCTGGGACTGCAGCATGAGATGGCAGCCTCAGGCTCCACAGTGCACAGCCCTGTGCTCCTCACCAACCCACCTCGGCCACAGACCATGTGGGCAAACTGTGTGGGCTGCAGTGGGGGGCAGGCTCCCTTCTGCCTCCTTTGGCCTGCTACTTCTGGCAGAGGCATTTCTCAGCAAGCTGTGGAAAAGCCCAGTTCTCAGGGCCCTTAACCCACTGATAGCTATGACTACTCAGTCACTGATTAAAAGCATCAAAATGTGCTGTAGGTTTGGTAGAGCCTCCTCTCTCCTCACCTTCCTTTCTGTGAGTCAATTTGACTTTCTGGAGCAACCAACCTAAGCCAGACTTTCAGAGCAGATCAGCATTTGGGTGTTCTGCTTTTTCTAAAGAAGCAAAATTGGGATTCTGGGATCCAGTGCAAGGGCACACAAACAGCTTGTAATAGCCAACCAAGATTTCCTGCATCTCTCACAACTATGACCCCTGACTGGACATCCCAGCCAGTCAGGGAATTCTTAAACCTGCACAGAAGGTATTTTCTTTGCACTAAGAAATGTTGGGGAGCTAAGTGCTCTTTCAGTGTGTCCCTGCTGTGTTTCCTCAAGGAAGACTGTTCATATTTTTATGCCTCCATCTCTTTGCCACTGTAACTCTGATCTCCTTCAAGACCATTGGGACATGTGGTAGATTATTGCTGTGTTGTTCTGGGAAATTCTTGATCTAAAAAAGGCATGGGCAAAAGTAAGAGTCCAGAAACTAAACCTCATTGTTTCTGTGAGAGCAGAACAAAGGAAAAGGGCCACATAGCCTGGACTGAAGGAAGGTCAGGTGGTGTTTAGCTGTATCTTTCACTGTTTGTATTCATCCATAATTTTCATTAAGACTTCACAGAAAATATTCTACCCTGTCAGAGAGAGGGTAGAATGAGAGAGTGTCATGAGAGAGTTCAATATTCCAGAAAGAGATGCTGCCGTGGGATTTAGGATCTTTCTACTGCTGATAGTACATAGCATGGAGGTGCAACTCCATAGCAAATACTAATTTAATAATACTGCATAGCAACAGGGGCAGCAGCCAACTTGCTCTCATTTGATTTTGGGAGCTGTAAGACCAGCCAACAACCCTTCCCCCTTCTCTAGAACCCATACGGCATTCCTGAGGCAAGTGTTAATGCTGGATCTCGACCAAGAAAGAATTCCTATAGACTCAGGGGATGAGAGGAGGATGATACACTGCTTACTTCTTTCTGCTCTTTTCCCCTCGTGCCCCATTGCTCCTGTACTTGAAGTGCCCCTTCCATGAGGACCTTTAACACAGTGGCAAGTGGGTCCCGGCAGGATGCGAGGCACGGCAGCACACACAGCCTGCCTGCCCTTGGCAGGAGTTGTTCTGACTAATGGAAACAGCAGCAACTCGAGAGACAGGCACGGAGAAAGCTGTAAAGTGCTGAAGGGGGAAACTCCTGCCGGAATGCAAAAAGGATTAAAACTAGCAAGAGCACAGCAGCATTCAGCATCAAGTTTTCCCCCGACTGCCCTTGCCTAGCATGGCTGGTTGTTTTCTTCCCCCAGGTAACGCTCAGATGCACTCCCGGGATACCTCACAGTACAAAACAAAAAATGGCCCAACAGCTTGTAAGTAACGCACGCTGGTCTCTTAACTGGGAGCAGGGCTGCGGGGCTGAGTAATCCCTCTCTTGGAATCCGAGTGCCACCTTGTGCTGGGAATGGTAACAGTCAATGGATAAAAAAGCTTGTCCAGAAAAGCAAAGGGGAAAGGGGGAGGAGAAGCTGTCGTTAGAGCAAAGCTGCCTTAGGCGTTGTGGCTTTTGGAGATCTTTGCTCTTGGTACCAACCAGCACCGCTCCCAATATCCTGCCGTAGGGCAGAGGCTGCATTCTGAAGGGCCAGGTGCGCGGCAGCGAGCAGCTCCTTGCAGGCATGGCCTGACCCCAGGCACAGCACCGAGTCACACCTCGGCTCTAACCGTGCACAAATTGCTGCAGCTGGCAGGTGCCAGCTCTGGCCTTGGCACAGGCAAGTGCAGGGAGAAACACGGTGTCACTGCAGACAGTGTGTGTCACTTCATTCGGTGTTACTGAACCCCCTCTGGAGCCTGGCTTGCAATACCTACACCTGTAAGCAGTGTGGGCGTGGAAGATGAACCAGTAAAATGCAGCAAGCACTTCACAGAGCAATTTCCAGATGCAAAATCCCGCTAAACTAAACCGAAGTGCAGGTGAGAGGAGCCAGCTGGCTTGCTTGGGGCAGATAAAAGCAGGGTTTGAGTTTCTTATTTGTTTCTTTAAAATTCATTTTGAGGCTTTTCTCTAAAGATGGGTTAAGTTCCATCTGGTCACATTATATCCTGAAAATGAACTTCTGAAAATGCCTGCTTCTCTACGCTGATTTTTAGGGAAACTTTAGCATAGTCAGCCTCATGGTTTTATTTGCTAGTTTGTTAAAAAATGGGAGGTTATTACTTTGTAAAAAATTGTATTTCAAAGTCAGCCTCAAAGATTTTGCACTGCTGTGGATCAATTAAGTTTTACCTTTTTGCAACTTGGAACATTTTTGCAAGCTGGCTTTAGAAATGGAGAAAATCTTGCTTTGACTTCTATTCACTTCAGGGTTTCTTCACAAACTTAAGAGGAAAGAAAAGCATTCTGAAAAATATTTCTATAGCAAAGTATGAATTCTCTTGCAAACACCTTGGAAAGGAACAGAGTCCAAGTAACCTGCTGAAGCTAACTGCTTACAATCAGAATTCAGTCATCTGAATTTTGAAGTCAAGACTATACCTAGGTACTTATAAGGATTAAAACACCACAAGGATAACGCAGTTTTCTCTCAGAACAAGAATGATAAACCTAGGAAATTCAGAACTCAAGTTATGTTCTAAAGAAATCTGACTGTGCCACAGAAATGCAGTTAGAGAGGACAGCTCTTATCCCAAAGGGTCTTACACAAAGCACAGTTCCAAAGACACACATCTAAGCAGTGTCTGTGTCCAACAAGACCAGGGATGCAGATAGAGATTACCATCTAGGTACTTACAAGGTAGAGTCAGACTAAGAGAGCCTGATGGATCATTTTTCCATTGGTGATTAATCCCCAAGTGTGTGTGGGCAGTGGGATACACCTCGGCTTTTCAACAGAACCTAAGGGGCAGGGAATACCATCACTGGAAACGTTAGAGTGCTGCAGGCAGAGAGAACACCACCAGGGTTGAATTTTGTCTTCCATTTCCCTCTCCCTGAGTCCTGTCCCCTTTGGTACTTGCTGTGCACAAGCTCTGATGTAACAGGACAGAAACATCACTAGTGATGTCACCCAGTTCAGCAACCACAGCAGCAAAGCAGCGTCAGTGTTGGGATGTTGGTTCCCAGCAGCAGGGCTGCTCTTGGCTACTTTGGTGCAGCTCCTGCTGGGAGCACTGCTCGGGGCTGTTGCTCACTGTGAGCTCCATAGCACGAGTTGGGATGTGTCTTTTTCCAGACTGCAGACACTTCTCTCCCGGGGCAGCAGCTGCATCTTGTGTGCAGGTCAGCTGCATGGCATGGCAGTGTGATATTGAAAGAGCCCTTTAAGTTAAAGAGTTGAATATGGGCTAAAACATTAAACACTGCAGATGGAAGCAGAGAGCAGGAGGACTGTGTGACCCAAATATTTCCCAGCAGGGAGGTGTACCATTTAACTGGATGCTTGATGCCATTGACATGGTATCCAAGTGCTCTGCCTGACAGTGCTGTGAGAAGCGGTATGCACCTATGAACTAATTCCTGGTCAGTCTAATAACACTATCCATAATGTTTTATTACATCACTTTTACTGACAGAGTAATTTTGCCCAGCCAAACAGAGAAGTGTGACACACGAATAGGCATGAGATAGTGATCAGCTCATCCCTTACTGTGTGTTCTCACTACCTGACAGCAAACACTTTCTCTTCCTACCAAACACTCCTCAAAGCTTTTCCCTCTTTGGGTTTCCCCCTCTTCAAGTCTCAGAAAGTCCTGTATGTCCGGTCCATCCTGACAGACTTTGTCATTAGAGCAAAGCTGTAATGGCTCAGAGCAAACAGGTCCTGGCATCAGCAGGGTCAGACGGGAGAGTTTAACCCAACTGGTTAACCCAAGGCACACCCAAGGCTGGATCTGAACGTGGGAAATGTTGTCTGCTGAAGCATTAGTGGGTTGGTGTTATGGGAAGGCAATCCCTTCTGGACTGTCACCTACTGGATGGTCCAAGGCTAATCTTTGGCTCTAGAGCACTTTTGGTGGGCCTTGAACTTGCGCTGCAGGAGAGGACTTAAATCTCTCGACCTGGAAAGATTACCCTTCTGTCCCCATGGTATCCAGTACAATCCAAGAGATTTTGGTAGTCCTGAACTATCCAGTAGTCCTGTCCTAATGCTGCATACAGAAGGTTTATGCAAATATGAGTACAATCATGTCCCATCCATTACATTTCTATGACTGTCATTCTCTACCTTACATCATAGAATCATAGAAGGGTTTGGCTTGGAAGGGACCTTGAAGATCTTCTAATTCCAATCCCCCTGCCATGGACAGGGACACCTTCCACTAAACCACGTTGCTCAGAGCCCCATCCAGCCTGGCCTTGGACACTTCTGTGATGGGGCCTCCACAACTTCTCTGGGCAACTTAATCCAGGGTCTCACAACCCTCACAGTAAAGATTTTCCTCCTAACACCTAATCTAAACCTACTGTCTTGCAGTTTGGAGCCATTGCCCCATGTCCTGTCACTGCATGTCCTTGTGAAAAGTCCCTCGAGCCTTCCCGTAGGCTCCCTTTCAGTGCTGGAAGGTGCTCTAAGGTCTCCCTGAAACAACCCCAGCTCTCTCTGCCTCCAGCCTCATGGAGCATAGGGTGCTCCAGCCCTCTGGCCATCTTTGTGCCCCTTCTCTGAACCTGCACCACAGGTCTGTGTCTTTCCTGTGCTGAGCACTCCAGACCTGGACTCAGCACTCCAGGTGGGCTCTTACAACAGCAGAGTAGAGGGCGAGAATCACCTCCCTTGACCTGCTGGCCACACTTCATTGGATCTACCAGTTTGCCACCAGTTCTATTGTGAAGTGTTGTGGACAAACATAGTAAATACACAGAACCACAGAATATTCTGAGTTGGAAGGGACCCACAAGGATCACCGAGTCCAGCTCCTAAGTGAACGGGGATTGAAGCAAAAGAAGACAAAAAAATCTAATTATGAAATAGAACTGACTTCTGACAAACATCATAAAGCATCAGTGTAAAAACCTATGGTTTGTTGGATCCATTGACAGCTCCAGTTGACTGAAACTCACTACCAATTGCACAAATCTTTCCTTGTTAAGCTAAAACAATTCCCAAGCAACACTGTTCCACTGGCCCCACACCTGTTTCAGATACCTGGATGTGCAACAGGGAGTCCTCCCAACACCACCACTACCACCTAAGCTTCTTTTTCTGTGGCAGGAACTGTCAAATTTCTGATCAAATTTTTTGCAAGGATGAATCCAAATAAAATTACAGTTAAATCAAACACAGTTGCCTGAGAAGTCATGGATTTCCTCTGAGGGGAGAAGGAATAACAGTGAAACAACCTGTATACCTTGCAATAATAACAAATTTGTAAAATATGTGTAAACAAGGTATGTGAACTCAAGCACGACAGCCACAGAAGTTCCCTTGGTTGACAAAAAGCAGGAGCTGTTAACAGGCAAGAAAGAGCAAACACAGTTACTGCTGCTGCCATGAAGTGAGCCTGCAGAACAACAACCCACCATAACCTCCTTACCTTTTGAAATCAGGAGTTTAGGAAGGGGCAGCAGAGATGATGCAAGGCCATAAAGTTTACTTAAGATCCAGCCCAAACAAGAGAATAGTCACTAGGGAGGGGGATTTAGGAAAATGCATGATACTAGCAGATACAATGCACACTTGGCTGATTCTGCTTTTCATTTTCATTGTCTTATTCTACACAGCTCCCAAACCTTCAACCTTTCATTCTAAAAAGGGTAACCAACCACACAAATATAGGGAGCAAAGGAATTCTGCTTCTGTGCTTATTTTAAAGATGGCGAGCTGGCAGTATTAGGCAAAATGGACTAAGAGAAACCAGAAAAAAACCCAGCCAAAAGCAGACATGAACATCCTTCGGGTATACGTAACACACAGGGGCTGGCACCCTAAATCCAAATGCTCCCAAACTTGCAGCCAACCTGCCATTTTCATAGTGGTTGGGATGTTTCCTTTATAGCCCAACAACCTGTTACACGTAACACGCAATGAGCTGGCAAAGCCCAGCTCTGACACGCTTCCCCCAGCTCTTCAACCTTCTAAAAGGTGTGCTATGGTCACTCCAAACTTACTCAGCTGCAGCATCTTTTCTTACCAGTACCTTGGGCAGCAAGACATCAAGACTAGATGGGGTCCCCAACAGTCAAGTTATAGGAACCCCATAGTGCTTTGTGATCTGGACAGCAAGAAATATGGCCGTGTCGCCAGGTTCTCATACAGGTGACACAAAACACCTTCCCCTGCTACTGAGGTTACTGAAACATCGAGCTCTGCCAATTCACACGCAGATGACGAAAGAAAAACGCCCATGTCCTGCGTCAGGGGTAGGGGGCTGTGGAAGCCCTGCCTACCTGACCAAGCTGGGGGAACACATTTCATTGTTTTCAAGGTATCTATAACACATACATCCGTATAGCAGGACATGGCTATGGAAATGACTAGGAGCATTGCTCCAGGTTCTCCAAGACAAGAACGCTGTTCAATGAACAAGACCAATCCAGAGATCCTGATGTCCAAAGAGCTACTTGTACTTACTGTCACACCAGAGGAAAAGGACAAGCCATTCTCATTAAGGGGCTGGCCAAACTGAGTTAGGAGGATCACCCACTCCAGGAAACAGCTTCCCCATCTAAGGGCAGGATTTACTTGCAATTTCTGCCCCACCTGTTTTATGATCTGCTGTCATTGCTTGATGCTGGTTTAGCAAGCCCTCACCTTGCTCTCCAGCACAGTGGTCACGAAATACTAACAATAGTGGGCAGTGTTTATTTGCTGCCATCGATCCCTTTCCCTCCCATCCTCAGGTGAATCACCTTTCTGCAAACCAGCCACACCCCCACGACAACCACCGCGTTTGCCAGAGCATTCAGCAGGAACGTGCAAGCAGCAGCAGCAGCAGCAGCAGGGACACAGAAGGGCTGCAAGGAAAAGTGTGCAGAGACTGTGTTCAGCTATTGCTGGTACAGCCCCATGCTTGCTGGGCACAGCAGCCAGTGAAGCACCTGTGAACTCTGGAGGAAAGAGCTGTACTGCTGTCATTTGTCATCAGCCATTTCCTGGTGCACTTCCCACCACACAGCATGGCCTTTATAGCCCCTCTCGCCTTTAGCCTGTTTTCTGTAACACAGTACAACTGCAGACCCCACAAGACAATCCCCCACAGCTGCCAGCATACTCACCAGAGCTGCCGCGCAGTCCTCCCCGAACCGAAGGCTGAGCTCTGACAGGACGAGCAGACAAACCCACCCATGCTCCAAAAACACGCACACCCTGCGCATGGCACATGGCCTCTCCCAGAGAGTAACAAAGTGACAACAATTAGGTTTAATTGTACACTGAATTCTCTCCACCAGTGCTTTCACCACTGGGTAACACAGTGGCCATGCAGTTCCAGCTTTAGAGCAGAGAGGGTTGCACTTGACATGAAAATCCTGTGCAGCCAACAGTGAACTCAGCCGATCCAACAGCACCTGTTTTAGGATGAAACTTCTATTTCTACACCCCTAGATACAAAAATTCTAAACCTTAATTCATGGTTGAGTAAAAACACAAATACCACAGACCAAAGCAACACACAGTTATGTTAACTACAACGTTTCAGACCCGTTTCAAAGAAATGGCTTATGAACAGGCTGATTGATACATACAAACAAGTCCATTGTGCCCAGAGGTTTCCTAACATTCTTTTATTAAAAACCAAAGAGCCAAAGATCGCCCTGATGCTCTTCATTGTTATAAAGCAGACTCTGAAGTATTAAGTGAACTACGTATGAGCAAAGAACTCCAACTGATGCAGAGTTTAAAACTAGGTTTACAGTTTCCTATTTTATTGGCATGGATGTATTTCTAAACTTAAAAACCCTTCTGGCAAGTTATCTCAATTTCTTATGACAAAATTTCTCACAACACACAAATATTTACAACATATACATATTTTTTCAGTCTTTTACAACCGGGTCTTAAAAGACAAACAATTCATAGGTTACCACAGAACAAAAGCTGTGACTTAGTTGTTTTTAATTTGATAAAACTATCATAAGTTAAAGTGAATAGATTTTCTTTAAATTCCTTGTAGCATTTTACAAGTGCAACAGAAAAATATGAAGAACCAATTTAGGATAGCTGCAGTTCATTGGATAAATGTTGCCCGTCGTAATCACATTATTTCACAGCAAATTCTTGAAAAAATAAGCACCAATCATTCTTGCAAAGAACAATTTTATCTAAAAGTATTGAAAAGTGTTAAATACAAGGTGTTTAATTTACGTAACAAGCAATAAATACACCATATCCAAACTTTTATTCTGCATACTGCTACCCTTGTACATATAATGTACTAAAAAGTCAGCAAATTGTCAACACCTTTTCATATTTTTTTTTCTCTTTTTTTAAAGAAATCAATTTGACTTCCAACCAACGGTTTGCTACTATAACAAAGGCCACAAACAGTACGTCTGGGACAGCATACAGTGTTAAAACTGACAAACTCCAAGGGGGAAAAACCATCTAGCAAATAAATCGGAAAGCTGTAGATCATTGCTGGTGATATTAACATATACTAGAAAACCTTAATATGCTGCTACTATGATTTTGTAAATTGTTTAGTCAAATATTGTAAGAGCAAACTAACGCTCCTACTGATCAAAAATAATTCTGTAGCCACACTGTATTCTCATTGTCCTGCATGGAAAGATCTGATGCAATTTCTTAACTTTGCTTGAGCCTTTATTTTACAACAGAGCATTACCTCTAACTCGGAATTGCACATAAGAAGGCTATTAAAAAGTACAATAAAAATCTGCACAAATCAGACTTAAGAAGAGTCAGTATGCTGTACACTTTCTACAATATTACGTTGATAGGTGAATAAAGAAGTGCTGCCACTAAGTTTTTCAGAAAGTTCTTTAGTTGAGGAATAATCAAATGGAATTTTTGTTGGTTTTTTTATTATTATTTTTTTTTATTTTATTTTTAGGTTTTTTTTTAAAAATGACATCCAGGTCAGTTTAAGACCTATAAGCTTATGCATTGAGCCTTAAAGACTGATCTTCTCTCCTCCTGGAAGAAATATCAATATCTATTGAATCTTTGCCAACAATAAGCCTTAATCTCTTCGCTGGAGGAAGAGGAATAAAGTCATCAAATTCATCATCATAGTCATCTTCCTCTTCATCGTCCTCTTCTGATGAAGATTCATCTGCTGTTTCCTCTTCATAGTGACCATAATCATCTACTTCCATTCTTGACTCCAACAGGGAGAGAGTCTCACTACAACACATACCATTTTCGTGAAGGTCCTCAGGGTATGTCCCTCTGTTTTCTTCCTCTCGTTTTAGCTGTATTTTTAATTTTGTTGAACTATTGCCTGATCCTGAGTTAAACCCATTATTTAGCTTTGCTACATATAAGTTATTATCTTTTTCATGGTCTTTACTTAATTTTATGCTTATTTTTGAAGAATTTATTCCATCACTTTCTTGATCATTGGCCTTGCTACTGCTATCGTGGCGCCTACGAAGAGTCAGTTTAGGGATCCCAGAGCTATTTTCAAGGATAAGTTGTGCATCATACCTTGTGATTCGTCTTTTCTTTTTACTTTTTGCAGTTCTAAAGCTGTCTTTTGCTTTAAAATTGTCAGTTGTTACGGAGCAGCCACCAGATCCAGGGATGCAGTCTTTAAAGCCAACAGCTGTGTCCACCACGTTATTCCTCTCTTCGAGTTCTGAATGAGAACTAATCAGATCTGGTACTTCATCCTTCACAGGTGTATTGTGCATAGTATCGGTTTCCTCTGGTTTTGAAGACGGTTTCACAAACTTTCCTTGTCGAGATTTCTTTTTTGATGTGCCTGCATCGTTTTTCTGGCACCGACCCTCCCCTCTATGTGAGGGTCCGTGAGCCGCGTCGCCGTCGTTCAAAGCCCGCGACTGCTGCTCCCCAATGTCCGATTGCGTTCCAGTCAAGTTACTCTTATAGCTGTCCAACGTATTTGGTTCAAGCTTTGTGTCAGAGGTCTCCTTCAAACTCATCCTTGTTCTCATCGACCTCCTCGTGATGTATGTGCAGGGTGCAAGATCACCATGCTCATGAGCACCTTTCACAGAATTCAGTTTATGTTCTCTGGCTGCATGCCTCGTTAAGCATCCGCTAGAGACTGCAACTTTGACTGGTCCCTCCAATTCTTTATCCTTTTTAATGGGCAAGTTTTTATACAAAACTACTTTAGGCTCTTTGAGAACTAAATTTCCCATTTCAAGCTTTCTAGAAGCATTCTTTTGCTCTGGCCTTTTGCACTGATTTCTCAACTTTATCTTTGAAAGTAAAGGCTTTGCAGGCTTTTTCAGTCTCTTTGGTACCCTGGAATTATTTATATGAGTTAGTTTAGATGAGGTAGAATTTGATGATGCTGGAATTCTTGATATAGACTGTCTGGTTAACGTTCTGTTTTTGCTGTTCTTTTTTACGCCAATTGAAGATTTTCTGTTAGCTGCAGAAGAAACAAACAGTTTTGTTATGACACCGATATATCCCGAATTTCCCACTCCCAAATACTGTAGTTATTTCATTTATTTGGAGCACTTCAACAAAATCCATGGGACAGGATAGGCAGTATTCAGTAAGGAATGAGACTGCTTAACTTGCAACCCAAGCCATGAAAGGAATTGCCAAAGAGGCCCAAAGTACACCTACATTTCCAGGTACACTTCCTCTCACCACCCCCAAAATACCAAGTTTGGTTTATACTGAATTTCTTCTACAATTTTTAAAAAAAATCTATTTGACATTATCCACAGCTTTTGCTGAGTATTATTCCAGCAAAATATGAGGATCAGCATGTTCTAACATTAACTCCAGAATTTCTTTCCTGGAGAAGGAGGAGAAAACACTGAACACCTTAACTACTGTAATGGTTTCAGTTTCAGGTACCACCTACCGTGGCAAGCAAAGGAGTTTTGTCTGCTCAACAGAGGGGGTAAGTCTAAATCCTGGTAATTACAGACCGTAAGAAGGTTTGGGGACATTTTTTGGGTTTTTTTAATATCACAGTAGCAAACAGGAGACAGATGGAACTGTAGTATTTTATATAGCTCCAAACCTGCTTACTATTTAAATCAAAGCTTAAATTCTTTATATTTTGCCCATACTGAGGGTGGTGGAGGTGGAAAAGCGGGGAAAGCAAATAAATTATACTCACTATTCATGACGAGAAGTCTCACAGGAACATTACAAACAAAAATCCATTCCAATTTCTTCTGAAATTACTAACTGTGCACTTTCACTGCAGAATAGCTACTTGAACTATCAATTCTGAATGTGGAAAGGGAAGAGCTGCCCAATTTAAAAGATCTCTAAAGGAAATGACTATTTGTTTAATAATCTCTACTAAGAGTATTTATTTAAAAATTGTTTTCCTACAGAATTCAAACCATATAAGTTTCCTTTCCTAAACCATACTACTGCCTGTGGTATTTTAAAATCTTCTGAAATATAGACATTACCGGCAGGACTTTACCTAACATGTTTATAAATATTTGCTTTTGATATAAGAAACAAAACAAGAACATACCACCTATTGTGTTTGAAACACTTGCAGAAAACTATGAATTTGCTGTTTAAATTGCCTTCAGATTCCTGAATAAATCAGTTTTAACAACTACTATGTGAGAAGCATCTCAACACCAAGAGAGGAATTCTGTCACAGTGTAAGTTTTCTATGTTTTTGTGAAGCCTTTAATGACTCCAAGCTTTTGCCCTTACTTACTTGCATTACCTTTTTCCTGAGTGGTATCTGCATCAGTGTTAGAGCTGACAGACTGGCTGTCTGAATTCTTGCTGCTGTCACCCAACTTTTTAAGTCTGTTCAATCGTTTATCTGTTTCTCTCAGTCCATATTTACTGTTAATCACAGGAGTAGGTGCTGGCAATCCCACTCTTGATTTAAAAGCACCAGTTCCACGTCTGCAAAGAAAGAGAGGACACAAGGTGTTAATAAATCTTAATGTAAACTTAGAGCTTTGTTTCATACACAGTAGTTTGGATGCCAGGAAATCTGGATCAAAGAGACCAATAGCCACTGAATTGGTTAGCATTTTGTGGGTTGTTTTGTCTTCTGTTATCTTGGGTACCTGAATGCCTCAGTTGGCCAGCATGAGGAGCAGGCTCACCTAGAAAGAGTAATGGACATATGCAGAGATGCAAATCTTCCTGGTGATGACTTTTGGAGGCTGGAAAAAAGATGTACAGTGCCAAATCTCCCACTGCTCCAAACATACCCAAAGATTCTTAGAAGTCTAGCATTTTAACACTCCTTACAGCATAGTTAAAATCGAGTCACTTAAATATGATCTTTTTTTGTGGTGTACAAAGTGACAGTTGTCTCATCAGTCTTGAAACAAGAAAAAAAAGTGAGTCCTTACTAACTCCCTTAAAATAAAATCTTTCATGTTTAATTGCTGTAACAGAGCCTTGTGACTGAAAAGCAGATTCCTAAAGTTAGAATTACCCAAACATTACTGTAAAAAAATAACATTTTCATGTACTTAAAATACAAAAACGACAAGTTAATGAAAACGTTCAGCCAGATAAACTAGTTTGTCATGAAAAAGAAAGCGTGTCTATAGTACCCTGAAACCAATGACCAAAAGAACTTGAGAAAAGACCCCACATCACTCCATGTAACAAGGGAAGAACAATTCTGGTACCCATTTATTCAACACTTAACAGATCCCAGGACTGAAGCACATTTTTTGAGCAGCTCTCAAGAGGAATTCTGAGATTGTACCCTTCACTTGGAATGACCTTCTAACATCACATGGGCTTGGAGGTCCATACCAGAAGGTTTCCCCTTTAATAGCAAGATTTGTTAGTGACCAAAGTAGCCAGTAGGATTATTAAACTACTTATATGCAGGTGCATGAAGCTATTTCTCAATATGACCAGTTCTCCTTGGTCATATCCTTAGTATGAGCAGTATTTTGTCCTTTACAGGGTTTTTCTTTCTACAGTTACATCAAACAGTAACAGACCTGAGTTCTGTGCAGTTCATCCTGGAACTGGGTGAAGCTGTCTCAGGTGATGCTGAGCCTCCTTGCTCACAGTGAGCACAAGTGTCAACATGGCAAAAACCAACTATGAAATCCTTTCAACTGATTTGTGAAGAAACCAGGTTGGGACAGCACAGGCAAAAAACAAATACAACAGCTTTGCTGCTACTGAGCAATGGACAGATACAGGCATATGCTACCCAAACCAGCAGATAGTTACAAATACACAAATTCCCAAGTTATAATAACACTGGGTGAAAAACTACTTTGCCTGTTCCCAGCAGAAGAGAACTTCAGATCAACATATAAAACATTAATGAAATTTTCATTTTCTAGTGCAAAAACCAGCAGAAGTTGGGGATTGGTTGACAATGCTCTCCTAGAAGCTGTAACTGCTTTTCTTTCAAATTCAGTACAAATATTTTTAAGAACCTACACTTCTGCTTTGTCTCATTTTGGGCTATCTCCAGAACAGAGAATCAAAAGAAAAACAGAACGCAGAGTTCTCAGGAATCATGACTGTTTTGTAACACCACAGAAAAATGATTACAACAAATAGCTAGGAAGAAATTATTTTGTGTCCAAAAATCTGAATACTCATAATCAAGGACTTTCAGTTTCACAAACTATATCACTAATATGCCCAATTCCAGTTGAAAACTATTTACATCAATGTGTACCTTTCACAGGTGTAACATTCGCAGTATTCATTATTTTCTCCAAAAAAGCCATCTCCATAGTAACAAGAGATTTCTTCTCCAGGCTCAATGTCTCTTAGAGCTTTCACACAGGCTGTGTCTCTGCCCGTTGATACAAACTGGGGAAGGAGATGACAGGAAGGGGAAAAAAAAGAAAAAAGGTTAATCATTAAGGCTGCACAGTTTCTGAGCAAGAAATGAAAGTAAAACAGGTGGGGAAGAGAAGTTGGAAGGACAAAGAAATAAAAAAAAAGGGGGATGCTTTATTTATTTATTTTTAATTTTTTGCTTACCTTACAGTTAGGTCTGCAATCTGAAAAAGGTCCAAAAGATAAAGTCAATTAACTGTGGATAAGACCTGAAACATGAATAGTTGTAGATATCTAAAGTAAGGATTCACTCTGACTTCAGTAACTGCAGAAACTCAACTAAATACTGGGGGTTAAGTTACTACTGCACAAAGCCATACATCAAAAGACACCTGCTCTGGTATAGTTGGTTTCTGAGCTCTTCCCTGTGCTATCATAAGTGTCCAGTTTCCCTCCTCTTTATGGTAAACAGCTTTATCTTAAATCCTACCAGCTTTTCCTTTGGCACACAAATGCAACAGAATCAGCTAAGCTTCTGTGCAAAAGGTTAAAGAGCCATAAGAAGTTCCCCTAAGACAGACACTACTGTTGACTGAGTTCACAAAGGATTCAAGGTAGCCCACAATACGCTCCACTAATGCTGCTGCCAGTTCCACAGCCTCCTTCAAAGAAGGCACTGCTTCCTAGAGCGTTCTGAGTTTCACAGCTGATCAGCTCTGGCTGGGAAAATCCCAATAGGATTTTGTCCTACAGTAATACAGTGTGCCAGATTCAGACATTTTTCTCCAAGTTGCTGTGCTGTTCAGCTCACATATAACACTTCTGAGTTGCTTATGCCCTTTAACATGCTTCCTACACTCACTACTCACCATGATTGATAAATGCAGCAGGCCCAAGCCACAGTTGTGCACAGTTTTTTCGTGTGGAATACATGACGCTGAAGTCATTTTCCCCATGTCTCAGCAGCATGTTTTCTTCCATTTCTGATAGTTCAGCAATACAGCCCACAAGTAATTCTATTTTATCATTTCGTTTCCTTTAGTGTAAAAAGAGTACATAAGAATACATGTGTCCAAATTACAAAATAATTTCAAAAACAGAAGAGTTGTTATAGAATCAATGACATCAAATCTGACGTCAGAAACAATTACCACCATTGTTTCTGCAATTTCCTGAGACTGCAGGCAAGAAATTGCAAGAGTTGGTTACTTTAGCTTCTGCAATTATTAAAGCCAAAAGAAAGATCTGTTCATTTGTGTTCACACCCTCCCCATCACCACTTAAGAAATTTTGACTTCCTCCAGCTGCTCTTGCTTGTGTTTCCTATACTTCTTCCTGTGGCCAGGAAAACCCAGTATAATGAAAATGCTTAGTGCTCTGTGGCTTTTTAAATGAAGCCCTGTATTGACTCAAAAAGAGACCAGAATTCAAACAAGATGTTTTCCTCTCTCAGCATGAAGCTGGTCCTTGAAATAGACTGAGGAGGGGGGAATGACAGACACCTACAAAAATCAACAACTGCCTTTGTGAGCACACAGCCAATGTGCCGAGATGAATAGAGCAGTGCAGAGGCACTGAATGCTCAGCCTAGCAAGAAGCAGAATTTCCGTTTTCTTGCATGGAGTTGATTCCACTGCTCCTCGGAGTGGCCATGCCACATTTTGGGCACATTACTCTGACACAGATGAACATGGAAATAACAAATGTACACGAAGGACACGAAATAGAAGCCAAGCCTTTTAAGTGCAAAACTCTCCTTCGACAGAGAACGCTGAGAATTCCTACCAGTTTTGAGTCTCATCAGTTTTCCATGTATCAGCAGGGTTAAGAAGCTGCCCTCTTGTCTTGCTCACTCTCAGGCCACTCGAGATTTTGAGCATGACAAGGTAATCCATTTTCAACACAGCTACATGAAAAGCTTCTACCCCAAAGAATCACCCAAGGGGTGCATTCAAACAAACACCACCACCAAAAAAACCTCAGTCAGTATTTTTTGGGGTTATATGATGATTGTGGAACTTTCAGCTCCAGTCAGGAAGAGCCAGAAACTGGCTTCAGCCTACTCGAAGTTCACTCTGCAACACACAGAGGTTGTGTTGCCACCAGCAGGATGTCCAGCCACCCAATCCCAGCCTGCACGTGACAGCACTTTGTCACCTCAGATGTGCTGGTACGAACGGGTACTGCCACAAAGCAAAACTCACACAGTTTGTGTCCATGTTTGAAGTAATTTTAAAATCTGAATTAAGCTGGAATCTGCTGGTGCTGCCACACATGCTTATAATGAAGCTCAGATGTGCCAAAATGAGATGGAGAAATACACAGGGGTTCCAACTTTGTGTTTCCAGGAGAGATTTATCTTGCACAACCAAAACCACGCAAATAACACCCCTGCTACACTGAGGCAAAAACTCATTTCCCCCACAATCATTTGCTGTGTAACAAATCTACCATAATGTTGTGTTTCCCACGGGAGGCTTACAACTCATGAGTAGAGGAAAACAATTATCTGACTGAAAACAAGATTAAAAAAATCTTCTATAACGAGCACTATATGGATGCACCCAAATACACAGAGGAATGTCTTCCAGAGGATCCTGCATTAAGTATTTAGCAAAAGAGACACAAAATTCAATTTGCAAGTAACAATACAAAAGCATCCATTTCACTGGTTGCGGTTTAAAATTCTAAATCACACATTTTAATACCTTTTTTAGATTCTTTCCACATAATTGACAGAATCAGAGTGCTCCAGTAACATATGTTTCTTACCATTCTTTTGTTGCAACAATTTTGGCTCCGTTTTGCTCAGAAGAATACCGGTTACAAGGCAGGATCTCAAACCCGCTGTCAGTCGCAAACATTCGTAAATAAATAAATACCTGCAATGAAAAAAGCCAGTACTTGTCTGTTACAGGCAAAATGAAAGCACTGAGCAACTTCTTCTATAAATAATGGAAGTGAACTGTACAAAAACACACACAGAATGGATACTGCAGCTGGATACTGGCTGCTGAAATGCATTTCTATACGTTTTAGCTATATGTTCATCTTAATTCTTCACAGAGACTTGCAGGAATTCTCACACAGGTAATGTGATTAGTCAAGGAGTTTAAGAAAATTAAAGATACTCTGAACGGTACAGAATTTGCCTAACCAATGAAAATGGATAATGTTTTTCTTAGTCAAAGGATAGTTGCATTCAAGAAATCCTCTCAGATCTCTAAGACCCACTGAGACCTAATAACCTACAGGAACCTGTTTTATTATTTGAAGTTCTGAAAAAGGTATTACTTCCACAACAAACCCAGATGCTGAATTCAAAAACTGTTGCATCAATTTTTTTAGCTGACATGTGATTGTGATACTCAAAAGGCACTTTGACAAATCAGAACGTTTTTCTGCTAATTCTTTCCTACACTATTAGATTTCGTGCACTTTAAAGTAGACCAAATTCTTTTTCGTTGTATTTGCAAACAACAGATTCATTCCTGAAGAAGCATCTTTTTTTTTTTTTTTAAAGTCAAAAATACTATGATTTCTTTGCTCTGAACTTTGAGAATCAACAACCTTTATGCTACATACAAAATGGATTTGGGGAGTGGAGGAGGAATAACACCCCCACAAAAAACCTCTACACCCAAAATAACTGAGGTATTCTGAGGTAACAAAGCTTTTCCCTTTTCCTTTACCTTCCTTTGTCACCCAATTTGATTTACAACAGCTTAAGTCAAGAAAACCAAAGCAAAACTCCAAACCCCCCAAACAAACAAAAACCCCCAACCAAACCACAATACAAACAAACGATGAAGGGGGGAAAAATCCCCTTCCTTTCTACTTTCTATTAATAAAAGGCAATGCAAGTTAAGAACACAAAAAAGGAGGGTGTGTCTAGTTAGGTTTTAAAAAACAAAGGAAGTTTCTCTTAAAAAACAATCAACATAAAATAGAGCACTTGGTTGCTTTATTATTGCTACATTTTAAAGAAACTTTTACATTTGCTTTGCCTTTCAACCATCTGAAAAAGCACATTAATTACAAATACACCTACATGTTCCTTGAACAACCTTTCCTGCATTTTGTTCTTGTTAAGAAAATAGTGCCGGGCCCAGTCACCTGACGTCAAGGACTTGAAGGCTTTTTCTAAGTGCTCATCTTTCTTAAAATGTTCAATCACCTCTTTTAGTTCTTCTTGCCTTCCTTTAATAGGTCGAAATCTGAAACAAAGAATAAAGCTATTCCAGTCCACCATCATTCATTCTCCATTCTCCCTCACAGTTACTCGCAGCACAGAGTTCTTTTGCTACCCATACAAACATTTAACTCCCCACATAAGGACACTGACCAACTCTGGCCAAACCCAACACCTTATTATACTGACAAATTCACTACATAGGTTCATGTGGATTGCAAACTTAAACTTGTGCATTCACATAAAACAAAAACTTATGTTCAACATAAGAAATACCTATAAATACTAACATATGGCAGAGATACTACATCTGTAGAAGATTAAGGTTCCACAAGTTAGTGAAATCATAAGAATTTTTTCCCCCAAACAAGAAATCCTGGGCATGTAAATATGAAAACAAACACCTGTGCATTAGCAGAGAATTCCACCTTCTTCCCAAAACTTGAGATTTAAGAAAAATTACCCTTTGTATTTTCAATGGGAAAAGGTAACAGAAAAAACCTGCGTGACTGCCAGAAGCGAAAGGTCTATTTTTGAGCTGCAAAACCACCAAGAAAAAGCAGCAGCGTTTAATGAGAGAGTATGCCAAACCTCTATAAACTGCCCTTGACGGAGCACATACCCATATATGCTCTGCTTTGGGGCAGAGGTGGGGTGTGTGTACTTTTAAGAGTATGACACACCCAGGGGACTCTACAAAGATAAAAATTGTCTAGGGTCATGAGAAACAGTTTTTTGCAGCTCTCTTTACAACTCACATGTTTTGCTTACAGAGCAAATGACAGAAGTGCTAAACAAACCAAGAGTTTCTGAGTAAATCTCCAAGTGTAAGTTCCGTTACTTTCTGCTCCAAGTGCTGATTTTATGGCCTCTTACTTGCCAAATGAATTCTGGTTTTGATGACAAAAGTAAACAAAGGGAAAAAAATTCTTGAAGTTGATGGAAGGAAACCTCATCAACTTCCTCATGGATACCCTGTCTTTTAAATTGCTGTATGAATTGGCTTATTGTCATCTTAAAACACCGAATATTACAAGTAACTTCCTTTTCAAGTGACCGAGTAAGATTTGCTTCTTCTATGCAACTTGTAGAAAGGAAACAAAAAAGTGTTAACTCCCAATTTTGTTTCCCTCTGTAAAATTCTAAGAGTCTAATCAGAAATAACTAACAATGATGAGGATTCGATGTCCTTTGTTAGAAGGAAAATGCTGTGTTTGTGCTCCTGATACAGTGAAGACAGACCTCCTAACAGCAGAATGACTTTCAGCAGGCTATCAGCATTCCATCCTGCTGCTTCCATAAATCTTCTCTGAATTCTCAATCTGAAAAACTTCCTTGTAACATAACAACTAAGCAACCTTTTAGACCTTTCTGGATCCAGCAAAATTTATCAGCATAAACCTGTAGTCTTTCAGAGAACATGGCAGGGGAAGGAGTTCTGAGCAGACATCAGGTAAGGTCTCTTCTGGCTGGGATATGACATTGAAAGAGACAGCAGGAGTCAGTCAAGAAACAGATGCCCACTTGAAACTGTAGTGTGTACTACAAGAAGTTTCAAACCAAGTTCTTTATTAAAGAATATACTTCTCCCATCTCCACAAAAAGCTAACTGCCTAACAAGCTGATGAGACCTTATCATGCAAGAAAACTCCCCTCAGACTACAGATGGCAAAATCATTGTTTTGTTCTGCAACACACCAAAGCCTCCCTCAACTTGACAGTCACAGGAATCTCTGTTCTCCCCAAACCAGAAAGACTTCACCCAGATTTGATAGTTGTGACTCACAGAGCTTCCTAATACATTAAGGGAATTCAAAATCATGCAGTCTGAACTGAACCTGACTAGTTTCAGAACAGGACTTGCTCTCATTTTCAGTTTCAACCAGAAAGAGTTTTCCCAGCAAGGAGCCAACTGTGCTCACACCATGAGAAGTAGAAAGCACACCAATATGCACAAACATGAAAGGTTAATATTTTGCTTATACCTTTATCTGCAAATGTTACACAAGGAAAAAACCCACAGGACTTACAGTTAGAATTGGTGTTCAGCTATGTCTGTTCTTGCTGAGCTAAACGAGTGACTGCTCTCTCCCTTACACTCTATTTTACATGTTGAAAGGCACCATTATTTTAGCTAAGTGACCTGCAGGAGTAAAGATGGGTGGAAAATCCATTGCATTCAGGATTGCATTAGCACCTGAGAGAAGCAATTTATGTGCTGACAGACATAATCATATACTTATTTATCGTCAAAAAGCTTTGTCTAGACTTGCTAAAGAAAACAATATCTCCACTGAACCATCAGTGGGGGAAAAATAAAGAAAAAAAGGAGGGCAGATGCTAAGTTTAACAGTGGCTCTCAAGACCTACAGAAAAAGAATCAACACCCTACATTTTCTAGCAATTAGAAGCACATCTTACAGCCCCAAATGCTCATATTTCAAGTCTTTCACAACACATCATTCTCAGAGGCTGACTTGATGTCTACATGACCAGCTTCCTGAGATAGCTTGGAACCTGTTCCCAAGCCCTGAAAAGGCACCTGCATGGATCACATTCAGCAGGTGTTTCTATGGGTTCTTGTCTCAGGCACCAACCACACTGCTGGTGGAATTCGTTTAAATGATGAGCAGAAACTCATGTAACACCCTTCTTAGGAATAAAATAGTCTATGTCCAAGCCTTGCAAAAGCCCAGAAGAAGGCTGGAAACAAGAAAGGGGTGAAGAGATTGTAAAACCCCCAAAACATTATAAGGTCAGATGAATGCTGCACTGCATGTCACGCATTTCACACATGAACTGACTTTCTCAAAGAACATAACTTTGCACCCAAGGGTTCAAAAATTAATACCAAGGACTCTATGCAGCACCTCTACCAAAATGTTGTTCTTACATGGTGACAAGACAAGAGATAATGAGAAAAAATAAACAGAAATCCAAACAAGCAAGAAGTATCCACAAGTACATGGGAAGATGCTGGAAACCAACATTATCTTCACCATTTCACTCCAAGGGTTCCCCAATCAGTGAAACAGAATGACACTGCGCACCCTGGGTCCAAGTTAGTGAGTTGTTCACTAAAATTGCACATGTAAAGTGCACTGACAGTATATGAAGTTTGTAAGCAAATTCAGAATACTACAGTCCAGACTCCTCATGACAGCTTGTCTTTCACAGGTGTATCTCCATATATACTTTAAAAGGTACCTTCTCATTTGAGGCACTGAAGAAGTCAAGAAAGCGTAGAAGTCCAGCGTTCCTTAAGAATTTAGGTCTGCTGATGGGTATTTCACTTCTCCCAGGAGTATCATTAATTAGTTTATTCATTAGTCCTTTGCAACCAAAGAGCCAATTGGTTTTGAGAAGCAACCTTCCACACTACCATTTTGGTGTTACAGGGCTCGCACATTTACGTGACATAAAAACAACCCAAAAAACCTACACATCTGCTGAAGACTCTGCACAACAGTTTTTGAGCTCCATCATGAAGACAGCCTGAAAAGGCCCCACATCTAAATGCATTCCTATAAAATGAGTCAAAGAAGCTGACTTTTAAGTATCAGTAAAACAGGAGACTAGTTCAAAGAAGAGAAAGAGATAGAAAGAGCACATGGAAACCAACAGAATGCAAACCAGCCAATGCAGTCTCTAAATGAAGAGACAATTTAAATCAGAATTCTTTATCCAAACTTCTGGCTTCCTCCTATGAACAGTACCTTTATGAAATTCCATCACTGAAACTGAACAAGACACAGTGGTGTTTGAATCTGCTCACAGGCACAGACTCCTTGAGCCACCCTACAACAGCTTCACAGGTCAGGTCTCATGGGACATGAAGTCTGCTGCAAAACAGGCTGCTGTTAAAAGTAGCGAAGAATGAAAACCTCAGCTACGACAGCATCTTTGAAGAAGTAACAGCCCTTCTCCCTGACAAGCTACACAACAGAAACTTTTCACACGTCCCTAGAAAATACTTATTTTTTCCTAGTCAACAAGATCTGATAAAGCTGCGGCTACTGCAATTTCAAAATCAGATAGAAGATGACCGTATCCCAATTAAGGGCAAACTGACGCGGTCTCAATGAGGACGACGTAGGAAAATGACTTGGGGAAACAAAGCTCTTTCTCTCTCAGGTTTCTCTTACCTCAGGAGTACTTAAAGACTCTTGGAACTCCAAGGTATAAAGCCAAAGGTCAGTGAGATGCTTGCCTATAAAGGAAGTTAAAGGAAAGTTTCTGGTAAGTTCAGAAGCACAGTACCTTGCTCAGTCTCAGTCACTGAGAGCAGTGAGTTTGAACAAAAAGGATAAATTGATCCTGCAAGAGATCCAGTAAGGAACTCCACATAGCATGATAAAGAGTTTTATTTCCATACCTGTTTCTTAACTTCAGACTAGGGAACATCAAGCAAAGTGAATTTATCAAAACATATCAACCCATCAGCCTTTTAACATCAGGCACCTTGTCTGGATGATATTGCTATTTAAGTGGCTGTGGAAAGGCAGCAAGTTTATGTTCACCTACTACCAGAGATTGAGCACAAAAGCTAAACCTGCAAGCCTGTTAAGCATTCAAGACAGCAGAACAAAAGTTGCAAATCATCTTTTTAAAAAAAGTGTAAACAACTTATTTAATATATATTTTGGCTTCCTCCATGCTCAACACTGTCGTATTTTTTTCTCAAAGCAAGTTATGATCAACTTGTTCTGCATTTATTGCCAGTGTTTTCACACACAAAAAAACCCCTAACGTTCTTTAAAGGCCAAATTTCAAAATGGCATTTTTAATGAAGAAAGTAATCCACATTACTTAAATTTCTTGAACTGACTCTAAATACACACCAGTATGGTCAAAACTCCAATACAGCCAGAAACAGAAATAAAGAAAATTCCATCAGCCACATAATTTCATTTTCCTCAATATGGTTATCAAAGAAGTATTTTTAAAAAATAAATATGGGGAACACAAAAAAGAAACAAAACTAACAACACCCAACACTCTCCTCCAATCCTTTTCTGACACTCCACATAGTAAATTTAATTTAGCAGTTAACATGACTACTGGATGCAAGCCACTCCATGTTTTGAAGATGAAGCTCAAAGTACAAATAAGAAAACTGTGAAAGTCAGGTGGTAGGTGCTGGTTTGAAGGGCAGGGCATGACCTGGTTATATCCAAGACCTTTGGCAGCAGCAAAACAAGTTCCAGCATAATCACTGTGTAACTACACACAGAGAAGGAAGACAACCAGAAGTAATGTAAAGGATTTACTGAATTAAGCTATCAGTAAAAATAATCTAGAAAAAATGGAGAAAGAAAATTTTATGTAAAAGTGAAAGAGAATAATTTTGTAAAGTACACAGACATTGAGATCTGAAGAATGTAAAAGCTTCACTGTGAAACAGGCTGTCACTACCTATGAGTTGTGCACCTCTAATCCAGTATCTCCACAGCACCACATTACTGAAGCTGAACTATACTGCCACATAACCTTTTCAGCCTCCAAACCTCACTCAAGATGAATACTGAACCCTTTAACTATTATATTGAAAGGATCTAAAGAATGATGAGGAGATTCAGCACAGACTCATAAATGCAATGTTATGGAACTGCTTTGTCTTTTTTGTCTGTATTGCTCAGTGGTGACTCTGGGACACAGAGTGATGCACCCTGTCGAGTTCAGTCACCAAAGTCAGTGACTGCTCTTGAGGCAGTGTTGAGAGAAGCAACTCCTGTACACCATCCCCAAGCACTAAGTGTTTCTGATGGAAAACATGGAAATTCTTAAAGCTTGGTCCTTTAGTCCTGCATTATGAGACCACCCACGTCACACACCAGTTTGTAACTTCACTAAAAGCAGCAGAACACAACACCTTTGACTTCCTAAATCACTTGCAAATTTAGAAACACATTGGAACTGCTCTCAGCATTCCCTAGCATGATGCTGGTGCTTTAGGGAACCAGGAAACGACACTGACTGGCAACAGCAGCAAGAAGCTCAGGAGTCTGGCTGAAGGTTTAAACAGTAACACCTGTGTGTGTGAGACAGAATAAAGAGCAGATGAGCCACTAAGGCTCCTGACTTCAAGACTGAGCGCTCAGCCTAGGGCAAAGCACCCAAAAATGAGAGATGGTAAGAGAGGCAAGAATTCGCTTGGCATTTTACAAGTGTCATTTATAATCCCTAGTGTTTGTCAACCTTCAACCTGGGAAGAGTAGCTTGCAAAATGAGTTTTGTTTTTACCACAACAAAGGCTGACATAACAGGATTTGTACAAGAAGCAACAAAACCTCGCAGAACTGCTATAACTGACAAGAACATACTTTCCAAGACATGGGGTTTCTTTTATTAACTGCTAACCTGCTATTCTGTTGAGATAAGAGCTACCACTTTGATGAAAGAATGACAACAGGGCCTGTGAAGAGGGTTGGAAGCTCTGAAGACAACCTGCTTTCTCTTGGAAATCCAAGAGGATGAAAATAGTCACTTTTGGGTAAAGCCACTGAGGACACTTCTAGAGCTACATGTCCTTCAAATCCCTGGTGACAAGAAGACATTTCAGAGGAACACTGGACAAACACATGGGGGGAATCAATTGTAATCTTTCGAGAACTGGTGTTCAACTCTTTCAGAAATTCATGACTTGGCAGTTTACAGAGCCAATAGCCCAATTCCCAAGATGGTGGGTATTCAGGAACTGCAGGGCTTTATTTTTATACCCCTCAGAAAAAAAACCCAAACCAAAACATAAAAACCCAACAAGTAAAATAACAATCATGTTCTTGTCACCACCCTACCATAAGATCATTAACTCAATATGAAGAAGATGGAACACAAAGACATTTTAACAGCAATCTAAATACTTTCCAACGAGGTTTTTTCCTCTAATCAATATACTCTGGATAAATCATATTTACAAATTCTTCAACTGGAAGAATTAAGTAGAAAAAGCACTAGTACAGAAGACACTCATACATACAAAAATACAGACTTGGCTTCCAAAGGTAAGGGGAAGTAGAACTTCAGTAAGTGATCATCAAGTTACACGGGGCTGCTCTTTGCAAAAATACTAACCTCTTCCGTGTTTCCAAACAGCACAGCACAACAGGGGCATCTTCAAGCAAATCAGAACAAGGGAACAGGAAATATTTGCTTGCCACCATAACTGGCTGTTTTCTTTTACGCACACCTCCATACATGACCTGTGTAACTAATGTGACTCCACAGCACTGAAGCAGAAGATGCCCAAACATAAGCTGCAAATCTTTATTTCTACTACATTGTAATACTTGGGTCCTGGCATCTGGCATTTTGGAAACAGTACCGTTTTTTCCCACTTGCTTTCCCCCCACCTTCCCTCAAAGCCATAAAAGCAACAGTGAGTCTCAGGAGCTGCAGAAAGACTACGGTTTGCTAGTGGAAGGAAGATAGTCCAAGCATCACAGCCACAGTAACAAGCAGGTGTCCTCACTGTACCAGAAAGATAAACAAGAACGGTGTGGATGCCTGTACTTTAATTCATTACAACATCAGAAACTCTCTCAATAGGGCAATATGAAAGAAGCAGAATGTGTATCTGGTAGCAGTTGTAAGCCTCACCTAAGTATTTCCCATTGTGCTCCCAGATTAATAACTACTGTCCTTGAAGACTGCTTCTAACTGTTCTCCAAGTCTGAGAAAGGAAGAAATAAATGATGATGGCCTTTGTGTAGCCTTTTGGTTCAAAATAGTAATTCAGGAAGTACTGTAGTTGTTGACAACCTATCAACATAAAACAATGTTTATGAAAGTAGCTTCTCCAACTATTAAACAATGAATACATCATTTCCATAGCAAAAAGCCTAGGAATTAACTACCTGTGCATAACCTGTAGACTATCATTCATGCAACAAAACAAAAATTTCCTTTGAGCATATGTATTTAGCTTGATTAACTGATGGAATTACAAAGACACTTGAAACTGAACTGTAAGAATATCTACCTGGACAATGTTTGGGCACAACATGCTACTGTAACCAACAGCATGGAGGGAAGCAGAAGAATTCCAACATTCTTCTTGAAGGTGGACATTGCACTCTCCAGTGAAAAAGAAAAATCTCTTTGGAGTAAGTCTTTTCAGTTATTAGGACCACACTTCTGCAATTTCATGTGCAATTCATGCTGTCAGGTTATACCAGCAACCCTTTATGTAACATGACAACACCAATTCATTGGGCAGTCCTTTTTGAAGCCATCAGTTTGTTGCATAGATACATACATACAATGTGCTTAACCGACACTGTGGTTGTGTGACTGTGCTGCACAGGTAAACTGTCCTTCTTTAAAAACAGTCACAGCAACAGTGTGAAGGGTTGAGAGTCTGTTTCCCATGATGTGCTTCCTGGAAACCCTAGCTCTTACAATTGCACAATGAGCACACAATTCCCGTCCTTAGAAACTTATAATTTATATATAGTTTCTCCATTAAGCTGTCAATACAGATCTTGTATGCAAACAGGCTTAATAGAGACCTACAGAATGCAGTTGTCAGCAGTATGTCTGTAACAGAGGCAGAAGCACAAACAACTAAACCCTGAGACCACACTGAATTTACAGCGGATGCGTCACCGTGCAAAAGTGTGTGCCAGTCCGGTAAGCAAGCTTCCAGCTGGCATTCCTTTATCTTATCCATGCAGATGTGTCTGAGTAGCCATTCCTTCAGCAAGGGTCTGCAAGAACTTCAGATCAAGTGGCACCAACACTGACCTGCTCAGGAACTGCATTTTTCTTGTGATGTGGTAAAGTAAGGAAGGGGGGAAAAAGAGCATCCAAGCAGCACATGGATAGAACGGAAAAGTTACCAAATACTGGCTTCTGTCTTCGAAAGATTGCAAATGACTACTGGTTTCAAACTTATGCTAAACTGACTGTTTGACCTAGGAAATGGTGCCCGTTAGCAACCTGTTGTACAGTACAGATACATGAGGCCAGCAGACAGACCTATGAGGGAGCACTGTGAGAGCTGCATTTGTAGTGCTGAGTTCCAGTCTCACACGCAACACCATTTTAAAGGCAGAAGCTACTCACAGAATGGCTTGCTTTCACTTTCTTAAAGCATGCACAAAATTCCACATTTTTGCTGATTTACATCAACTACAAAGATGAATTCTCTTCTAGAAAAATAAAGACAAGTTACCTAGTATTCATTTTGTGTGTCTGAAAACCTAAATAGGGATCAAGAACCAAACTAGTTGCTAGGTCATCATTTTCACAGAGTTCCTTGGCAGACATTCCAGAGGAAGGCACATAACGACTTTGACCCTCAAATCCTGAAGCGCCGCTACCTGCAAATAAGAGAGCCCAAATTAGGTATCATTTAAGGGATGTTACAGAGCCCAGCCACATCTGGGGACAGACAGCCACAGGGTGGACGTAAGAAATACACAACTGTTGAGGAAGATGATAAAGCACCTGAAGAAGCAGAGGCACAGTTAATTTTTCCCTCTTGCTTTTTAAATTTATGTACTAGTCACTGGAGAAAGTATTTTAGAATGTTATTTTATAAGTGTGTTTAATTAATTTTGGTTTCCTTCTCTCTTCCCTCCCCAACTACAAGCATCTTTCCAGACTACACAGTTCAGTCATGCCTACCTCTAACGTTTCTGACCTATAAACGTGATGAAACCATGAAATTTGAAATCTGATTTTCCAAAAAATCTGAATAAAGGACTTTAATCTGCATTTAATCCTTTGTCCCAGACCAATAGCAAAAATAAAAATCCATGTTCCTTAAAACCATTCCATAATTACTACCAATGTATGTGGCTTCACTAAAAGATGGGGTTTACTTCTACAAGTGCATTCACTGAAAGTTGGCCTACTGCTTCAAACTATATTACCCACTTCAAATCATACTGGTTGTCACTTAGCGCCAATCGTGTATCTTATAATTACAACAGTTCAAAATTCATTTACACCCAGTTATTCTTAACTTTTAAACTGATCTGAAGACATCTGTATTCCTGAAGGGAGTTAACACATCCAAACAATACAGACATTACTACTACTGATGTTAGCTCCGGGCTGACTGCAGACGTCCCTCCCGAGCTGAGGGAAGGCAGAAGCCTGACTTGCAACGTGGGAAGTGGCTGCCAGCACTGTGGCACGGACGTGTACGTACATCTGCTTGATCTTCTCTCCACTCCGTTTTTGCCCGTCTTTGGGTTCTCCTTTCCCGCATGCTGCAATTTGCTCTGCGCGTGCTCATTAGATGACTTGCTTCCACTCCTCCTGCCATTCACTACCATGTTCTTGGATTCTCCCAGCCACTTCATACCCACAGACAATCTGACTCAGTTGCATTTAGTCACTTTTCAAAAGGCTTGGAGAAGTGGATGAATAAATTCAGTTCCAATTCCTACTGGAAATAAAACATAAACATTATTAGAACTTACTGGGAAGCTGTTTACAAGACATAGAGTTTAACAAAAATAGTAATACTTCCATAACAATAATAATACTGAAACAAAACTGCCCCTCAAA
>VZRZ01003155.1:7363-20958 GCA_013398175.1 Climacteris rufus | reverse complement strand
CTGCAAAGCCCTCTGCAGGAGCAGCCATCTCAATGGTTTGAATCAACGCTGCCATGCCTACCTCTTGGCACTGATTGAGCACAATACAGTCCAGTGCAGCCTGGCCTGGGAGCGTCAGCAAAATTGCCTGTACCTAACAGCATGTCGATCCCAACTCCACGTCTGGGATCCTGCTGGTTCAACACAGCATTCTGCTCTACTGTTCTAGTTGCTAACTGAAGCCACTTTGATTCAAAGATGTCATATTCCACAGGCTGAAAGAAAACCTGAGCCAGAGCTTAGATATCATAAGGTACCAGCAGTGTGGCATTAAAAACTCTGAGCAGCTGCATAACCTCAGTAGACCCAAGACCATATCTGCCAGCCTTCTCCCTGAGGTCCATCAGAGCTTTCCACGACAACTCCTGATGGGTGATTTGATTGTTACTGAGAATAACAGGGAAAGCCTGGAGACTGTCCGATGAAACCACAGCTCCTGCTGTGTCCCGTCCCATGGAATCCACAGGAACATCAGCTGCAGCAGGGCTGAGGGGTATATCTCCACTAGCCACAGGGCGGTGTGCCAGACCACGGTCACCTACCTCCTCAGCTTTAGCTTTCACATCTCCCCAGAACCTCACAGGGTCCCGGGGCTGGACCGTGACCTTGGACAGGGGAAGTGTCCACAAGGCAGCCAAAGGGGACCGGCCAGCCCAAGATCTTAGGTCCCGGGGAAACATCAGCCCCCCAGCTGCGTCAAATACAAACACACTGGGGTTTGTCCCTGCCGCTGAATGCCGCGGGGCAAAGCCGTGCCAGGCTCCCCGCGCCCCTTCGTGGTGAGGGGAGGGAGGGGCGGCGAGCCGCCGGGAGAGGTGGAACCTGGAAGGCTGTGTCCCAGCCCTGCGCAGCAGCTAAAGACCTGGATGGGGGCGGGTGCGTCTGCGCCTGTGCAAACTGCAGGGCCAGGGGGGTCATGGATATTGCACCCAGCAGCATTCCGCCGGAAGGCCTGAGCCCGCATGCGGAGACTGCCGGCTCCAGCAGGAGCCGTGGACTCTCCCCAGCACTCTGGGGGTTTGCCCAATGCAACAGATCCATAGCCACCGCCTCACACCCCTCGGCGCCGGGCTGGGGGCGAGCCGCCGCGTCAATCTCAGCCAGGTCCGGCCAACCAGCTACTGCCACATCAGCAGAGGGCGGGTCAATTTGTCTGCCCGCTGCCCTGGGCATGGGGCAGCTGATGGAAATGCCACAATTTGGACACTCTACAGTTAAGCTTGCACGGTCCAACGACCCTGCCACCTCTGCCAGGACCAGAAAAACGCAGGGAAAAGGTGCCGTTCCACCCCCCCCCCCCCGCCCCCCTGTGGCAGTGACCCGAGAAGGGAGGGGCAGGACTGGCGCTGCTGAACTTTTGGGGCCCCGGGGGCTGTCCAAGGCGAATTCATTGCCAAACGCCTACCAATCATTCAAGCTCGGCCAACTTGAGAGCTGAGCTCTCCCCGGAGTCGCCCTGTTCTCCGCTTCTGCGGCCTGAGGGGGGAGGGGAGGTTCCTTCTCCACCTCAGCCAGCTCGGGGGGTTCCTCTGGCTGACCTAGCGAGTCCACCAAAGCGGCTGTCCCTGAGGAATCTGCCACGGCTTTGAATAACAGAGTTCAGGCATCTCCAGCAGACTAGCATCTTAGCCAATTCAACACTAAAGTCGACAGCTTAACAAATCCAAAATCAATTCTCCTAACTCAGCCCAAGTGACCTTAGAAAAAACATCTCCAGAGTCCTGGAAGAAATGCTGTTCTTTGGCCCAAAAATAGACCTCTTCCAGCTCCGTTCTGGAAACCGAGACTCCCTTACTCTCCAACGCTATCTCTAACACCTCTAACACCAAGGTATCGCCTGAAGAATCCGTATTAATCACCATTTTTCAAAAAACCTAGCTACCAAGGGAACTACCGTTACCTTATTTGAGCCTACGCGAACCGTATGGGCCACCAGATGTCGCACTTGGACACGAAAGAAAGACGCAGACACGCGTTGGAGAGACAGAGCCAAGACTCTCGGGGGCACTGGGGAGCACTGCCACTCTCAGACCCTGCACTTTATTTATATGTCCTCTTAGAAACCAGAGTGCATTGGAGGGAGAACTTGTCACCCCTCAATCACACTGGTCAAAGGAGATATCCATCAAATATCTCCGCCCAGGAGAAAGGAATGCAAACAATAGAACACAGTTAGAAAAACATGGCTATGTTTACAGGGAATGAGTGAGAAACTGTTACAGAAAAATGAAAACATCAAAGAACTGCAAACTCAGGGCAACAACTGCTTATAGCAAAGGAGTCTGATTTCACTTTTACAGAAAACTGTCAATATTCTATACACACATTGCTCAAGCTTATCCTCATTCAGCAGCCTTAAACTAGTTATTCTGTCTCTACATTTAATGAATAGCGGTGTTCACTGATCATGTGTTATATAATACACTGGTAATATCCTGTGTGAGTATAATTGAATGGATAAGTAGATGCAAATAGGCAAGAATGATTAAATGACGTAAGACAACCTGTTTGTCTTCTGTAATGCCACAGGAATACACCACTGTCTTGGTTCAAAAACCTGCTTTCTGTGCAAAAAGGGGCCAGGAAAGAGCATGACATGGAGAACAGCTAGAATGCAATTTCTTACTTGGTTTTTGTTGTTGAATACACTTCAACTTAAGTAAATTGCTTGAACTAGTTTGAAATACTGCCCAACCAAAACTGAAACAGGCTTTGTCCAGCCTACACTTCTGGATATATTTACTTACCTTTTAAAATAAATAATTGTCAGTCTGGAGTTTCACAAAATGTCTTGAAATGCAGATGTGAACTCCTATTCATTTGCCTCTATGTGGGAGATAGGTAAACCAAATGTGTCTCCTTTTTCACATTTCTAAATGCCATTAAATGGCATCATAGAATCATAAAATTGTTTGAGTTGAAAGGGACCTTAAAGATCATCTATATCATCTAGTTCCAACCCCCAAATTGTCACCTCTTATGTAATAGTGGTGTCTTATATACATATTTTTGTTGAAATGTTTTTGAGAATGTGTCTGCAATCAATATATAACACTTGATAATGCCAGCCTGTACAAATGGGATTGCTACTGGTTGAAATGATGTGAATTTAGAATTAATGATATCCTGATTTTTGTTGCAGTGCTTTTTAAAATATTGTAATTACTGTTTGTAAATGTCTTGATTTGTCACTGTTTCTATACTTTTTCATTGATCTCCACTGCTATGAAGTGCTCGTGTCAGGTGATGGGAAGCCTGAGACTACTCTTTTAAGGCTTTTCTGTTCAAATCAGATTCAGGATTTGATACCGCAAACTCTTTTGGGGTAATGATGTTGCAGACACTTCAAATGCTTCTTATACTATTTCTTACTTGGAATTTAAGGTCATATTTCATTTCTTTCAGACGTTTACTTATATTAGACTAGAACAGGGTTTTGTCTAGGTGAACTGGGAATTAAAGTTCAGAATCTTAACTGGCCCTACTGTTCCTCTTGCAGTGGAATTATTACCTTTCTTTTATTTGAGCCATACTACCTGTACAGGTCACTAAGCTACATAATGTTTCTCACACTTAAAATGTTGTCTTTTAAAAACGAAGTAAAATTTAGTTGTGGTCTTTTTCTGTGAACTATTCTCTTGCATTTTAGAAGAACCCTGTAAAGATAACTAATCTAGAAATGTGAGAAAGGAGTCTATGGAGGTGCAAAACAGGCTATCCTTGGTTCTGTTGTAATAAAAATTAGTTTATCTCAATGTTTTAAAAGAATTTTAGATTATTAGTGAATACTTGTCTTGATGGAGAAGGCTGTATTCAGTGGGGTGATTTCCTCCACAGACTGTTCTTTCTGAAACTTACATTGGTTTACTATCTTAGTGTGTACTTTTTCATAGTTTGTTTTATGTTACTAGATTTGTTTTGTATTATCAAACCTTTCTGGTTTGATAGAAGTATCAGTTTGTGAAGTAATATTCTTCTTAGCTGAATTTAGAGATTTTTGCATATGTTTAATACTGGAGCTTTTTAAAGAGAATTGTTTTGAGTCAAGATGGTGAACTTAAGCTTTTGATCTTGGTTTTTTTTTTTCTTGCTAGTCATGATAGAACAATGCAAGATATTGTTTACAAACTTGTGCCGGGCCTCCAAGAAGGTAAGTTGTACTCTGACCTTTTTAGAGGTCAGTTTGCACATGCTTCTTTGACATTAAAAAAAGGAAGTTTCAACTGAAGGAAAAGGGGAGTGGGGGCAAATGAGGAAGAATACAATGGAAAACCAGACTCTTTCACTTCTGTAATTTTTAGCAATTACTTTAATTTCATACCTGTACTGGCAGCAGTTGAGTGTGGGGGTGGTGGGAGGGCAACATGCTTATTCCAAAAGCAGTATTTTGTAAAGCACAATAGTCGTTCAGCTTTTGAATGTTGGCACACCAGAACTCTAATTTGTTTTTGCTAAACTGTGTACCTGTTGTGCAAGCTTTCTAAAATTCTCAGAGGTAAAATGCAGAGGCAATGCAGAACATTTTATAGTTTCTGCTGTTCTGTGAATTCTTTCTTATCACGGAACTTTCTGTTTTCATAATCCTCTTTGACACTAGATCTGTTTCACCTGAACAAATACTTCATAAAAATTGCTCACATTTTTTTTGTCTTAATGTACGTTAAACTTTCATTTAAATACAGTATTTTAATCTATTCAAGCTGCTTTTTAACCAGAGCATTTTCAAATATCAATAAGATTAAATATATTATTTAAAAATTATTTCTAGGATAGTGAAAGTCAGAACTGTAAATAAAAATCCAAAAACAATAGTTTGACTGAAATACTGTGGGGGATATTAAAAATTAGTTACAGTATTTTAAATACCATCACATTCTAGTAGTAATGGTATAATAGTAACTATGCAAATGACTTTATGCTATTCTGACTCTGAAAAATAAGATGAAGCATGACTTAATGAAATAGCAGAGATAGAAGATAGTAAATCATGGCACCATCAGTAGTTGTTGGCAGTCCTTAAGTGGGAAGGGATTTGGAATAACTTCATAAATATTGCATTAGAACTTTATTACAGGGATTAATATTTGCCATTTTAAACAGCGGAAATGAAAAAGCAAAGGGAATTTTATCACAAACTGGGAATGGAAGTTCCAGGGGACATCAAAGGGGAGACATGTTCTACAAAGCAGCACCTAGATTCTCATCGAAATGGTAAATAGTCCTTTATTTATTCTATCTTTGGTTGTTGACAGCAAGTAAATTCATGAACAGATCTGTTGGAGGTATGTGCCTAGTTTGTATATTACAGTCACAATTGATTCCTAACAGTGAGGAATAGAGTCAGCGTAGGATTGTTGCCTTGTCCCTTATTTGTGCACAGAATCTTTGTTTTTAGCTGGTAATACCATGTTGTTTGCAGCAAAGTCAATCTCCATAGGGGTGCCTACATGGGGACTGTGAAATTACCCAGCTCATGGGCTGGTGGCAGCTGAACTCTGTAAGTGTTCCCCTCTTTCATGTCACAGGCTGTTGGCTGCTAGTGTTGTTTGAGCTGATAAGCACAATTTGGGAAAAGCAAATTTTATTCTCCACTGCAATCCTGAACTGTGCTGTTTTAATTGTATTAGCATTATAAGCTGCTGCTGACTATATCTGGGTTTTATATGTCAGAATAATATATATGTATCCCATATATCTGCGTTCTTTTTATCTCAGGTGAAACTAAAGCAGATGAAAATATAAATAAAGAAACTTCAGAAGAAAAACAGGAAGAAGATAATGACTACCACCGAAGTGATGAACAGGTGGGCTCATAGCGCATGCTCTACTTTTATCTTGTATTTTAGCTGTTATGCTTGGGTAAGGTAACTTTGCTAATCTAACCAGAGAAGAAAATTTACTTTCAAACTACTTTTTCTATTCTCTGGTATAAACAAGATGCAGTTTTTCCAATGGTTTGTTACAAGCATGAGGTTTTAACTTTGGGTTTTGTCAGGAATGGAGTATACATGAAAGACATGTGCATTAAGATTTGATACTTCTGAGTTCGTTTATGAGTTTCTGAAGTATTTATTTGCTTTCAAAGCAAATTCGTGTGATTTTCCTCCCCTTCTAAAGGAGTGTACCCCAGTGTTACCAGGATGCATTGAGGTGAATGGATATTGATAACTACGAATTAAACCTTTGGCACTGTTAATACATTCAGTGCAGGCAACTCAGGGTGCAGCTGCAGTGGGAGCTGCAGGTTGAGTTCTGGATGGGAGCCCGAAGCCAGAGGCTGTGAACTGCTGACCCTTTGCACAGGAAAGGCCAGGGGGACCTGTGGCACCAGCCAGAGAACTGGACACTGAGACAGCAGGAGCCGAGACCCACAGACTTTGGTGCTGTGAGGGTGTAAAAGCCCAAGGATTCTTTTGTTCAGGGTGCCTCCTCAGAGGTACAGCTCAATCTGTTTTATTTAGTTACTGCGCCCTGATTAAGCTGTTTGAAGTAACTGGATGTCTGAGAATCTGCTATGGGAGACCTGGGGTTGAGCTGGTAAGGAATCATGGTCTGTGATGTGAGTGTGGGGGTGTAGCTGCGAAGGGGCTTTGGTCCCAGCTTAGAGGGTGTGATTGTGACTTCCAGAATGGCTCCTAGACGCTCTTGGATGGTCAGACAGGGAAGTTCCCTTAACAGCACTCTTACTTTTGTTTTCAGCCTTTAATATTAAGTTAGTGTTAGCCCTATACCACAAAACCAGCATAAAAGCAGGGAAGCCCACTGTTAAGTTTTAAACACAAAGCTGGTTTGAAGGTGAAAACACAATTTGGAATAACAAGCCATCCCTTTTATATTTTCCTGTTATGTGTGTCTGGAGTAACTTTAGTTTAGGTTAATTTTCTTTTCAATTGCCATGTAAGGGAACTTTCAAAGGGATTGTACCTGTTACTAGATCTTCCTAGTGCATAAAAGCATATAATCACCAAGGGCTTAGACTATATTGAATAGCTGTATGGGAAAAGAAGTGAGAATTTGAAAAATCTGTTACATCATTTGTGTCTATTCTTTTTAAACTTTAAATTCTCATTTAAATGTATTAAAATTAAACTGCATTTAGCAGTTGCATTAAAAGTAAGAAGTTATGTTAGAAGCAATCGTTAAGAATTTGCAATGGTTTTCTTACTGATTTCTTCCTCTAATTTTTAACATATAAGGTCCTCTTTAACCTATTCACAGCCTATTAATTTGGACTGAAGCAGCCTTGTTCTGACATCAAAGAATCCTTCTTGAACATTGTTGTCTGTTACTTGTCACTCAAGTTAAAAGATCTTAGAAAATGGGGGGTTTTAATAGGCATTTCAGTTTAAGAAATACTAGTACTATATTTCACTTTATTGTATTAATAAAAACTGTATATGAAATACATAATGCAGGAAATTGTTCCGGCCAACTCCTGATGGTTTGCTTTCTCTTGAAGGTAAGCATCTGCTTGGAGTGCAATAGCAGCAAATTGCGTGGATTGAAACGGAAATGGATTCGTTGCTCAGCACAAGCAACTGTCTTGCATCTAAAGAAGTTCATTGCCAAAAAACTCAACCTTTCTTCTTTTAATGAGGTAATATTTGAATTTTTAAAAATAAGTTTACAGATATAAAGACTTTGAAAAGGGTGGGTTTGTTTCTTTGCAAAAGAATGTCTTTTGATTTTATTTTCAGAAAACATAAGCATACACTGCTTCTTGAATTGCATCTTGTATAGCCATTTTATTGTCCTTTCTTGGGTCTGTATAGGACTTTCCATTTAGTTTGCTGTACATTTTTTCATGTCCATCTACAAATCGTTGAGCCAAAAGGCTTAGTTATGTGCTTCCACAGATGTTGAAATGGACTGTGGTAAGATACTTTGTTTGATAGATTGTAGTTGAGTTTATCCCCACCCTTTCAGGACCTTTCCACTCTGTGCAGGGGACAGGCAGTAACAAACACTTTAACACTACTGAAGCCCAGCTTAAGAAAAAGCACCACAAAGACTTTGTTCCTTTCTATGGTCTTAGTGAAGCTCAGTCTGAAGTTGTTGCCTACCACAACCAGAGTGTTATCAGATGCCAGCTTTTCCCTGTTTTTTCAGGGAATCGTGGGAAGAATTTAAGGTGAAATTTACAGAAGGAAACGCAATACTTTGCACTTCTCTGAGATCAGATTCAAAAATCAACAGTGACAAAATATGAATGCAGCCTCTGGTTATCACTTTGCTGGGTCTTGGTCACAGTCTCTGGACATCCCAGTTGACTCTCAGCTTGACATCTCTCAATTCTGTATTGTGGCACTGATTCACTGAATTTCATTAAGACTTTTCATTCAAATCAAATAGTCTGCTTTCCAGTCCAGTGTGTCAACACCTTTCTGCTCAAACTTGTCGACAGCCAATTTGCATCTCTGTCACTTGCCCTTCACAGTTTCTGTACAGTTCAAACTAACATTCTCTTTGAAATATGTCCCCAAACTCTGCCAGTTTTTCTAAAATAAGATGGTACATCCTGTCTTGTCCTCAGCTGTCTCAGAAGTGGTTGACTCCTGGCTTTAGCCCAGCAGCTGCATAGCTACAATGATTGTTTGAAAGGGGATTTTTTAAATACTTTTTTTGATGTATGAGTGTGTTAGCCCTCCAATGCACTGTTGTCAATCTGTGACTTAAAAAATGCACTTGGCTTTTACTGAAGGAAATGCTTTCAGGAGTACTGTTTATTCCTTTGCTATCCCTTTCAACTTTCTTAAAAGGTACATAAATGGTGGTGTAATCATTGTACCAGTACCAAGTAATATAGAAGAAGAATTTAAGTTTGTGGGCACTCGGTTGCTTGCTATAGATGATTGCAGGTTTGAGTTATTGCTATGTAAGTGCACTGCATGCACATTAAGACCTTTCTGGGCTGTGAGGTAAAGCAATTGTGATAAGCCAGCTTGGTGGAACTTAGCGTTTTCATGCATGTTCCCTGTTTTTAGTTCGTATTCAGACATTGTAGTTCGCTGATTAGTAGTCATATGATCCTCATTCTTTTATGTTGAGATGCTCAGTTTTTCTAATACCAAGATTTTTCAAAACTGAGATAGAAAGTGAAAAATACTTACGGAATACCTGTAAAAACCCCATAAATATATATGAGTATATGATAGATAGGTTTTTTTTAAAAAAATTATATCCTTGTAACAGTGCCACCTGACTGGTGTTAGGTACAAAAAATTTTATAGTATGTTAAATAACAGCTGTCTTTGAGATTCCTGTCTCCTTGCTCATTTATTTGACCTTTTTAAAAGCATGTAAAGCTTTCAGGAAAGGGCATTGGAAAGATAAATCAAGCATTGCTTGGAAAGATAAATCAAGCAGTTAAGTCCAGATCATATTGCATTTCCCAGGTAGGTACTGACACAGTCTTCCACTACTTTATGTTGAGAGCAGGTACCATCTTTTCTTTCCTGATATTACATTTGTCTGCAGAGCAACTCAGGATTACCAGTTCCAGTATCTTCAGAGAAAAGAAGTCTTGTCAAACATGTAGTATTGTGTGAAATACATTGTTTGATGTACTGGGTCTCAATGAATTAACTGTCACCTTTATTTTGTCAGCTGGACATATTATGCAATGAAGAGATTCTTGGCAAGGACCACACGCTCAAGTTTGTAGTTGTTACTAGATGGAGATTTAAGGTATGACACAGTGGCTCCAAGTAAATAATGAAGTGGCCAAATAAAATTTTTATGAAATAGCTATAATTTGGAACTACACTGCAGTAACTGCAAATTCAATAAAAAGATACTTTTATGAATATCTACTACAGCATTCTTGGACACCAAGTATTCATTTTTTTCCAGTAAATGAAGGAAATGATAATTAATTATTCATTGCAAGAGAAAAGGGAACACTGCATTAGCTGTCCAGTTGTTATCAAGTCTGGTAAAGGAAGTGGAAGCTACAAGAAAGTACTGTTTTAACCCTTTCAGGTGGTAAGAATGAATAGCAGAAGTCAGTGAAAGAGAGAGTCAGTGAAAGAGAGAGTCAGTGTATGTATATGTGGGGTTACTGAAACAAGAAATTTTATTTGTATTGAACAAGAAGTATTTGTAATGGACAAGCAACACATTCCAAGCACACGGGGTACACTGAGGTGAATTTACTCCATGGCTTTGGATGCATATCTAGAAGAGATGCATGTGGGATTAGAGAAGCATTTTTCTGTCTTGGAGTTGAAAAATAATTGACCTGTTAAGAGTCAGAGGATAAAGTAAATGATCAGTGTTAAAAATGCAGAGATGTCACAAGTGGAATCCTGCTGGAATCTGTTTCATATGATGTTTCTGAATGACCTGGAAGTGGATTTGAGTAGTTCACTAACAGTGCAGTGACAGCATTGTCATTATTTAGGTTACTGAACACAGATTGATGATAAAGTATTGGACAAAGGCTTTACAGTTCTGAGTGACAGGTTGCTAACAAACACCTGAAGTTGGATATAGTTATCGATAAGAGTGTACAATGCAAATGTTAGGGTTTTGTGAGGTAGCAGGGAGAACCAAACAGGAGCATCATATTGATGTGCATCTGTATAGTCTACTGTTCCCTTTATCAGGGAGATCTGTGTACCTGTGAGTTATGTGGAAAACAAAACTGTAAACTGCCTCCTCAAATAAAAGAAGTGGGGGATGTAAAATGGAACTGAGAGGTGGGAGGTCCAGAACAAACAAGCAGAAGTAGTTTTCATGAGACACAGAACTCAATGGTGCAGGATGTCATGGTTGTTAGAAATTTTACCTATACATAAAAAAAAAAATCAATGGCTACTTTCACGGAAGAGAAATCAAGTGAGAGCTATTAAATGTGAAGTACCACATACTCTTATGCTGCTTTCTAGACATGTCCCTTACTGGGAATGAGTTTTCCAAGATAAACAGATCTACTCCTGATAAAAAGGGGAAAGGGCTCTTTTATCTCTTTGAGCCCCATAGATTAAGTTGCACCTTTTCTTTGTTAAGGTGATTTTTGACAGATCAGATAGCTGCTCTGCCTTTAATTGAAGCTTTTGTTTATTAAACAGATTTTTTTCCTACTGAAGAGTTTAGTTGTGGGTTTGTTTCTTAACTTACTGGTATTTCTGTCTTGCAGAAAGCACCTCTACTGCTACATTATAGACCCAAAATGGACTTGCTGTAAGGGAACTTTATTGTTCTTCTGGACAGAGTTTTTTGCAGAGACTATCAACTGGCACCTTCTTAGTGCATCACTAATCACATGACACAAACCAGCTGAATAATTTTGGAAGACTGGAGGGCTTTCGTAGTGGACTGTCCTGGTTATTTCTTCTAGGGAGGCATTACCTAGACTTCTGGGCAGAAAATATTTATACCTTTTTTGTATGGAAGAAAGAAGTCTCAACTCAACAAGACACTACCAGCATTAAGTTTACAGATACTGAAAACACTTCACAGTTCCATGTAGCTCAGCCTGATTTGTCTCTTACAGTTACACAGAAAAAAAGTTAGAATGTTGTGGGGTGATATAAATATGTTGCTTTTGACACCAAGTTGCATTTA
This sequence comes from Climacteris rufus, assembly GCA_013398175.1. Taxonomy (NCBI): domain Eukaryota; kingdom Metazoa; phylum Chordata; class Aves; order Passeriformes; family Climacteridae; genus Climacteris; species Climacteris rufus. The sequence goes on along the minus strand of VZRZ01003155.1, from coordinate 9,351 downwards.
GTTACTTTTCGCATTCTAAATCCTTAAAAACTATATTTTTGCAAAATGTTATTGTCTTATATAGTATGCCTGATTGCATTGGCTTTATTCAAGTTATTCTGTAGAGCATTGAACATACCTAATAATACAGTGACTGGTGATATTTATTATGCTGCATTGAAAACTTCAGAAAATCTGGGAAACCAATAAATTTGTCATATATGCTCAGCTATTGCTCTCCCTCACCTTGTGTTTTAATAAAGTTTTGATACTTCTGTATACTTGTTAATTTGATAAGACTAATAGGAATAATTTCAGTTGATTTTAATGTGCCGTGATATTTTGCTGTGGTATAAATTGCACCACGTAATGACAAATACTCACAAGTGCTAGATCTGTGAATTGCTTAAAAAAATAAACATTTCTTATGTAGTTGTGGCTTGCAGAAATCAGTTTTTAATTTAGAGAGAATTTGGTATCACTAGCTATTGAAAAAGTGGCTCTTGGACAATTTTGGGAGTATTGCAAACTTTTCACTGATTAAAAATTCCTCAGATATTATGAGCAGCTTTATATTTCTTTAGCTGTTTTCTTATGAAACCATAGCATTTTCCTTACTGCAATTTGTAGCTCACTTGGAGTGGGAAGGAGGGGGGATTCAGACAAGATTATTTAGCACCTTTTGGCCTTAACTAATAATTTTGATTGCATCAGCCCTAATGGATGCAAGGTAATACACGTGTGTATGTATGGGTACATACATCTATAGACACATAAAACTATGTATGTTGTGAAAAGCACCCTCAATGGCACTTAGCAGGGCTCACTGCACTTTTTGTAAGGCTTTTTTAAATAATTGGCTTTTTAAAAACCATAGTTGAAAGTGATTTCTGCAAGCTGTATCCAGTATGGCATATAGAGTATGATTGTGAGAACATTTGTCTGGCACAGGTGTCAAGTCACTGAAAACAATCTATACCCTGTTATTGCCAGCTGGACGTAGTTAACCTAATTTTTGGAAGAATTTTCCTGTCAGCTGAAAATGCTAGTTGCTATTCCTATTTTTAAACCCTATTATTTTTTGATTAATTGTCTTTGGGTAAGAAAGCAAGTTTGCGTGTAGCAGCCTTGCCTCCTCTTGCTGTACTCCTTCGCCTCTTCTGCTGGAAAGTGTTACTTGATAACCAGAAGCTGATACTGCCGGAGATTTATCCAAGCATTTTAAATCTTGTTCCTCTTCTTGAGTTTTCAAAGCACCGCATTCCTCAGCACATATCCCTTAATTTCCTTCTTTGGAGTCTTGAGCCCTCCTTTCCCAGCTCTGCTGCTGCTTGTGCTTATCTTTGAAAACAGGGCTCCTTATTTTTGATTACAGTCACAGATGTGAATAGGAAGCAAATAAAAAAAAAATATGTAAGCAGAGAAAGGGAGCCTACTGAATTGTGGAGATGGAAAGGAGAGCCACACAAAGGCCAGAACACGTTGCTCTCCTTGTAGGTGAAAGTCTAAGATAGCTGCAGTTGAATGTTTAGGTTACACAGAACTCCACATCTGGTTCTTGTGTGGCGTTTCTGTGTGCATGTGTGTGATTCATGGAATCAAACGTGGCTCTGATTTTGTCTTGCTGTTTGTGGACTCAGATATATGTATTTTTAGCTTTTTTCCTGTCTTGAACCATAACTGAACTGGCAGAAAAGAATAAATGAGATCATGTGTCTGCCATTTTTAAAAGTTTCCATGAAAACAGTGAATGCAGGTGGCATGGATGTGTACACAAGCTGCCATTCTGGAGCTGTTTTTTGTGTGGTTGTTACTGTTGTAGTGTAAATAAGAGGCTGGCTTTGCCACTGAGGCACTGAGAATATGAACAGGATTGTAAGGGTTCCCCCTCTGTGCACTCCGAGTATACACACGGTGGCTGTACCTGATGTAGACATAAAACTGAAGCTGCCAGACAGCACTCTGGTTACCCACCTTAATCAGAGTGTATATATATATATATATATATA
>VZRZ01003154.1:0-15864 GCA_013398175.1 Climacteris rufus | reverse complement strand
CAGAGCGCGTCCAGCAGCGCAGCCACAAAAAAGGATCTTTGTCATCTCATCAAGTAAGATTAAAGAGTAATGATAGTTGAATTGAAACACAGGCATGGTTTTATCAGGCAGTTCTTCAGACCTCTTTGCAAGTCATGGGACCTCAATAATGATAGTTCATAATGTTAAAGAACACTTAACTTCAAGAGAAAATTCCAAGCATCAGAAAGCATGGAAACATCACACAAGATATGTAGATCAAGACCAGTGAAATCTGTAAGCCATAGTTACAGATCTTGGAGGGAGAATTTAAATCACACATGTGAAATTGAAACCAGAAATTAATGAATACAAGAAAAGTTGTCTGGATTATTTCAGTAACCACTCGCTTCTTCAAACAGTGAGATATTCCACTCTAATATCTTGGAAGCAAGAAAATATTTTATTCACTTCTGAATTGCAAAACATATTAAGTCAAGTCACACTAACAACTGCATGTATTAAATAAACTGAACATTCTTGCCATAACAGGAAAGTCTCCAACAAAACTTTCTATTTTGTTTAGAATGAGAAGTAGCATAGCTTATTGAATGTCATTTTTTTCAGTATATGCTCTACAATCAGCCCCAAAGGTAAACCCCTGACCTCAACAAGAGTTTTCACAGGAGCTTTCCACTGTAACCTATCACAACAATAATTTCATTTTGGGAACCAACATGCAGTCAGTGCTAAAATTCCTATTTAATATGCTCATGAGTTCAGATTTTATTTTTATTTTAATAAGAATTCTCCAGAAATGGTACCATGAACACAATTTTTGCACTAGAAAACTCCCTTTTTACATTATGAAAGTTTCTTAGCAAACAAACAGTGTTACTTTCAGGCACTGACAAAACATTTGCTCAGTATTTCCTGTTAAAAACCCCTATTTTCCATTGCTTATGGCTTCCACCACTCAGGATAAAGTTCTCCACTATCTTCCTCAACATGAGTGTTTCCAAGAAGTTATGGACCAGGCTTAAAACGACTTGGAGGAAGATTCTACTGTTCTACATAAAACAAACAAACAAAACACACTTTTCTTTCTTGTTTGAAGCTAAAATTGAGTCAGATGTCCATAAGAATCTCATCAGGCGGAAAAGACTGCTCATGGTGAGAAGGACTATAATTTAATCCCCTTATTACCTATATCCATTAACAACATAAGTGATCATTTCAATTTTAACTTCCTTTAGTTAGCCAGAATGATCACTAAAGCTGACATCATCTTCATGATGAATGAACTGCTTTCCAAGTATCATGCTCCCCCCTTCCAGCACCTGCCTCAGAAATGCCTGTGGGAGCTCTGGAGAAGCCAGAACAGTAACTCTCTGCAAAGTAGGTAACTTTTGAGACTACAGAGTTTGCAAATTCTTACAGACAGGGAAGAAAGTACAATCCTGACTGCAATTTTATTCTTTTGGAGCACTGAAAATCATTCACATCTAATGTAATTTGACCTTCACAGGCTGACCAAAGTCACAACACAGTAAATTCCCCTAAATTAGCAAGGCAACTGCAGGTTTGGAGCCAAGTCATTCCCTCCACCTCTGTGCTTCAGGACTTCTCTCCATGAGAAGCTAGGAAACATCAGCATCAGATGTGTGCTCATAACTTTGTTACCAGTACTAAACTCTTTTCCTTATTGGTATAATACCTTTTAAACTGAAATTTATTGATTATTACTGAAAACCCAGATGAAAGGGAGAAACAAGAGGTCCTATTACTTAGTTTTTTCAAGGGCACCAGCAACCTGGGCTGCATGAGTTAGGAGATCTCTCCCACCAAACTGCAAGCATCTCTTCCAGGGCTACTATCAGTAAGTGGTAGTTCTGGAGATGTCTTCCCTGCCAAGTAGAAACCCTCTGGAGGGAGTAGGAAAGAAAGATCTGACTCTGCATTATCACCAGACTGTCATGGCTAACTTTTCTTTCTTTGCTTAAAAACAGTTACCAAGGTATGTTATTGAAGCTGCAAAGTCAGATATTCAAAATCCAAGGAAATGCCAAAACTGAAGTTTGCCTTATAAAATGAGGGCTATTATACCTCAGTGTGTCTCAAGTCGGCTATAAGAAAAACGTTTGTGAAACACACAGATAAAATAGTGACAAATGCTGTAGAAAAGGTCAGAGGAAATTAATACCTCTTTCTTCAGAGCTGGGTTTCAATAGGATGTTCCCCAACATGGCAATAAAGACTAGCACTGCATACTGAACACTGAGGCAGTAAAACAACATTGAGTAGCTGCCCATTAAAGGCAGGATATATCCCACCTAAATTTAGCAGTGTAAAAAGTCCACTCCAATCACGTAGACTCTGTTCTCACTGAAGAGATGCAGACATCTCCAGCAGCAACTCATATGATCCCAGGATAGTCTTCTGAGATGAGCAGGAAGAATAACTACCCAGAGCACCTTCTATTTCTCTTTCACTCAGGAAAATAATTAGACATCTGGCTTAAGCTACGTGCCTAATTTGTAAGCAGCAAAACTAAGATTACATTACTCAATCCTAAATAAGCACCATATATCCCGTGTATTAAAGGATTAAAATAACAAAAGAAAGCAAAAAATTCCAACCTAGCATATAACCTTGTAATTGCAGACTATTTTATGATGTGTGCAAAAGGTACTTCTAACAGTTTAATTCTGAAAATCTCCCAATTTTTAAAGACCAGTCTTGCAGACCTTAGTGTAGGTTTTCTTATACAGTGTGCAAGTACACTTGCATGCCAATTAATTGGAAATAAAAATTACATGAATCTTCTCTTTCATGATGTTTGTGCATTTTACCAACTCCAATTTCCTCACATGTTCTGTATGAGAAGAGACTCTCATTACATGCATATTTCATTTTCTTTCCACCTTTTTCCATGCTATACAAAGATTTTCATATTCTAGTCACCAAATTCTATCATGGTAGGTATTTCACATTCACAAAGGAAAACCCAATACCTGATAAAACCTCACAAAGGGCTATAAGGAAGTGGTAGTTATTCTTGATCTTGCCCAAAAAATGTTCATTTGACTATTCCAAACTAGAACAGACATCGTAAGTTGGGATGAGACTATTTCTTCACAATAAAGATTCAAGTTTATTAAAGGCTCTGCTCTAAGAACGACAAAACCAGAATTATATTAGCATTCCAAATGTCCATGTTTTCCTTAAGAAAGGAAACATTAGTTTTCTACAATAAAACGTTTCCCGGGCAAATAAGATGAGTCATCCACCCTCAGATATTTCAGTTTGCCAAAGAAAACTTTAAAAAAGTCATTCCATAATGTAACAAAATCAAAGTAGATTTTGAGTCAGCAGTTTGGCCAGGAAAAATGATACTTTGGTTAGAGTTATGCTATACAGTGTCTGCTCCTAACTCCAAAGGAATAATGGAGGCAAACCCCTGGAAAAGGAGACATCTCTATCACCCATCTGAGAAGGTATGACTGCTTTGTAATACAATGAAATCAATCATTTTCAGAAGCATCTGAATCACCCTGACTTGGCATGAGTGGTACTGCTCCAGGGAACAGACTCATACACAATTGCTGGCATTTCACACACTACTACTGCTTTACGTGGCAGCCTGCTCACTCAGAGGCAAACAGGGATACTCAGGAGAAAAGGAGCTTGTCTGAAACACCAGCCAGGTATTGCGCAGGAAAGCAGGGAGTGCTTAACCCCTGCCTTCACCCTTCTCCAAGAGCTTGGAATGTGACTGCAAAGTTCTCTTACTGCCTTCCATCTCCTCAGAACAAACCCCCTCAAAGAGCCAAAAGGCTGAATTATTCAGCTACTTCCACTAAGCAGATACCACAGCTTTCCTTTTCAGAGCAGTGGGAAACAAATCTTCGTAGACCAGAACCCCATGTTTCCCATTAAAGAATAAAAGCTTCCCAAATCTGTTGCCTTTCTCCCCAAGGGATAGAAAGTAAAAGAAACAGAGCAAGTGGAGATTTCCATTCCTGGAGAAGACATCAGTGTATGCTGATTGAGTTTACTTGTAGGAAAACCCTCCTTTTCCAAGGAGGTGCTCACACTGCACATGTACCAGAGGTAGGGCTCCTAGACAAACATCTATTTCCCTTCCTACCACACTCAGTGTCATCCCACTCATCCAGCCCTCGAAAGAAGATCTAGGAGGGTAAGCAAAGCATCACCAGGCCTGGACACAGTTTTACCATTTGGAAAAAAGCTCAAACCCGGGCTCTGATCAAGGTTTAACACACAGAAAAAGCTGGCCTTAAGACACGAGGAGTTACAAATGGCACAGACAAAAAGAAATAAGGTTAATTATATCAAAGCATACAAAAATAAAGGGGAATAAAATTTCTCTATCCAATCACAATTCATTCTTTTCATTGAAGACACTGCTTCAGATCTTCTGATATTGCAGGGCAATGGATTGTAACATTCAGTCACCAGTTATCCAAAGAACAAGTAGATGCTTAAAAGTCTGGGATTATGGCACTGAGATGCTTCAGTTCCTACATAATCAAAACTTTTTTTTTAATTTTTTTAACTGGAAATTGCCAAATTTGTGCAAACAGCATCTACGTCGAGTGAAATGAGCATTAAAATGCAGTCAGACCCCCACTGTCTGAAAACCAGATCCTTAATCTCTAACTATAGTGATTCACAAGATATTCCAATTCCTATAGAAATAAAACCAAATAGCACAGCATGAAGTTTTGAAAGCTGATGTGATCTACAAGTCTAATATTTCATACCTTTCCAAAAATAGAAACAAATTGACAGAGGTAGTACATTTTCCAATCACTGCTCATGAACCAAAAATTTTCAATCACTGGTTATTTAAGTTTCACACAGACATGCACTGTATTTCAAGGATATACTCCAGAGATTAACTAACCTTTCCCTGAAAGCAAAACTAATGCACATGCACAGCAAAATTTACCCATCAGATAGCAACCAATGGATTTAATTCCATGTTAATAAGACCACTGTTAAATATACTTGACCTGTCTGCTGAACTTTGTGATGGGTGTAATAATGCTGTTCGAGGCTAATAGTTCATCTTTACATTCTGCATGAAAGCAGGAACATGAGGAACTGCCAGTTCCTCTTGTGACACCTTTCAAAATTTAGAGACTTATTTCTGTTCAAGTCAAAAATCAAAACTCCAAAAGAATTTTTCAAATTACATGCATAAGTATGCTTTCAGATTGAACCTCAAAATGCATAGCAGACTTGTCTGGATTAGGATGAGGAGCTTCTGTAAGCACACTGCAGGTGAGGGTCATAGTCTGAGTTTTGAAGACCCAGTCAAGCTTCTGCACTGCCCCATTCAAAGCAGACTTTTGGAGAAGCAAAAGATTAATTCCATTTCAGAGCTGGGAGATAAACTTCATCTCCAAATCTTAGTGCAGTGCCACAAGCACCATAGCTTCTAGAAAAATAAATAATACTTTTTCCTCCATCATTCATCTCCACCCAAAAATATACTGCCAAAGTTGTTAGAACTTCATGAAAATATCCAGGGTTTATAAAAAAGAATGTTCTTCACTCAGATCCTTAAAAACCTCCAACTAGCTCTATAAAAAAGCCTATAAAATATATCAGCACAAAATCAAGCAAGTTAATCAAGCTGACCAAGAAAATTAAGAGTGTACCAGTAAAGAAGCTGGGCTGAAATATTCATTTACTTTAGAGTTATGCAGGAAAGCTGCTCATTTCAACTTAAAAGACAGAACAACGAGAAAAAAAAAAAAAAAACAGCAAAGTGACCAAAAGATTTATAGCTCAAAATTTTGAAAATTCCATCAAGGCTGGTCATGTAACAGGATCCACAAGCATCCAGTCAGCATGGGATCACAAGGAATCTTTAGAAGTATACTTTTTCATGTTTATTTGTGAACAAGTAGCAATATCTCAATAGCACAGAGAGCTGGCTAGAGTTTTGAGCAAAGGGTGGTAAAACATTGCTAGACAAGAAAAGACAGAACAGGGTGGAATTCATGTAGCAAGCTCAAAGCAGCATCTACTAAGCCAGAGACCCCTAAATTCACTTGCAGATGTAATCTTTTTATAAGGGAAGAATCAGAAAGGACAAGCAGACAGATTTTCTGCAGTTCTTTGACCAATGCTTAATCCCAAAAGATACCAAAGTAGTAACCCAACATTACGTTGATTTGGCTTACATAAAACCTAACCAGAAATAAACAAATATGTATTTATTAGCATGGGGTATGCTCTAGAGTCAGATGTTATGTCTTAGTTTTAATCCAAAGTAAAATTCTTTTCCTTGAAAGTATTATAAAATATTGACTTGATCAGAAATTGAAATTCCTCTTCCATTAGGAAATTCTGATCCATGAACACTTGTTTCCATCTCAAGGCAGAATAAGATGTTGCAGTACTTGCAATTTTTACTGAATGTGAAGTTGTCCCCTCTCTCCCTTCAAATCTCAGAGTGTCAAAATGTTGTAGGAGCTCAAGCCTAAAATCCATTTTATGTATGCTTCCATTTTATGTAAAACCTCCATGGAGATGGAGCTGGTATCCCTCAAAGCCTGGACCTTTCCACCAGACTGCTTCCTGTGACTGCTGTGCTCATGACACTCCCGTGACACACAGAACACCTGAATACAGCACAAAGCACAGCTTGATTTTGCACAGAGGGGTCAGAACACTTCAAAGGGGGTGGATGCAGCTTTTCATAGTGTACTACAGCATTTCAGGCAGACAGACTGACAAATGAATTCAAAATATTTTCTCAGTTTAAAAAAAAAACAATGTTTCATCCTACCAACCTTTTCCTATTGATTATTTCAGTTTTGTAGAAACCAAATGCCAGGCACTCAAATTTACAGTCTTTCCCAGTACCAGTACATACTTACTGTTTTTAATTAATCCAGTGGTTCCAGTTAGTACATAACACACCAAGTGCAACACCACAAATCACAGTATGGAAATGCTGACATATTTGAATGCAGTGAAAACTTTACCAGGAGTTTATACACAGTTTGGAAAATCAAATAAAACCCATTTTAAAAAATAAGAAGGGAATAGGCAGTATTGCAGATAGCAGTAACGATTCATCTGATTCTGTGTCATTTTTATAATCCTAGCTTTTGAGCTTCTATGGCCTTATATTGATTTTCTCTGTTCTTTCTCTCCTTTTTCTTTTTAAGTTATGGAAAGTGAACACATTTAATATAAAGCAGATTTTGCTTTATTTTTTCAGGTAAGCCTGTTAAAAGTAGAAAATACTTCATCTACTGCACACAGAAGCAGCATAACATTAAGCATTTGACATTAAATCTTGGTAGATAAATATCGTCTCTATTTAATTATCTGTTCAAAATTGATAGAAGGGTAGCATCAGCTTTTTAAATCCTCAGCAGCAAAACTCCCACTGATATCAGTGGGTCTAGGATCTCACTCAAAATTGTACCTTTTTTTTTTTTTTGCTTTGTGAGCAAGCAGCATCTCTTTGTGCAATAATTGGCAGCTATTAGTGTCAGTTTGGCAGATACAAAGCTGCATGGGTCTGTGGGAAATTTATGCCTCCTAACATGCCATGCTAAATTTAAACCTGTTGCATAATATGCAGATTCATTGTCATGCATGTAATGCAGCTAAGAATATCTATAGTTCAAGGGAAACTAATACACATGCAGACTAAAAAGGAGGATTTAAATGCATCTTAGGCTTTACTACATGGAATAAAAAGCATTGATGACTCCCTTTACTAAAGCTTTCCCTTACTGCAACCACCTCAGTGGTACAAAGCACCAATGACATTAAAAATAGGAAAACAAGAAAGGACAGACTTGCTTTTTGATTCCACTAAGCCATCACTTCAGTCCCAGCTCTAAGGGCACACTCTAAAGCACTTCTGAGGAACTGTGAAGCCTGCTCCAAAGTTACAAACTGGAAGACTTATTTCTACAATGTCCTTCTGTATTCCATCTTTTTTTTTTCCCCTCACTACCCACAAGAAATAGATCTCTTTTCCTGCTTGATCTTGAAGAGTTAAAAACCTTTGTTGTAATTCACATTTTTACTTCTGGTCTGAGCCCGAATGCAAGAAGATACAGCACAGTAGATACTGCATATATCTATATCTTTTCAGAAACTTACAGAGTAGATTAATCCTATATAAATATTCTAGAAAATCTTTATTATCAATCATTGCAAAGAGCTCGGATAAAATAAGAAGGTTGGTGAAGTTCCATCTCTTTGGTCTTCATTTCCAGTGCATATTCTAAAGTGAAAACTTCTAGAAACCTTCACAGATTAGGAAGCAGAATGGCTAAAGAAGATTGTCAATATTTGGGCTTTTTATTGGTTTGAGGGTTGGGCTTTTTATCACCTGTTATCACCAAACCTTTCCTGGAGTAATTCCCTGCTGATGAGATAGTTCCTAACTTATAGCCTGATTCTCAAGTCATTGTTCATGTTCCTATTTCACCTTGAACTTGAGTCATCAAAATGCCTTTAATATTAGCAGCCAGGACAAGTTTTTAATTCACACAAAACTATTCCAGGCTCCCCATCCAAATATTCCCCACAGAATACATATTTAAAAATTAGGCCTCCTGATTTTCAGTTTCAGACAAATGCATGTTTCCTTTGGTTCTGTCAGGCTAGAATATCCCCAAGTCCTCTGCACACAATATTTATTCTCACTTTTTATCAGGTATCCCAGCCTTACTGGAAACAGCACACTGGAAGAGATCCCTAATTTGCATTAACACAAAAGAGTTCCCAGTGACTATGTCAAATAATGTACAGGTATCACAAGTGTGACATGGTCAGAGAAGATGGGAGAGAGGGGAAAATGATTCTGTGTTCTGAACCATTCCCCACATTTCAGTGCAGTGTGATGCCAATTGAAAGACCATTAAGCCCTCTGATCTTGAAATCATACCAGTTTGGAATTAGTACTCTACTAATTGACTTTTTGGTACTACCTGAGTCTGCTTGGGTTAAGCATAACACAGAACCACCAAATATAATGCTCAAGTTTACTTTTTTAACAAAAAACCCAGAAAATGAAAAATTTCCAACAAAAGTTCAGTATTTTGATAGCAGAAAAAACTCCCAGAGATTAAATATGAGTATCTTGAAAAACATGAAAAAGCACTTGGAAAGACCTGGTGATTGTTATTTGTTGGTGTTATTGCTAATTACTTCAAACCAGAGGTAAGACTGACACAAAAATCTGAAAGAATTAAGTCCATGGTGACATAGGTGGTGATTGGATCAAGACAAAAAAAATAACCAGAGAAGACGAAGAATAAGAGACAATTTGAAATATTGTGAATAGTTGCAAGCAAGAACTAAGCACTGAGGGAGAATTCACCTGTAATTATGGGGTTTGTTCAACATTTTATGAATGTTTCCAGGCTTCATGTCTAGCATATAGACACATTATATCCTTCTGAAACACGCTGAAAACTCTTCTGAATCTCACGAAATGAGTGTTTATAAAAATATACATGCAGCAAAAGAGTGGAAATGTGACAAACACAAGTCTTTCTTCAGTACCTGCTGTTGCATTTTCTCTCAGTAGCAGCTCAGCTATCAAAAAGCACTGAATTATTTCAAGACAAAAAATGTATCAAAGACAATACTCCATCATAAGAAAAAGTAGCTTAAAGGAATTTAAATTCTTTCATATACTATTAGGATGCCTATTTAATCATTACTTTATTCAGTTCCCCACACCTTGATCTAAATCTCCTTCCCTTTATTTTTCTGGCCTCTTAAATCACAGCAGACAAGTGAATGCTGTTTACTTCTTCAAGTAAGTATTCCTGACTTGTATAGCTGGCAAATAATTTATTTAACTGCTCGCTAATAAGCAAAGAAGAGAATCTATCACTAAAATAATCTTAGAACCCTCCATCTGTTATAGATAGTGTGTTTCTGTTCAAACAAATGCTGGGAATGAACAATTTATTTTTCTGTTTACTTGCTAACCCAAACCCTACATATTTCATAATGATGGAAAAGCCTACAAATGAGTAACTAACCCCAGAGACTCCACAGAACATATATTTCCAAGTTGTCTATAACTTTAGAGCCAAATCACCAGCAAAAAAACAAAGGACCAAATACCCTAAGGTGCTCTTGGCAAGGAGCAGCCAGTATTTTAAATTTCATTCTGACCCATCAGTGTAGAAGACAGAAAATTTGAGGGTCCTACTGACCATTTATTTGGGTTGGAGAATCAATCACTTTGAAAAGAGTCAATAGCACAGCTCAGGTCAACACAACCTCATCTTCTGAATGGCTCCATTATCAGTTCAGTTGCTCAGATTTTGGGAAAAGGAATACATGTTCAGCACCTAGCACAGTGGTCCTGACCTTCTGGGTCCTTTGGCACTCTCCAAAAACAAGTTACACTTTCAGTGGAACACAGAAACTGACACAAGTACTAATACCTTCCTTAGATATGGTCTACCTGAAGAGACTAACAGAATACAGGCTAGGGCTAAAATCAGCTCTTTACAGGTTTTATCAGGATATTTTGAAATTGCAAACCACATCAAATCATTGCATTATTGTAACCCAGCAGATTTACCCGTACAGTGAAGCCAGTCACCACTTACCAAGAGTTGGCTTATCTCCCTGATTAGAGCTGCCATTTTTTATGAACAGCAACAGAACCCATCAGCCATCTGGTGATCCTCAGCCAAAGACTAGGAAATAAGCTGGGGTCAGCCACCAATGCAGGATGAACATACAGCATATTAGGGAGATCATGGGACTGGACCAGCAACAAACATGTAACTCACAGCCTTCAAGGGGAGCCCAGGTGCTGGATATGAGCTTAAATAGGTTTGTGGGCAGAGAGTATGGGGATCCCAGCTGAGGGCCCTCAGGGCAATCACAGCCCACAGGTGCCCACAGGCTCCTGGCACATACAAAAGCATATGCATAGCTATGCAAAGGATTGCTTAGAGTTAATAAAACATTGTGTTCTAGATGTATTGCTTCTTGCATTAGCTTAGAGGGGATTGCTTTGGATTATGTACTCTATAAATCTGGGAGAAAACAAAAATCCACTTTGCTCTCCCAGCTGACTGATTTTTTCCTCTGAGAAATGCAAGTCACTGTGCAAGCACACCTACAGCAACAGGCAGTTTTCTTAGAGCACTGGAGCTCTTGAGCAGACTGGCAGCCTTATTTCTGCTGAAGGCAATAGCAGTTTCGCAATTTAGGAAAGGTAGGGTTTGAGCAAGAAAGTCAGGAAAGGATCTGAAAGCCTTCTGAAGTTGACCTCTCTAACATTCCTGGAGTGCACTGATTGTTCAAACAGCACCATCTTAGATAACTGTGAGTCAGCCTGGGGATATTCACAGAAGCATAGAATGATTTAGGTTGGAAAAGACCTCTAAGATCATCGAGTCTGACTGTTAACCGAGCACTGCTGAATGCACCACTAAACCATGTCCCCAGGTGCCACCTCCACATGTCTTTTAAATACCTCTAGGAATGGTGACTCTACCACTTCCCTGGGCAGCCTGTTCCAGCGCTTGACAACTCTTTCCAGGTAAAGAATTTTCCTACTCTCCAATCTAAACCTCCCCTGGGACAACTCGAGGCCATTTCTTACTTGTTATCTGGAAGAAGAGGCTGACCTCCACCTTGCTACAACCTCCTGTCTTGTACTTGTAGAGAGCAACAAGCTCTCCCCTGAGCCTCCTTTTCTCCAGGCTAAACAACCCCTCTTCCCTCAGATGCTCCTCATCAGACTTGTGCTCCAGACCTCTTATCAGTTCCATTGCCCTTCCCTGGACTCACTCCAGCACCTCAATGTCTTTCTTACAGTGAGGGGCCCAAAACTGAACAAAGGATTTGAGGTGTGGCCTCAGCAGTGCTGAGCACACAAGGACAATCACTGCCCTGGTCCTGCTGGCCACACTATTGCTGATACAGACCAGGATGCCACTGGCCCTCTTGACCACCTGGGCACACTCTGGCTCATGTTCAGATGGCCCTTGACCAGCACCTCCAGCTGCCTCCACCGGGCAGCTTTCCACTGCTCTGCCCAAAGCCTGCGGTGCTGCCTGAGGCTGTTGTGGTCCAAGCTTGGCCTTGTACTGTGGCTTCAGCCAAAAGCAGCTCCTACAGGCCAGGGTCAGTCCTGGAGTGTCCCCTCAGCAGGACTGGGCAGCCCCCACTACCCCAGGCCTGAGTCCCCAGCCCCACAGCAGGCGGCAGCTGTTCTTGTGGCCTGGCACTTGCACTAAAGAAATAGGGAACAAAGTACCTCCGCCAAAGCAGTTTTGGAATTCAATCTCAAACACCTCAAATATCTTTAGGGACAAATTCCTGAAAATTTTTAAGGTGTATTTTACCTGGTCCTTTAAAAAGAAGCACAAGGCAGCTTGTTGACTAGACTGCTGTTGTGGTGGAGTTTTTAAAAATGTTTCCTTCTCTTTCCTATTACCTCTAAACAAGTACTAAGCAATAAATGTTATCATTTGCCTATGAAAGTAATTTAGGAATTTTTTTTTAAACAGTTCCCTGGAGATTCTTCCTTTCTTTTCACCTTGTAGGCCACTCCACACAGAATGGAGGTATCAAGAGATGGAGCCAGAGGAAGAAACGAACAAGAGCAGGAACGATGTCTGGTCTGTCACATTCAATATTGGGTGAAGTAGAAGGATTCTTAAGCTGCCTGAATTAATTTGCAATTTACAGTGGGAAATAAGTAGTCCTAAGACACTTATGAAGAAGGTCCAAAACAAGAAAGGTGAGTCACAGCAAATATTGAGTTATCACCAACATACTTCTATTTTCAAACTACATTTCCTTCAGGGCTTGAGCCAACAGCAACAGGAACCTCTCCTGCTGTCTCTGCATCAGCAGAGACATACATAACCATATTTAAATAATGGTTCCTTCCTTTCAGCAACTGCATGGACGTGCTCTTTAGGAAACACAGAATAATTTCCCCTCTTCACTGCTCTGCCCATGCTTTTCATACTTGTGTAACATCACAGAGCTGCTGTCTCCTTCAAAGCCTGTGTCCTTCAGTAAGTCACTGCAAACTTGAGCTTTATTCACACATAGCAACTCAGATGAACTCTGTGAAGGAAAAAAACAAAGGCTGGATGAAATGCATTTAGTCTTTCTTCCTTGTCCTGCTCTGTTCCCTGGTGAGCAGTGGCTGGGTGGCGCTTTGAAAGGCAAAGCACTGACTGTAAGAGAGCTGAGCCGCTCTCAGGTGTCCCTGCTGGCTGCCCGGGCTGCCGTTTGCAGTCCCTTCCATCCTAAACTGTTCCGGGCCCGGCCACGGCTGCCCGAGCTCCGCATCCCTGAGATTCTGCTGCCACCGTGTGCTCAGCCGCCTTCTGCTGGAAGAGGCGGGACACAGGGACACGGGGAAAAGGGAAAAGAGATCTTCCTGAAAAACTGCTCCTCACACGGCCAAACCCCACTCCTCGCCCCACAGCTAACCTGCCCAGCCCAGTGAGCACCTTTGGAGAGCGGGAGTGGCTGCTCGGTGCGGGGAGCATCACCAGCTTTACCCAGTCCCGAAGATGCCCTTCTGTGGCTCCTGGTCCCCCAGTGTCACCCATCACAGATGGACAAACAGCAGCACTCAGTGCAGAAATAATCACTTTGCAAAGGAGCAGCTTTGAGCAGGTCTGTTCAGCTTCCTCCCATAAGACTGACCGCTGATGATGGTTTAAAGTGTTTAATACTCAAACAATTCTGACACGATCTTTAGGCCTCTAAGTGTCACAGACACAAACAGCCTGCTAAGTCTATTTCCTCGTGAGCATTTACTAATGGTGAAATGCCCGTGGAGCTCAGTATGGCCAGAGAATCAGGCACATACTCTTTAAGCAGGGGATTTTTAAGGTTTCTTCTGGAGGTGAGTAGGAGAGATATTAAAATTCTTTGCAGAAATCCTAAAGCACACCTCTTCCTAAAGCTATCCCATAGCATCCATCATGAGCCTCAGACTGATTTGGCCCGGTGCAGGAGTCTGTAACATCCCAGGACAGACCACTGTGCTGGCAAATGAACCTGGCTATCAACCTGACTCACAGTGTGAACCACAATACTTTCTTTTTAAGCTGTTTCAAAAGAGAATACTGTTGTTCCAGACCAGGAACAAATCATTCAGTACAGAAATGAGAATGTTGCAGTGACCTGGTGACCAGGTGTAAGTTCTTTCTAGGAGCCCCGCAAAATTGGTGGCTCTAAACAGTAAATACAGATAAGGTTTTCAGTAAACATGATTATTTCAGGCAGTGGGAGTGAGATATTTCGTGCCAGTCCATCTCCCGACAGAAAGTCCCTGACATTCAAAACTCAACCACCACAAGCAATCATTGCCAGTCAGAGGAGGAACAAAGACTAATTAATTGAATAAAGGCCAAATTATTTGCTCCCATCATAAGCATGACATTGGCAAGAATCTGAAATGCATCCAGCAGTAACTTCACCTAGTTTGTCAGGTATGGCAGTTGCCTCTAGGGGAGCATGTTCTATCATTTTCAAGGGCTTCAGCAATTGTCATTCTGAACACTCTCTTCCACACACGTTTGAGCTACCTAACACTGAACAAAGGTGTCCTCTACTATCTTTCCACCTTATATTGCTGAATCACAAAGAGAATGTCTTGGAAACAATGTGAACAGAAAAATTACTACTCTTTGACTTCATTTCTCTGTTAGACTCCTTGTACAATTTGTCAACAATCTCAGGAATCTGCTTTTCTTGGAGCTTCTGGCTTTTTTTTTTCTTTTTTTTTAAATTCTAAATTCATCTGAATCCTTCTCTTTGTGTTATTGAAAGAAATTCAGTGAGAGCTATTTCTATAAATTCCACCCCCACATAGTCTGCTAAGAAGGGCATGTGCTATGACTAATTTGCCTACATTAATGTGAAAAAATGCACTGACAAAAACTGACTTGCATCCATGACAAAGGTTATTATTCTCTTACTTTCCCAAACAGGGGGACAGAAGCAACTCCCTTACGTTCTGAGTGAAAATCAGTAACATCCCACATCTAGCAGTTAAATTGAAGGTATGCTTAAGATTACTTCTTTTAAACCAAAGGTTGACTTAAAGGATGTAGATCAGACTCAGTTTGACCCACTTTTGCACAGCTCTGGCCTTTGCTTTCTCTCCAAGAGTGGAGTCATTCTGTCCATTGATGTTTTGGGAGACAAAGCTGAGACAAGACCTATCATTGGGGTGAGTGAATTGATGTAAGTATCTGAGTAATTTTTAATGTATAAGCAAGGGATGGCTAAAGGGCAGTGCTGGGACAGGCCTGGCTCCAGAGACTCCTTTTGATGTGTTGCTGCCTGAAGCATTTCTCTTGATCCACTCTGGGCTGGGAATCTGCAATTCCTGAAGATTGAGATTTGTTAGATCAGGACCAGCAAAGAGCAACCTCAGCTTTACTGCCCTGCCCTCCTGCACACATCCAAGGGCTGCAGGATGTTCACCAAGTGTAGAGAATTTGGCTGGTCCCAATAGAAACAATTATGGAGATGGTTGAACCTGATGTTATCCAAATGATACCAAATTTTCTCAAGAGCTGAGTTTTGCTACCACTGATTTAAGAAATTCTCTGAGCATTCCTAGGTGATTCAAGACAGCATTAAAAAAAAATCACATTAAATACAGATAGATGATACCAAGCTTCATGAAAGCCTCCCTAGGCCACACACCATTCAAAAAAGTCCTCAGAAAAAAATAAGAAATTATAATGCTCCTTTTAAAAATAATTAAATAGAGGATAGAATTATTATTTTCTGACACTCTTTCAGAATTTGTCATATACAAATGTCAAGCCCAATGTCAGCAACTCATCTGCCTCTTTCTGTTTTCTTTCTTTTCTTTCT
>VZRZ01003146.1:229-52057 GCA_013398175.1 Climacteris rufus | reverse complement strand
CGGGTTTCCCCAGGGAGGGATCACCCCGGACAGATGGGGTGGCACGGAGGAGGTTTGCCAGGGTTTGGGATGGGGCCACACACAGGAGGTCAGCACACGCCTCCAGGACACGCTGCTAAACGTAGAGGGGAGAGCCCCACCACTTTCTGTGGGAATAGGGTGTCCATGCAAGGGCTGGCTGTGATCCTGGTGCCAGCATTCCATAGTCACAGCCTAATTCTGAATCACAGAACATACCAGGTTGGAAGGGAACCTTTGAGATCACCAAGTCCAACCCATGACCCAACTCATCAACTAAACCATGGCACTGAGTTGCCACATCTCTTTTTTTTTTTAAACACCTCCAGGGACTGTGACTCCACCACCTCCCTGGGCAGATTATTCCAGTGTCCCATCACTCTCTCAGTGAAGAATTTTTTCCTGATGTCCAACCTAAATTTCCCCTGGCGCAGCTTAAGACTGTGTCATATTCAGCCTCTGCTCCACCTCAACCCCATCCACTCCAAAAAAACCCATTTAGCTTTAGACCATGAGGTCTCTCTGCATTTATGATCAAAGCTGAATTTTAATCCCATCTCTTTGAGGGAAACAGTTCAGTGAAGTGCCTGGAGGAGCAGCCTTGCTCAGAAGGAAAAAGCTCAGCACAAAGTCTGCCAGAAGGACCAGGCCTTGCTATTGATATCTTGTTCTGGCCCATAAAAGGCATGTCAGGAAAAAAAGGCTTAAAAACCAGTAATTATGGGTTTACTTATTTTGTAAGGTCCATATCCTGACTGCACATAACACATCTGTGCACTTGTGCTGGCCAGGGCTGGGACAGAAAAGACCCCTGTGGGGATAAGGCTGGGTCTGGTTGCTCAGCCAGCCGTGGCAGCACCTGGCCATGCTCTGCAGGAGAAGCTCCCCAGCTCCACACACTTCATCCCCACTGATTTTGGCTTCCACCGACCATGGGCAGAGGAAACCTGCCAGGAAAAGTGCTACAGCTCCTTATCAGCCCTCCCCACCATCCACCTGCTTGTGGCAGCTTGTTCCTCTACCAGCCACCAGGAGAGCCTGGATATGGTATCAACAAGCAAATCACAAACTGGAGCAGGTGGAACACTGGGTTGCTGCTTCCCACAGAGCTTCCCACAGCTCCTGCCATTCCTTACGTGATCAAGATGCTTCCACTCGTCCGCCCACTCCCTCTCGGTGAGGCGGTGATCCACCAGCTCGTCCTGGTACCCCCCGTTCAGTCCTGCAACAAGCCACAGCCACACAGGGATCAGCTGGACCAACGGAGAGAGAAGTATCCCCACAGCAAGAATAAAGAGCTCTGTTTGCAGCTCCACACAGCTGGGATTTGAAAACACATCTCAAGGTGGCGGCTCTACGGGGCCAATTCCGTGCTGGTGCTCCTTTATCCCTGTCTGCTTCACTGTCTGGGAAGTGCTACAATCCACTTGTGGCTCCAGCTCTGACCTGCTTGTGGAGCTGGTTCTCCTGTTATAAATTCACAGGAGCTCGTGATTCAGTCTGTCCTCATGGAAACACATCATGCACCTCCCACACATCCCTGGGAGAAACAGGGCAGGGGGTCAGTCTCTGCTCTCCTGCTTTGGTGATATTAGAAAAGTTAATTTCTATTTTTCTGCCCTCCATTCCTGCCTGCAGGATTGGCTACACTCAACTCACACGCCAAGTCCTTCCTCCCTCCTTATCCTCGGTGGCTCCAGCCTTCACACATACACAGGGAAATACAAAATCTCAATCCTCTTGGTTTTAGCATCCCATGGGGAGTTGTTTCCTCTGAACTCCCTACAAAACTCTGCTGGGAGGACATGCCCAGTATCACACAGCTTTGAGCAGGGATTGACAGCAAAGCTCAACCACAAGCCCTCCAGGTTTTCTCACCAAGCCCGCTGTGCCTGTCCCGGATCTCTCTGTGCTCCAACATCTTGCTGGGGTCCCTGTAGAGGTGGGAGGTGGCAATATCTTCCAGGGTGTAGTGCTGGAGGGGCGGTGGTGTGGGGTGGAACTGCCCGCTGGGGTTCATCAGGGGGATGGTGAGGGCAGGGCTGTGCCGGGGCGCGGGGCTGATGGTGCAAACCCTCTTGGCCGGAGGCTCCGTCGGCAGCGACTCCCTCTCAAAGCTGCTGTCTTCCCTTCTGCAAGCACAGCAGCAGAGACAGGCACTCCTTAGCATCCCATCAATGTGCTCAGAAAGCTGCAGATTTGGAATCAGCAGAGTTTGGGCAGCAATGATTTTACCAGGGGGGAAATGCAGAGAGCTGAAACAAATGCTCAAATAAATTTGTGAGGTGATGCACAAAGTGACCCCATCAAAGGAAAAGTTCAGGATGCCCAAGTGTTGTGATTCATCTTTATGAGCATGACCAAATTAAAATTTCACAGTTTGCATAAATTTGAGGCACGCTCCACATAATTGCATAACAACTTTTATCTTGGAATAAAAAGTGGTGAAAATGAAGCGCATCCTTCCCAGCCCTGCCAGTGCCTCCGTTCACTGCCTTGGAGGTGGGAAAATGCTCAGCTCTCTGGCTCTGGCTTTTCAGAGCTACCCAACAACCCCTCTGGGACAGAACGTGCCTGAAAGAGGAACCCAACCTGAATTCACAGTGCAGTAGGAGCAGTCACTGGAGTCTATAACAGCTAGAACTGTTGTTGGAAGTGATAAGATTCTGGGTGTTGTTTAAAGCTTTGTCAGCAGTGAAGATAAAATGAAAATCACAACTTCGGCAACTGAGCAGAGTGACACAAGCTGGCTTTTACCTGTCTGGACTGTGCCTCTTGCCATTGCCATTCACCTCGATGAGCAGCTCGGAGGAGTCAGCAGGGGAGGTGGTGTTGGTGTTGAGCAGGATGTGCTCGTGCTGGGCCAGGTACTGGGAGGGTGTTTGCTTGGCAGCGCGGGCACAGTGCAGCAGCTCCCGCTGCAGCAGCGGCAGGTTGGCCTGGAACACAAGCATGGGGCTGCATTACAGCAGGGCAGGGGTTTCCAGCTGTTCCAGAAGGCTTGCTCTTCATTAACAGCAATAACACCTGTAGCCCATGATCCCCACTCAGGGTCCTCCAGCTCCTGGTGTCTACACTGTCAGATTTACTTGTGTTTTCTCAGGAGCTGAGGATGGCCTGATGTTGGTGCACCCAAAATTCAAGTGTCATGGGAAGCACTCTGTGCTTCCAGCACCTAGTTGCCCAGAGAGGTTGTGGAATCCCCATCCCTGGAGGCATTCAAGGCCAGCTTGGATGGGGCTTGGAGCAACCCAGTCTAGTGGAGGTGTCCCTGCCCATGGCAGCGGGTTGGAACTAGATGAGCTTTAAGGTCCCTTCCAACCCAAACTGTTCTGTGATTTTGTGATCCAACCACCCCAGACAGACTCTGTGTGCCAGCACTTCAAACATTCTCGATCTGAACATTTGCAAATAAGATTATAGGCTCAGAAGCTGCCACATGGAGCTTGGTTTGCCTCCTTTATCTCCAGCACACAAGCAGACATATGCGGCACTCGGTACAACGTCAGCCAGTCCCACACGGCCGCTGCTACGCTCTGTGCAGTCTGTCTTGACTCCAGCAGAGTTGCTGTGGTGCTTGCAAGGAGAGCTTTCCCAGCAATGTCACGCTGCCAAGAGGCACAGACAGGCACACAGAGTGTCAGCAAGCCCCAGCAGCTCCCTGTCACCTTCAGGAAGGGGATCACAAACGGCCGGAGGGGGAAGTTCGTCGCCTCTTGCAGCTTGCAGTGAAATTCCTCGATTGTCACCGTTGAGTTCTGAGAAAAGAAATTAAGAAATGAAATGGCAATTTGTTCTTATTTTTAGACATGTGGGAAACGGCTCCAAATGAACAGAACTGGGAGGGAGACGGCATCTGCCACTACAGGACCGAGTGTTTGCATTGGATGCTGCTGAACACAGCCAAGGAGACACAGGCCAGTGGAGCAGGAATGCTGCACTAGGAGAGGGGTGGGAACTGCCTGGCCCAGCATCCTCCCAGCTCCAGGGTCGAGAGGCAAAGGCTGGCTCCAGGGCAGCAGGACCCAGCTGGCATCTGCTGCATGCTGGAGCAGGCTGTGGGGAGTCAGACTTCCATCCCAGCTGCTCAGAGCTGCATACCTTCCTCTCCTTCCTCCCTTACAGCGGTCCCTTCCAACCCTATCCACTGTCCATCTGCTATCCACTGAGCCTTCTGCTCACCATGGCCTTCCCATGGTCCAGCCCTGTGTCCCCTGGGGTTGTTGAATCTCTGGGACAAGCAGCATTTGAAAATCTGCACATACAAAACTCACCCCTGCAGCAATTACCACAATCTGGGGTGAGAATGGCAGTCAGAGGGACCTGGACATTTCCTTTCCAAAAGAGTAAGCCTTATCATTCCCATTCCAAAAGGGTAAGCTAAGGTACTACCCTACATCCATGGAATTAAATATCCTACATAAATGCAGCAGCAGCATTTTGCACGCAGTACTCAAGCACTGGGAATACCCCTGAGGACATGGACACACTCAGGTTTGCTGCCCACGCCAGCCTTGGAAGCAGAAATGCTCCAGGCTGCTGCAGTCAAGCTCCCTTCACTGCCTGCTGAGCCTCAAAAGAAATGTTCCAAAAAGCAGAGATCAGCCCAGAGCCCCTCTGGGTGCCCCACAGAACCACAGCTGGCCAGGGCTCCATAGCTTCAGTCCAAGGTCACAGAATCCTAAAGTAGTTTGGGTTGGAAGGGACCTCAAAGCTCACCTCATTCCACCTCCTGCCATGGGCAGGGACATCTTCCACTATCCCAGGTGGCTCCAAGCACCAACCTGGCCTTGGACTCTTCCAGGGCTGGGGTAGCCACAGCTTCTCTGGGCACCCTGTGACAGGAACTCACCACCCTCACAGGGAAGAATTTCTTCCTAATATGCAATTCAAACCTACTCTCTTTCAGTGTGAAGCCAGCCCCCCTTGTCCTGTCACTCCATGCTCTTGTAAAGCATGTGGAGTATAATGTCTAATGCACTGGACAGCATTTCTCCCAGTTACTCTGTGTAACTGCAAATGCTGGATACAATTCTGCAGCAAGACCTGTTCATTTGGGTTTGAAGGGTGTTCTCATGGCAGGGGTAAGAATGAGATGATCTTTAAGGTCCCTTCCAACTCAAACCATTCTGTGATTCTTTGATTTACAGAAAAGCTTTGTCCAATTCCTTCCAGATTTCCTTAAGTTTAGCTGCACACAAAATCATGCCCAAGCCACTGGCCCAAGAGCTTTTTGAAACCCAGCAAAGACAAGAAAAAGGAAGTCATCCAGTTTCCCAGAAAGCACAAACATGACAGAGTCTTGCTCTGCTTGCAAAGACACAAACAGACACCAGTGTGTGCCAGGATCTGGGAAAAGCCAGGCAGGGATCAGTGCAGGACTCACCACCAGCGCCAGGACGAGGGTCCGGACCTTCTCGCCGATCTCTGGGGAAATGTCATTCCCAAACTGCTGCAGGGTGGTGAGGAAACGCTTCAGCTTGCTGAGCTGCCGGGCTCCACAGGTGGCTGGGAGCTGCTGGTTGGTCAGCGAGGAGGAGGAGGATGAGGAAGGGCCATTGCTGAACCTCTGGGGTGGGGAGGGTGCCCCGTTCAGCGTCGGCGGGGAATGGTTTATTCCGTTGGGCACTGCAAAGGGCAGACAGAGGAGATGCTGAGCATCAGGTGGGCACACCCTTAAGGGGATCCAACCTCCTTCCAGCCAGGAGGGTGCTGCTCATGGGGGCACCTCAGGTGCCTCACCCCACGGAGGTCTGACAGACCCTGCTCCGTGCCTGCCATCCCTCCCCAGGGATTTACAGGGAGTTTCACAACACAGTTGTTTTTTCCAACCTGGTCCCATCTGCAACTTTGCCTGCTGTAAGTGGTGAGCATGTCGAAACAGACTGAAGGGCTGGAAGTTTGGGAACTCAGCAAGGGATTAGAATAAATTGTTGACATCCCCGCACCGTGGTTGTGCAATCTCGAGCCCTGTCTGATGAGCAGCTGTGCACTGGGGCCCCAACTCAGTATAAACCCAGAATTTCAGAGTGAAAAGCACATCATTTAAATATACTTGTAGCTGATCCACTGGGTTTATCCTTAAAAACCCAGCCCTGAATCCCTTATGGATTTAAGTGAGAGGGCCAAAAGGTATAAAAACCACTTCAAATGATGGTGCTCAGAGAAGCCCTGACACCACGGAGCAGTGCTGACCCTTGCCTGTGGGAGGAGCAGCAACATGCAAAGAAAGATGCCAAAATTTCTGCTGCAGCTTCACGAGGGTCATATCAAATGCCAGTGAACTCAGTGAGGGGTTTTTCAGAGAAGACAGGAGGTACTTGAACAGTTAAACCACTCTGGGGCATGCCAGGGTCAGAGGCTGGAAAGGCTCCACACACCTGGACCTTCATGGTAAACACAGGAGGAAAACTTAACCAGAGTCAGTTAAGATGCAAGGAAAGATAAGGCTAGAGAGAGCATCAAAGGTGGTTCCTGCTAACCAAGGGGTGGCAGCCTCTTTGGGGCTAACAGAGACATGGCCTTTCAGAGACAGAGGGGTGAGGGGATGATGGTGAAGGCCAAGACTGAGAGGATGGAGGTGCAAAGGCAATGTGAGCTCATGACTTTTCTAATGGAGCAAAGCAACCTGGCAAACTCCTGTCCACGCTATTCCCCATGGCAGCAAAGCAACAGGGATGTCAGGACATACCAACAGGTGCAGCTCCGCAGAGAGCCAGCAAACCAGAGCTGTGTGAAAGGCAGGGCCTCTGCTAGTTGCTCATAAAGACATTTATTTCACTATCAAAGTGTTACAAACAGGGGGTGAAGCTGCCAAGAGAAGCTCCTCTCAAACAGCAAAGGCTGTGCAGCTCCGCGCTCTCCGGCGGCCACAACTGAGGCACTTTCCCCCTTCTCTATTTCACTTCCTCTTATTCTTTCAGATGAAAGTCTGGGGAGAGCAACGGGCTCTATTTATACCTTGGGGGATAGAGGGGCTGTGAGACACCCCTGGGGCCGGGGGAGCCTCGGGAGAGGCCGCCAAGGAGGGAGCAGAGGCTGTTGGTGGATGGGGGAGATGCCGCGGAAGCTGGGGCTGCCGTTAGACATGGCCCCGAATCTGCTCCCTGGGCTCGCCCCTCCTGACCCTCTGCCAACGGCGTCACCGCAGGGCAGCTGGCACTTATCTGATCAGTGTCAGCACCAGGAGCTGCTCCACCACCCAGCACACAGCCAGCCTGGCACCTCGACTTCCAGGTGAGAACACAGCGCCGAAGGAAGTGAGACGGCACACTGAGACCAGTGGGTTGGCTGGTTTGGGGACAGCAGGAAAACTCCTGGGAACATCAAAATCATCATCTGAGGCTACTCTTAAATTCTGCCTTAGGTCCTCAATAGTCAAAGGTTTTGCTGCTCCTTCAACCCTGTGTTAGTGATCCATAGACAGGCATGACTTTGTTCCAACTGCTCCACCTCAGCTGCCCAAGCCTGGCTCTGACAGGGCAGGACACACAACCTCAGACTGACCAAGACCCTCCGGTGCAACTGAGAAATGAAAAAGCAAGAAAGAACTCCACCACAGGTCGCATCTCTCATCTATCTTGGAAAGAGGCAATTAAGTCATCTGCAATCAGCAGATTCAGGCTTCTTGGCCCTTAGCAGTGTGCCAAGCATCCTCACTGGAAAAATTAATTTCTGTCACTTTGCTAATGGTCTTTTTCTGCCTGAGCAAAAGGAGAGCCATTAAAAACGCCTGAGCACATAAAGATGGGGACAATGTGTCTGGCGGGATAACCCAGTGATTAGTGCTGCTGCCAGCACCACGCAGCACATCAGTGTGTGTCCTCCAGGAGGCTGGGCTGGAAATCTCTGAATCCCACTGCCAGCATGGAGCTGTGAGATAGCCCAGACACCACCACGGACAGCACAGCACTGCAGAACCAGCTAGGGAACACTCTGTGCAGGGAAAGGGGGTGAGGAGAGCACGGAAAACAGGTACATGCCATGTGTGGGGGTCAGATAACTCCATGGCTAACAAAGTAAAGCAGCTTTGCTCCAGAACAATGCTTTTAAAAAGACATTAAATGGCTTAAATGTTGGCTAAGGGAGGAAAAAAAAAGACTCTTTCTAGGTTGTAAGAAAAGGCTGAAGGTCCTTTCCATCCATGGAGTCACGTCTGAGCAAGACTCTGCTGGAAGAAGTGGGTGCAAGGCTGTGCTACAGCTGGGCAGGATCAGGACCGACTGTGGCTTAATAGGAAAGATTAAAAAGAGAAGTTGGAGAAAAGAGAATCTGGATGGACAGCAAGGAATTTTCAAGGCTGGGAAATTAAAAGAAAAACTTTCTAATCTCAGCTGCAGGAATGTTGTCTGCAAAGTGAGATACAGCAAGTGGGAATTAACTCCTCCAAAAGATAAAGCAGAAAGCCCAGCTCTTGGCTCGCTTGAAGCTGACCTGATAAAGATTCAATTTCTTAAGGAGTTTATGGTGGAAATCAAAGCTGCACCTGAAAGAGAAGGACTGAAGGCAGCACCAGGAGCAAGGCATGAGCAGGCAGAGGGGTAAAGGGGGATTACACACCCTGTTTTAGTCCTGCATGCATTACAGAACAGCAGGAAAGCCCTGTACCCCTCCCTCCCAGCCAGGCAGCATCGCCCGCCGTGCCCAGGCTGACAGCTGAGACATCCCTGGTGAGCTCTACAAGCAGAGCCCTCCCTCCTGGTCAGAGCTGGTTCCCAGAAAAGCAGCATTACTGGGGCCTTACGTGCAGCTGGAGTGAAGGACACGGGCCGGGGGCCACCGGGGTTGACGGGGGGCAGCGGCGGCATGTTGGGAGGAGAGGACCTGGACTGGATCTTCACTTCCACGGGCGATCCGGGCATCACTGGCACCCTCTTCTCACCAGCAACTGTACCAAGAGAAGGTGGCAAGGCTTAGTGACAGTCACTGACACGCATTTCCCCACCCAGCACGCCAGGAACAGTTACAAGGGCGAAGATAAGGGCTGGGGAAGTCACGCAAGGCTCCCACGCTGCTCCGCACGGCCCCGAGCTGGGGACAGGCACCCGGGGTTGTGCTCCTGGTGTCCATGCTCCTCATCCCAGTCTCCTGATCACATCTGCTCGTGCCTGAAGATGCTGTTCAAAGCCTCTCTGTCCATTTGCTTTGTCCCCATTCAAGGTTTCTTTGATACTCCCCACATGTGCCCACACACACCTCGCTAAGGCTTTCCAGAGGAATCGCAGCCTCTGGGAGCCATGCAAGAGGTAACCTGGATTTGTGCTGTGCCAGCAAGTGACTGGAATGGGCCCAGGGCTGTAGAGATGAGCTGCTATCAGCTATTCACAGCCCCTCTCCTGTGTGCAGTGTCTGATATACCACCAGCTCAAACTGCTGCTTCCTTTCCAGCCTCGGAGGGATGTCCCAGCGCAGGGGAACAGTGTGACCACACTCCCAGCTCTAGTGGCTGGGATCAGCCTCACAAGAGAAAAAAGGGGAAACAAGCTTATATAAGCCTTAGGGGAACTCTTTTTTTGGGGGGGAAGGTGTTGTTTTGGGGTATTTATCTAAAATCCAGACAACTCAGCAGACAAGGCCTAAGGATCTCCAACGCACAGCTCCTGTGGGAGCCAACACCATTCCAGGGGTGCTCTGTACTGCACTGGTGGTGTCTCCAGTGCCCATGACCCCAAACAAATCATCCCTCTGAGGTGATGGTCCCCACCTCTCACTCCTCAAGCTGCCCTCACCTCAATTAGCTTACTAATGAGATGTGACCACACTCCAGCCTGTCCCTCCCAGGAACACGGACGGGTCCCCAACACGTCCAGCTGCACCCCCAGGTCAGGCTGTGAGGGAGCTACACTCAACTTCCACCTCTCCAGTGGTGCAGGCTGGGCTTGGGACAACTACAATGTGATTTTTTATCCTCAGCTCTTACCAATGTCTGTCAGCTGCAAGAAACTCAGCTTTTGAGCCCAGGCAGAGCGATTAAATGCTGCATTCCCACAGAGCAATGAATAGGTGGCAAACTTCTGCCCTGAAACAACACAAACCTGCCTCTTCTCCACTCCCACCAGCAAAAATGCTGCTTTTGAGAGCAGAGAAGACACAAACTGGCACCTGAGCCCTCATGTTGCTGCCTGGGATCTGCTCTGTCAGCCCCAGCACCTGCTCTGCCACCGAGCTGCCTCATTTATTTTCCTTATGGCAAGTCATGGGGAATGCCAGCGAGGTAACAAATGAACTTCGTTGCTCCTAGCATTTCTTTCTGCTGTTTGCAGGAAGGGGAAGCAGAGATGATACACACTGAAAATCCATGTTTTCCTGCCCTGTCAGTGCAGGTGGAATAACTGGGGTTGGAATTGCTACAAAACCCACATCCCAGAACATTTGTGCCTTCATTTATCTAAGCCTGCTTTCAAGTAAAGGAAAAAATTCTAGGCTTTGCTTCCATGAAGTGGGAAGATATTGAAGCCATGGGAAACCACTATTAATTTTAACATCTAATAGCTACATTAATTCCATATTGCAAACTGCTATTCACATACAGGTGGTCCAACTTTCACACAACTGAACCCTGACATGCAGACTCTCCCTGTCTATGCATGAATAAGACATTCAGATTAAAAACCACGTACTGATGTAGGAATGTGACATTATTCATACATGTAGGCACCTATTCTGGCAGGTGAGTTTATTGGCAAGAGCAGAAATAACAGGATAACCCCCTGACTTTCCTTCCTCTCTAAATAAATGCAGCAAAACTGTCAGAGAGCTGATTTAGTGCACAAGGTTAGGGGTATTTCCACCACAGAAAGTCACCCAGGCAAGGAAGGGAAACCTTGCTAAATGACCCAAATTTTTCTATCAAAACAGCACTAATTGTGCCTGATGACCATCCAGGGACCCCCTGTCACCCACCTGCCTCCTCTTCTTCCCCCTCTTCCCATAAAATCCTCTTTCCCAGGTGAACATGGCCAACCTGACATTGCCATGTTCTAGACAGCATGAAACCAATCCTTAAATTTTCTCCTATTTCATCCTAAAATGTTCCTAGGGCACATTAAGAAGGCAGAACTAATTTGGGTAATCGACAGGGAGGGGGATAAATTTCACATGGAATTTATAACCCCAAAATAAAACCAGCTACTGTGTGAGACACCAAAACTAAAGCCCACAAGAAGCCAACACCTTCTTTTCCAAGCCCACTCCAACAGACAAGAAGCAAACAGGATTGTTAAATTTAAAAGCTTCCTGCTAATGACCTGGGGCATCTATAAATGCAGATAAAAACCATCTTTCTGAAGCTCTTCATTTTTAGCCTAAACACATCCATTTAATGAGAATCATGTGAGCAAGGCTTTGAGTCAGCCTTGAGTTGACCTGGGGCTAAAGCTGAGCCAGTGAGCTGCTCCCTGGAGAAATGCTGCCTTCCTGGTCTTGTTCTTCCACTTCCACTGCTCAGAAATATTCACTGGCTCACCAAGAGGAACTTTTCAGCGCTGCCTTCACATGCACAGGGAGGATGCAGTGCTGCCCCTCACAATGTGTGCAAATCACTGTATCACTCACCTGAAGAGTCAAATGCCATCACAGATTTTTGGATGATGCTCTAACAAGAATAATTATTATCAATGACTGAATGCTCCAAGTGTCAGAGCAAGACACCTTCCCAACCTGGAAACATTGCATTGTTTTCCTTCAAAACCTCCTCCTTCCAAACCCCACCTGAATTAGAAACACTCACAAATGCTGCCTCTACTTCTCAAGCAGTGCCTGGAGGAGCAGACCAGACATGTTTATGGCACAACACCTTTGCTGCCAAGCTGCCAAATGCCTAAACTTTGCAGTGACACTGCTCTGCTTTGCACCAGGACCTGCCTGGGGTAACCAGGGAAAGGTGGCAGTGGCAGGGTCACCCGGGTGGGCGGGTGGGAGAGCTGCCTTGCCAGCCTCCAACACACTGGAATTTCACATGGGGAGCCGACTCACTGAGAGTAAAACCCAAGGAGATGCTGTTTGTGTGTTGGCTCCATGCAGGAATTCATCTCCCCCAAGAGCAGCGGGCTCTGCAGCCCTGGTTTGGCAGCGCCGAGTTCCAGACTGCAGCTGCTGGAGCCGGGCACGGGCAGCTGCAGCCACACACCGCTCTCTGCTCCTGCCCCACCAATTCCTGTGTCCCAGTTAAGCAGCCCAGGTGTAGAGGAGCCCAGAAAGGCCCAGAGCTGTGGCTGCACCTGGAGCCCTCCCTGGCTGGCTGAAAGGGTTCAGCTGCCTCTGCTCTGGCTGTCGCTGTGCACCACATTCCCTTCGCCGCTCCGCTTCCCATCCTGGCGTAACAAATTAAAAAGGAACATATGTCAAGATTAAGTGCAGCTGATGATTTGCCTTTCTGGAGAGGAGAAAGAGCAAAGTGAGACAACAGGAGAAAATCTGGGGTCTCAGCTGATGCTCAGAGAAGTCCTGCATTCCCAGCTCTCCAACACGTTTCAGAGGGGACACTTTCAACACCCACTTGAGACACATTTCATCCTATTCATTTTCTTTAAAAAAGTCTCCCACCTATGGTGTTTAGTACAAAGAGAGTGTTGCTGTGACAGGTAACCTCTGATGAATGGCCAGAATTTACCAGTACTATAAACTGTATAAAGAAGTTGCTTTATTAATCTCTTCATGCCTTTGGGCTTGAGGAAAGGGAAAAGGCACAAGAAGAAAAACAGCAGCAAGTTAGGGAGTATCTCAAGAATTTAAATTAATCCTTAAATTCCTTTGGCAATTAGAGAATAAACTAAATGATGAAACAGAAATAAAAACACTGCATGAGGAGAACTGGCTGTTATCTTCCCCAAAAAAGCAAGATAAGGAACTGGAGAGGAGCAACAGGAATAACCCTGGGGGACACAGGCACAAATGGTCTCCTCCTCATCCTCTTCCCAGAGTTCCAACAGTGAGTAAGGCAATATCAGGAGGTGCTCCACTCTGCTCAGGAGAAAGCTTCCACCAAGCCCCCATGACTCTGCTGAGGCCAAAGGAAGAGAGGTAGAGCCCCTGCTGCAGTGCAGAAAATGTGGATGCTTTACATAAATTTACACTGTAGTGTCTGCATGGGCATAGTTTAATCCAGTCACCTCCCTGAGTGAGCACATGGAGCTTGTCCAGGCTTTAAACCCTGCTATCAGTTTGAGACAGCAAAGCCTTTCCTCCTCCCTCATGGCACACAGATTTAAAGCCTGTGGCTGGCTGTTTGGAGAGCTCCTGCTGCAGGATCATGGATATCTCCAAGCCATTCCTGTCACAGGGGTAGCATTCCCCTTGATTCCTTGGCACAAGAGTGAAGAAGGAAGGATGAACCTGCCTGCCCTGGGAGTGATTTTGGAGCTCTTGTTTGTAAATAAGCTGCAAAGAGTCAGAACTGTATCTCACCAACCCCTGGGCCAGACTTGAGCTCTCCAGCTTTCTGTAGAAGGCAAAACATAAAACATCTTGGAAGAAATAAGAGAAAACCACATAAAACACGAGGCAGCCCTGCACCACCAGTAGCTATGTCCAGGTAAGGGTTTGGTTTTCCCTTAGGCAAACTGCAGGACAGAGAACAGACTCAAAAATCAGACCTTGTCAACAAAGCTTTGACCGTTAAGTGGTTACATTGAAAAGCTGTAAATTAACAAAGGTATTTTTTGAACAAAAGACTGTGTACAAGGGTTTGCCCAGAGGTACAGGCTCAGGAGTGAAAGCACATAACAGTTTCAGATGGAAAGACGAGGTTTAATCAAATCAGATGTTTTCAGCTTTCATCTAGAACAGGAAGAGCGTGCTCATAACATAAAAAGCTACTCCTCACCTTAAAAAGTTAAAAGCCCCAAATTCATACCTGCCTCTTGAGAGCAAGGCACTGGAGAATTGCCCCAGTAACAGCAGCCAAGGTTAAGTCCACCAGAAGTTCTTTGGTCACTCATGAGCCAGGTCTGAGCTTGTCCTGGAGTCAATGGACAGCCAGACACCCCCAAAGGCAAGTCAGCCCATCCCAAAACGTTCCTCAAAGCCAGGGAGATAAGGCACACTCCAGCCACACCTCTCTTTCCACTGGCCCTGACACCTCAGGTGGCCACTCAGACTAGAGCCATGAATTATAGATCACCAGAAGTGAGCAAAATGAACCTTTCCTACAAATAGTCCCTGAAACTTCCTTCCTCACCGTTTCCATAGATGGCAGTCCCTGGTTTAAGGTTTAAGATAAAGCAATGCCAAGCTTGGGAAGAGGGGAATGCAGGAGGGACAGGCCTGGGTGGCTGGCAGGACCCTGCCTACAGCCAAGCACAGCTCTGTGCACATGGCAGGGGGCTGGATGAGATGACCTCTAAAGGTCCCTTGTGACCCAGCCCATTCCATGACTCCAGAGCAGCTCCACCCTGCAGGACAGGGCAGGGGAAGTGCCCAAGCCCAGGCACAGCAGCCCCAGCGAGGAGGAGGTGCTGCAGTTGGCTCATCACAGGGGCCCTGTTGAGCCTGAATGCAAACGAGAGGCAGCATCAGTGTAACCTGACCTGATAATGTAAATAGGGTGAAATGAAATATGGTTCGCCACCTCCCCAGCTTTGGCGAATGTTTATTTTGAATAACATGCTTATCTGCTCCAACTGCTCACCATCTGTTTTCAGTCTCCACCAAGCTAATATTTTTCACATTTAGGAACTGAGAAATGGGAAGAATTACATTTAAATTTTATTAACATCTTTCCTGTGCTCCAAGGTTGCCTTTCCCTCCCCTTGACGGCTCTAAGCCATCTGTAGAGCACCTTTGCAGTTCTCCAAGGCATGCAGATGAGAGGTGATCTACATGCAAAGCAAGAGCACCATTACTCAGGCTTCCAGAAGATGCCATTTACTGCTTCTCCACTGCAATCCCTCCCTCACCTGCTTTCAGACAGCTTCCTCCAAGCTCAAACTCAAATCACATAATCAAGAGAAAAGTAATATTTTATCTTTTTGCAGCATCACTGCATCAAGAAGCAATGGAGGGGGAAGACTGGAGATAAGTATCAGGAACAAGGCAGCCAATACAGCAGCTTTAGGGTTGGGTCTGTCCCAGTTTGGAGAAGAGTGAGACATTGGGAGGTTTGGAGTCAAGATGACTTTCCCATACAAATATTGACATTTGTTTGCATGTAGGGTGGTTTTTAGAGGTCTGTCTTTGCTCCATACAAGGTCATTTACAACCAGAACTGGGGGACACGGGTGTGTGGCATAAACAGGTCACCAGCAAGGGCTGGTCACACAAAGTCCTTCTCCATCCTTCCTCCCTCCATGCCAAACCACAGAGCTGGCCAGGATGATACTACAGCATCTGCTGCAGTGGGTAACTTATGTTACTGCACAGATACTTCCTCCACTCAATGTGACCAGCCTATTTTTACCCCGTTGAGCTGAGTTTATAGCACATCCAGGCTCCTGAGCTGCAAGATGCTGTGGGAGTGGAGAGGGCTCGGCACCTCGCAGGAGAGCTTTGCATCACACAGGAGGGAGCTGCTGAGCCTGGGATAGGCATTTATAAATCAAAAATAAACGCCTGTATCTCCATTGCCATCTAGTCCTCTCCCACACACAGCTGTTTCACTTTAAATCTCAATTCAATGTGAAACTCAGATAGAAGAACTTGAAAGAGCAAAGTATGTTATCATTCGCAAGCAGTCCAGAAAGCAGTTAATAAGGGAAATAAGATTAATAATTTATTCCTGAAGGCAGACTGCAGATCTTTATCCGTCTTGCCCTTCAGTGATTTTTATAAAATCCTATTAATGTGCCTGGCTCTACAAACTCAGTGGCAGCACAGGTTGGATTTTGGAGCAGTTCCCACCCAGACAAGGCGGCTGCAGCTCCAGCTCTGCCTGTGCCATGGCCGTGTCAGAGCCACCAGCACAAACCTGCCTGCATGGCATTCCTGCCTCCTTAGCTCTCCTTTCCTCCTGGGCCATGGACTTGTACCAGGACCAAGCCCATGGATGCAGCATTCATCCCCCAAACTATCACATCCAACACACCCCAGAGCTCTTGCACATCGAGCCCCCAAACTCTGGTCATCTTGGTTCTACAAGAGCACAAACCACTCTGTTGAGGTAACCTCCTCTCTCCTCCTCCCTTTTCCATGAAGAAGGCAGGGAATAGCTACCCAGGGCATGAAAATTGCCCTGACAGCCATTCCCACATGGTGCAGTAGCCACCCAGGAGCTGCTGCTGCTCTAACCAACACACCACAGCCATTCCCTTCCCACACCACCAGCATCCATACAAATAAGTTCTGGGGACCCAACTTCATCCCCTGATGTCCCTGGCAGCAGCTTTTGCTCATCACTGTCTCAAAGCAATGCCATGAGCTCTGCCAGGGAGCCCGTGGTGCCCCAGGGCACAGAACCCTCCTCATCCTCACCAGATGCTTGCTCTGCCCCCATCAGAGACAGCCACCCTGGAGGGAGGGATATGCTCCTAGAATATAGCCCAGGAGAATATACTCCTGGAAAGCAAGGCCTGCATTGCAGTTTTAGGATAGGAAGCACTTTGGGGATCCAGGGAAGTGATCCAGCCTCCCCAAACCACCCCTGTGGCTGGCTTATAACCTGGGACAGGGCACTTGTTCTGCACAGCCAGAGTAGCTCAGTAATTCATTTGCTTAGTTACTGCTAAGTATTTTGGTAATTTTTCATTAATTCATTGCTTCCTTTAGCATTATGGAATCAAGACTACTTTTTTTTTACATCACCCACTCCTATAACAATATTAAGAAATATTTCCTCCTCCGCACTATTTACTCCTTGGGCGAAAGCACTCGGAATGAAAAATGAAAGCAGTTACAGATATCAAACAGGCAATTATCACCATCATGGCAAAAAAATTAGTTCTTAAAAGTCTCACTGCTGCACTGCTCTCTCCAAAAGCCTCTGACTCCGAGCGGAACAACGGTGGCGGGAGCAAAGTTTCCAGATGGGAACATCTGTGTCTCATTTGCCTCAGGGAAGAAAACACCAGGAAGATTAACGGCTCCCGAGGCTGGTGGAGCCCAGACACAACACGTACAGAAGGGAGACCATGGAGAAAGGCTTGCAGCAACAGCCTGGTATCAAAGATTATATTTTTTTATTTAACGATTATTTTGCGGCGCTGCTACATACGGAGAAGTGATAGGCCAGGGTGAAAGAGAGCTTGAGTTTTACTCACAGTAAATGCTGTCTGTTGTGAAAGCAAGGGTTGAGTTAATCATGCTTATATTAAAAAATAAAATAAAAGCAGCACTTTTACCATCTTGGCTACTTTTTAGATAGAAAAAGTAATTTTAAAAGTTGGCTTTAAGGGGTTACCCCCAAAAGGTCTGAAATGGCTCCCTGCCCAGAGCAGCAAGGCCATGCATGGGGGGGGGTCATTCCCCCCTCTGGGGTCCAGTGAACACCAAATTTACACCAGAGAATAAGAAGTGATCCCACAAGTGGGAAACTCATGGTTGAGTGACCAAGTCTCCCCTGGCAATGGCAAAAGCCCATTTCCCTTACCAGCATTCCTTAAACTCTGCCACAATTTAGGGACCACGTTTCCAAAGGTGGGCAGGCCTATAATCCACAGGTTATACACAAGAACAACTGAGCACTGTAATTTTGGTAGTGGAAATCTGTTTTTCATTCTGCTTGGGCTAAATACCATAGAGTAAATAAAGCTAGAACTTTTGTACCTGTAAAATTCTGGGAGGTCCAAAAGAGGGGAAACACTGTGAAACCAACTCTAACTTTAGAAAGCATTTTCCACCTTAAAAGAGGCTTCGAGACAGCCTTTAGGACATGATTTTATCTAGCCCTCATAAATCCCTCTAAAACTTGGATTGCTGGCCATTTAACAGCAGCTCCACCCTTCTCCTGCTCTCCAGATGAAACACATTCGCACTGGGCTCCATTTTGTTCCCTCCTTCTCCCACCCAGCAGTACCAGCAAAGCAGCAGAGCCTGGGGAACCGTGCTTAATTGGCATCCTCTAACTACTAATTAGTTCCAAGGGGCTCTCTGCAGCTCTGAACAGTCAATAGGAACGCATCCACTGATTTAAAGAGGCTTTGGAAAAGCAGAGCTGCTGGAGCAGGCTCCTAGGAATGACCCACAGCTCCCCATGGAACATCCAGCACAGGGTCACCACCACTGCAGGCCCCACAGGGCTTCTCAGGAATGGCTCTGGAGGAGCCTCAGGGAGGCTACAGGGTTCTCTCATCCCAGGGGAGCATTCCCAGAGGGTTCTGGCTGCTCTGCAGCTTCTCCTGCACAAGAGCCTCTCTCATGGATGCTGCAATTAGAGGTGCTCAAGCTTGCGGCTTAAAATCCATCAGAAGGGACTTAAAAGTTACAAATTCATCTCACCACTGCCCCACTAACTCCATTTAGGACCCTGAGCCTCCTGACTGCCCGACTTTATCCTTTAACAGGAGCTGGGGAAAGGGCAATGTGCAGAGAGCAGATCCCAGCAGGAGCCGACAGCCGCCGGCGCTGCGCACGCAGCGAGGCCACGGCTCCAACTCTGCAGCAGTGCCCTGCTCCTGCTGAGCTGCTCCAGCAAATCCAGGAGAGCACTGCAGGTCCAGCATCCCCAGGGCTTCCCCAGGACAGCCCCTTCTCAGGGGGTCCTGCAGCATCCACACAGTGAGGCTGTTCATCCCACAAGTGCTGGTCACCCGGCGAGCGACCCTCCTTCTGCACCGCCCAGTGTTTCATATCCCAGCTCTCAGTTTCAGTAGGAGAAGCTGTGGAAGAGCAGGAAATTTTCTAGCCTATTCCATAAGAAATTTAGGAGGTGCTGAGAAGGATGCTGTTCTGGGTCAGCACACTGAGCCCCTTTGCTGAAGGCTTCCCACCAGCAGTCCTGCTCTGCTCACTGCAGGAGGAATCCCAGCCTCTCCAAGGACAATCATTTTGGGAGTTTCCTCTGCAAAAAGCATCACATCAAGCAGGGGCCACTGCACTTCCTGGTGCATTTTTAGCCCCAAGCAGCTGGGGGATGATGTGACAGTGTGTCAGTGCCAGGAGAGCTCAGACCAAAATCCCAAAGCTCCTGGAACTTTAAGCCCTGACCACCCCTACACCTCTGTCCCAGTTAGCTGCTGGGAATCACTCTGGCCATATGCAGGACAAGTTCCTGCAGGGATGTGTATGGTCTGTACAAAAGCTCCCAGATTGTTATGAGGACAGCAGGATTCACTAAAGTGTTGTGTTATCACAGAACCCAGAAATCCTTCAGCCACAGCAGCTCCTTTGGGAGGACAGCCTTGTCTGTGCAGGCTTGTCCTTCTCCCTGGGCATCCCTGAGGTCAGGCTGGTCCTCCACAGTGATCCTGCCTCACCTGCTTCACTGGGTACAACAAACACAGGCACTGTCCAAGACTTGGGCATGTCCCCACTCCCACACTGCTCCATCTGACACACCCCAGGGATCTGTACAGTCTATGCAGGGGCAGAGCCAGCCCAGAGCACCTCGGAAGTTCATGCAACACAAGTTAAAAGGGGAACAGCCTGAAAATCATGAAATCCTTTAAAATAAAAGGATGAATCCAAACCCACCACAAATTCCCCAGTAAATGAAGATTTGGGAGCTTTAAACTTGGTTACTAAGGACATACAGAAGGAGTTAAGTCAAGTTTTAAAACCATTTAAGAACAGCTCCCTCTCACAGCCATCCATCTCCCAAGCCCTGCTGGTCGATGATTTGGTTCCCACCACTAAACCTCAGCCTTAAAAACCACCACTGACCTCAGAAAATACAGAGTACTGAGCAAATCTGGATTTTTTAGAACATCACGAGAATCACTGAGCACACAGGGATCTGGAGCTAATGAGAACAGGAACAGCAGATCTGGGGTCTAAGGGTATCCAGTGAGTAGGGAGTACTCCAAGTGAGCAATACAGGAACTGAGATAAAAAAGTCTCTGCATACAAGGCAGACCCAAAGCATCAGTGCCAGCAGCTCAAGCATCACTACCAATAACTGTAAATAACACCAATTAAAAAAAAACAAGGTCATTTCTTAAAGAAGTGAGATCTCAAGGCAGAAATCCACATTTAATCCACAACAACCAATGTGACCACAGAGAGGCACAAACAATACCAAAAAACCTATATTAAACCAGAAAAAAAACCCCAACCAAACAAAATCAAAACCAACAAACATGTTTGTTAAGCACAGACCAGGTATAAATCCTGACCATCTGGAGAAGAAAGCAGTCCAGAAGTTCATAGAAGGCTCAGGTTAGATGAAAACAATGGTCATTTTTGCAAAAACAAAACAGAAACCAAATGCAACACAAAACAAACCACTAACCATGTTCTACCACAAACCCAAAATGAAGCAATCAAGGAAGGATACAGAAAAACAACCCCCATGGGTCCTTGAAGTCATGCCATTTCCAAATATAAAGCAGAGTCCAACAGGGAGTCTCCCTTCTCTGGATGAAGGCTGCAGAGCAGGAGCTCACCACTGCCAGCCAGCTCCAGGGCTCAAGCTCCACCAGACTTTATCCAAAACCGGGCAAGTTGTACACAAAATCAAGGGGGAACTTGGAAAAGATTTGGGAAGTCTCTTTCATCCTCATTATTTACAACCTCCTATGAGTGCCAGGGGTGACCCCATCCCTGGGTGTCCCTGTGAGCAGGGAGGGCTCAGAGCAGGGCCCAGCAATGGCCCCAGAGGAACGGGCAGGGACTGATGCCCAGGGAGCTCCCCCTGCACAGGAGGCAGAACTTCTGCCCATTGCCCAGAGAAGGCAAATATCTGCCTCACTGGAGATATTCCAGAGCTGTCTGGACACAATCCTGTGCCCTGGGATGACCCTGCTGGAGCAGGGAGGTGGGACCAGAAGCCCCGGTGTGGTCCCTCCCAGCCTGACCCATCCTGGGACTCTGTGACCACAGGTGGCTTTCCCAGGCAGCCCTGGCACGGTGCTGGCAGTGCTGCCCACACCAACACCCCCCTCCCTGCCCTGCTGATGTTCCTGAGGCAGCCAAGCCTCACTAATGACTCCCCAGCTCCCTGGCTCTGTGGAGAGCTCACTTCATTCACTTGGGCGCTAAGTGCATTCGCTGCTGCCCAGCTAATAGTCCCTGCCATCAATGGCACACCCAGGAGCCCTGCCAAGATGACAATTCTGGCTCTTCAAAACACTCCTCACACCACTACACAAATTGCTCTTCCTCTTCACCCCAGGCCTGACCAGCATGTGGGAACTTTCCACCATCCCACGGAGCTGGAAGCACAGGAGTGACATGTGTGGGGGGCTTCTGGAGGGGTGTAGGGGCCTGATGATGTGGGTGGGCCCCAACACCTCTGCAGCACCACGAGCCAGCATCTCCTGCAGAGTCCAGGCACAGAGAGGTGGAGGTGCACAGGAGAACCATTAAGGTTCTTAGGAGAGTCATGGAATGATTTGGGTTGGAAGAGACCTTAAAGCTCATCTCAGTCCACCCCCTGCCATGGGCAGGGACACCTTCCACTATCCCAGGTTGCTCCAAGCCCTGTCCATCCTGGCCTGGAACACTTTCAGGGATGGGGCATCCACAACTTCTTGGTCTGTTCAGGGAACGACCCCAGCAGAGATGGATGCACAGCACTGACTGTCTCTGCTGTATTTCCTTCCTCTCCCTCTCCTGGGCAGAGATTTTCCATGGATAACCTCTGGAGATTCAGTGATGCACAGGGACTGGAGAGTGAAGGTTGGCTCAGCTGCTGCTGCACTTGCTTTCAAACCACCACAGTGCAACGCAGCACAGACAAGACTTTCCAACTCCTCACTCTTAGGGTTGTCCTCAACTCATTACCAGCAACCTGCATTACCCTGCTCCCCATCGGCTGGAGCACGGGGAAAGACAAAAACCAAAAAGCTCAACCACCAAAACTGCAAAACCAGGGAACAAAACAACCCAGTAAAACCCCAAGTTTGTTCTAAACTGCCATTTTCCTCCCCTGGTCACAGCAAAGCCCGTGACACAGTGCCTATAAATTTCCTCTAATGATGCAGCAGTGAGGCAGAGCCCCATCTGTGCCTGGGCACAGGTGAGACTTTTCACTATCGTGTAAGTGCAGGCTGCCTTTCAATTACACTCACCAGCCCATTAGGCAAATTAGATTTGCATATGAGAGGATAACTAGAAAGTCAAGAAATAGGCCCTGAAGGAAAATACATTCTGTAAGCTACATATCCCTGGGAAGATGTGGACAGGGAGTTTGCTGTTCAACCCAGGGCTACTTTGGGTTTCCGTGGTGTTCAGGTTTCTCTCAGTGCTGGCATGGGTTTGAGGACAGCCTCTCCACCAGGCAGAACTGAAGCCAGACAAAGACATCTGCGTTCCCTGCATCCCCACCTCCCTCAAAAGATGCCCATTTCTGCAGGGCTTTGCATCATTTGCAGGTTCTGCCTCGCAATATGTTGGATAGGAGATTAAAATATTACTGGTCCTAGACAATTTCAGTTGATTCCACCTGGCTTTCAATAATACACCACCAAACTACAGAATTATTTCCAGCACCCTAAGAAGGTCCACAGGCACATGATACCCAGGGGTATGGGATTACACTGGTGTCCCGTGTCACTGAGGACGTTCTTGTGGACTAAACAGTTCTGCTCAGGTGACTCTGAAGAATTCATCCGCCTGCACAAACTTTTTTTTTCCTGGTGAGTGTATGCAAAACAGAGACAACCTAGCTCATCTCCCAGAATCCAGATGGCACTTGCAAACCTTGTCTGTGTATCAAATGTTGTTTTTTAGATCAAGTGTCCCTGGTTGACAACACAGAACTTCACGATGCTATCTTTAGAGAGGCTTCTCTGCAAAGAAACACCCTTGGAGCATACGTTGCAGGAATATGCTAATGTGGCAGGGCGTTTTCAGCGGCCGCAAATGGATCTGTTCCTGGGAGCTCAGACAGCCCACAACGAGCTGAGCCTGGCTGGAGATGAAGGCTCACCAAGCCCCTACAGAAAAGATCCACCAACAAGTTCAAAATCGCAGAGAAAGGTTGAGTTACACCACTGGAGAGAGGCAGGATGAGCTCACAGCAAGTGCACTCGCACACAAGAATGAAGATTACCAAAAAAACCCCACTAAAGGAGTGAGAGCAGCTCAAAAGAGACAGCAAAATCCAAGACTTTCCATTCCTTGATTTCTCCTACAGGGTTAGAGATTCTTACCCTGTTTCCTGTTCAGCTAAGTGCAAGGGTCTGATAAAAAAACCAACGATTTTCTTCCTCAAGGTCTTCACTTCCTCCTCCAGATTTCATGCGAAGATCAAAGCAGCACATGCAAAGTAATTTCTTTAAAACCAGCCCGTGAATAAAGAACAAAACTCTACAAAACTTTCAGTGTCACATACTCCTGAAATGGTCATATTACTCTCCATGAAAAAAATAGTAGTAGTTGTTAAAAGAAAATACCACCACCCCCTAAAAAACCCATCCTGAGTTGTTTTCTATTCTCCTCAGCTCCAAGATCAAGAATCATTACCTGCATGTGAAAAAGCTTGAAAAAACCCCTGACTTATACACACTCCCCAACAAGCAGCAAAATGGTTTAACAAAAGCCAAGAAAGGACAAAGAAAGCTGCAGAAACGGGTTATGATACAGCTCAACCCTGGGATCAGAAGGTGACACCAACAGCAGTGAGGTGGCAGAAATAACCCCTCGTGCCCGCTGCTGAAAAGAACATTTCAGAACAGTGACATCAGGTAAAGCAGCAGCTTTTGAAAAAAGAAAGTGATCCAGGAGGTAGCTCCTTCCATATTGCAGGCGCTCACAGTAAACACCATATGGCCTGTTAATTTAATTAGGGAGAAGAAACCCCCTAAGTTTGAGATTTGACTTTGAAGGGTTTAAAACAAGTCTGCGGAAAATCGCTCGAGATATTCCATGAGGTGGCCTGGCCTCCTGCATCCACCTTCTGACCTCATTTACCTGGTGGCTCTCCCCAGGCTGCACAGCACCCCTAAGAGCTGGCATTTTTTACAAGTCCACTGCCTTCACTCCTGCACCTGCACAGATGCTCCCCAGGAAGATCTGGGTGGTCCATGCCAGGCAGCCAAGCCAGGAGAGGTCTGGATCAGGAAGGAGGAACATGCAGTAAATAAGCCAAGCACTTCAGATAAACACATCATCTCAGAGAGCAACCAGTATTTTTGTTTTAAATCCTCACAATCTACATTGACAGGTCCCACCTGTCAAAGAGAGGACGGAGCTCATGGGGGAGGTCAACCTGACAATTGGTGGAGCACCAAGGCTGAGACACAAAGTCTCGGGACAAGTCCATTCCTATTTGCATTTGGAACCTTGAGATCAACCAAGCAAGCCCCAGCCATCCCCAAAGACTCTAATATCTGGGCAAAGACTCACTGCAGTGTCTACTTCCAGACTAGCCAGGGAGACTCTGCTAGAGGGGCTGTGTTTGCTGAATAGAGTCACTCTCCATTAGGAACATGTCTTCCATGTCTCTCTCTGAGGAGAGAGGAGCATTTCTAGGACCATTCCCAGCTGGAGGTTTGCTTTCCTGTATCTGTACCACAATGGGACACTGCAGCACCAGTGCCACACTGCCCTGCCAGCTCTCAGCACGAGCTGCCCAGTGCATCCCCAGCAGGAACAAGAGAGATGCCATGGCAGTGCTGCTGGGCACCACAGAGAATGCAAAGCCACAAAACCTATGGATTCCCTGTGGAATGGCCTCTCAAGATGAACAGCTGAGGCTTGGGTGGGCTCTCACCCTCAGCAGCCCCGAGGCCCAGGCAGGAGCAGGAACACCTCGGCCAAGCTGCTCCAAGGACCAGCATCCCACCACAAGCTGCCAGCAGGAGCCTGCAAAGCAAACCTCATCAGCACAACCAAAGGCCTTTAGGGAGGCCCAGTGTGTGTGAAACCCAAGGAATCTCCAGAGGCATGTCCTTGGCCTGGCCAGCCTCAGGGCTGGGCAGGGCTGTGGCACCCAGGCTGCTTGGGCAGGAGCTCTGCCTGATGCCTCCAGCACGGCCACGAGCTGCCAGCCTCCTCTGCTCCTGCCTGGCACAAAGTAGGTCAGGGCTGCATGGGCTGATGCAGGAATGACCCACCTGAGCTCCCTGCTGGAGATGCTCCTGCCCCTGCACAGCAGCTGCATTGCCAAGGCCCAGGCAGGGCAGCGAGGGATGCCTCCCTCTCTCCTCTTACCAACTGCAGCCCATCTTGTCTTGAGGAAAGCCCAGGATGCTCCATGCCACTCTGCCAGCACTGCCCCAGCAGAGGTTTTGGGAGGTTTGAGGTTTGGGAGGGTTGGGGTTTCGTGGAACCTGTTGCCCTGTAGGTAAATCATACCAGGAGAAAAATCACACCATTCCTAGAAATTTGTACCCTCAGTTGGCATGGAATTTCTCCTTGGCTCCTCTCAACAGCTGACTGCACTCACAAATTAACATCCCACTTGTTCAGTTAGTTTTTCCTTTTCTATCCAGACCCAGGTTGGGATCTGTGTGTCCCTTTAATACATGTGCCACAGCAGCATGCCAGAGTTTCCCATTTTCTAGTTAAAAAAAAAAAAAGTCAAACCCAAATAACAAAACATCTAAAGCCCAGCAGACTTCTTCCTGCTAGCAAGGAAACCTCCTCTCAGGACACTGCAAAGATTTAATTTACTACCAATTGCCCTCTGGTTATTTTACATTTATGGGGTGGGGGCTGAAGAAAGGAAGAAAGCAGAAAGGGTGTAATTAGCTTTGCTTGTAAAATGTTCATCCCAGTTGTAACAGCAATTGGAGCCTATCGGGGGCTTAATAGATTTCAGGGTTTTGTTGAAGCTGAAGGGGCTGTGTGGGGCGGCGGGGAGGGCTTAAAAAAGGGGAAAAAATATTTAAAAAAAAAATCAATAAGTGGATCCCACGTCTTGCCACAGCCCCATATGGAAGTAATCAGGCACAAGGGT
Source organism: Climacteris rufus (assembly GCA_013398175.1). Lineage (NCBI taxonomy): Eukaryota > Metazoa > Chordata > Aves > Passeriformes > Climacteridae > Climacteris > Climacteris rufus. The sequence continues at coordinate 26,109 of VZRZ01003146.1, read as the reverse complement.
GGCAGCTGGGGCCAATAACAGTCACCTGCAGTTGAGGGACGTGGGGGTTTGGGATGGGTTTTTAATGCTAATTTCCTGCAGGAACAATGCGGTGAATGGGAGCGCGGAACAATGGCTGCACCTGGCGCCGGGAGCCGGCACGCGGCGGCAGCGCCCGCACATCTGTTCCGCAGCGAGCAGCATCCCGCCGGGAGCAGCACCGGGAACAGCACCGGGAACAGCACCGGGAACAGCATCCCGCCGGGAGCAGCACCGGGAACAGCACCGGGAACAGCATCCCGCCGGGAGCAGCACCGGGAGCAGCATCCCGCCGGGAGCAGCACCGGGAACAGCACCGGGAACAGCATCCCGCCGGGAGCAGCACCGGGAACAGCATCCCGCCGGGAGCAGCACCGGGAGCAGCACCGGGAGCAGCATCCCGCCGGGAGCAGCACCGGGAACCGCGCACCGGCAACAGGTCCCGGGCTGCAGCCCCTGCTGCTCCTCCTGCCCCCAGCCCAGCCCTGCGCATCCACACTTTTGGGGCTTCGCCGGGATTTTTGGTCACGCAGCATCCCACCGGCGGGTTGGGGCATCCCCGCTGCCAGAAGCCAAACTGACTCTTGGCTTTGTCGCTGCTGTAAGACTGGAGGGTAACCAAGCAAATGTTGGTTCTTCTGAATGGTCTGGCCACCTGCAAGTGTCCTCCTTCAATAGCACGAGTCCTGCTGCAGCCACGAGAGACGGGAACCCCGCGGCCGGGAGCGCGCCAGGGAAATTCAATACGCATTATTCTAAAACCTTAAGCTTGGCTTATAAAAATGCCACTGCCCAGCCCAATAAAAGGCATGATAGTTACACTTTAAAATGCTTTGAAACCTCTGAAATCGCTATTGTGCTGTCGGACATAAGCTGCTGACACACAAAGCAGTGCTAAGGTCAAGGTCCTGCCTCAGAAAATCGCTTGCAGACCCAGGAACTGAACCCAAGCCTCTCCGTGCTGCACTTTAACTGTGGGATCATCGCTCACCACTTCTTCCTGGCTGCTGCTCCCGCTCCAAACAAAGGTTTTTCCAGCCATTCCCTGAATGCTGCATGAATTAAGACAGTCTCCATCATAAAAATAAAAGTTGAACAGACTCCCAGAGACCTGCAGTGACGCTGCCCCCAGGGACTGCTCTGGAGTGTCTGTCGAAACACATTTCATACCTAGTTCCTACCAGGCAATCAGATATGGAAATAGTCACCAGATAAAGGCAAGCTTACAATCCAGCCCACAACAAGTATGGATAAGCCAGCTCTTAAAACAGGAAAAAACCCAACAGGCAACAGATCACAACCATGTCCTGCCCAGATTTAAGAACTAGCCAGCAATGCCTTAAACCTGCTGCATATGCCCAAGTCCTCAAATGACTGTGTTCAGCTCTCCAGCTATACTATAAACATCACACATACACGTCAAACAAATCTTGTTTTTTGTCCAAACCTTAAAAAAAACAGAGCTGGAAAAAACAAGAGGCCACCTGGCTCCCCCATCCCATCCCATAACCGTGGGAGAGCGCTGCCTCCTACTAAATGCTGCTGGTGCTTACTGCATTTATGGGTCAATTTGGGGACTGGAGAGCTGAGAACTCAGCTCCTGAAGACAAACCACACAAACCTGTCAAACCAGTGATAACCTCTCCAAGGCAAAATCCACTGTGGGCAATGCAAGACAAAGCTTTGTAAAGCAGCAGTAAAATCATTTGGGACTCACACTGGATGCGACAGGCAAGGCAGCATTAAGTGAGACCCCTTTCTCTTGGGGATACTGGTCCTTTAGAACTAAAAGGAATAAACCAAAAAAAGAAAAACCAAGCCCAAGAGCCTGACCCAGGGCTCACGTGAGCAAAGCTCCCTTGGCTTTGGCGGGTTTAAACAAGCCTCTGCAACACCAGCAGATACAAGTTGCAAAAATAGCAGCATCTTGGAAGTAAGCAGGGGCTGTGGCTCCAGTCCCTGGGCAGAGCAGAGCCTGGCTTGGCAGCACTGGTTTGGCCTTTTCACTATTAAATGGAGTTTCTGCTCTTTTCCTCGGGGCATTCCCTGTGTAATAGAGTTCTCAGATTAACGATTTATTCTCCTTGCCTTCAGCAATTCTGCTCCTTCCTCAAACCCTTCAAATCCTTCCCTTGGCTTAGCTGCACTTTTCTGTTGGCAGTATTTGCTCCAACTGCCTTTGCTTTACTCCCTTTTCCTTGTTTCCCACGCTGGAGTCTCTCAGCTTTGCATTATTTGTGTGTTTCTCTAACAGCTGGATGTGCTGGGGCAGGGCTACCTGGCTGTGAAGGGCACACAGTCATTTAGGTGAAGCCTAGGTAGTTCCAAAAATCAGACTAAACATCTTTTCCGTATTAATAGTGAAAAATCACATAACCCAGCAGACAACTGTGAAAAAAAAAGTGTCTTCACTTGGATGTCTTCCACCCTTTCTCTAAAATTATTAGGACTGGCCACAGAGTTTCAAGCCACCCTCTTGCCCAAAATACAACCAGCTCTCTCTCATCTAAGCACTCAGCTCATCAGGTACCCTAAATCCTTCCCAAAAATAAAGGAACCTGAGAAAAAAAAGAAAGGTTCCTGCAGGGTTTGAGCAAGACTCCACCAAATCAGTTGTTTAATGGCCAAATTGTGCTGTCCTGGTGCCGGCAAAACTTCCGTTTGCTTAATCAGGGCTCGAGCTGCAAGGAGCAGCTGCTCCAACACCCTGCCCTGCCTTCACAAATCTGGGAAGTCTCCAGGAGAGCTGCAGCAGAGAAGCATAGCTCTTTGCTCCTCGGTATCATCACACCCTGTATGGCTTTGCTGGACATTTTTGGGGTTTCAAACTCCTTTGTGCTGGTGCGCTTAGAGACATTGAAGCGCACACGCTCCTTCTGTCTCCTCTCCAGGGACAGCAAGGGACCCACAGGGGGTGTTTGGTGCATCTCTAGTAGCAGACTTACAAAATAGATATATTTTTAAAAGCCTCTACACACATGCTTTGCGTGCTGCAAGAGAAGGAAAGCCTTCAGGTGGCCCATGGAGTGGCCAAACCGGCTGAGCACGGAGCTGCAGTCCAAGCACCCTGCCAGGGAGCCCAGCCAGGCTCTCCCCTGGGGAAACCCTGTCATTTGGCATGTTCAGAACTAACCCGGACAAAGCAACACCAAAGGGAATCATCCTGCACCAGACAGCCCAGCAAATATTCCTCTCTCCTTCTCCAGCCTGACAGCAAGCGATGCTCAGCCACATTTCAGCTCCCTAAACTTTGAGAGCTGATTTTGGTGCATCTCCTCTGGCTGGGCAGGATTTCTCCAGCACATAAAATGAACTGTGAATATTATTGTACAGGAACTGAGTGCTGCAGGGGGAGAAAAAGCTGGCAATATTTTGAGGAGCAGCTTAAACACGCAACAGAGGGATCTTTACAACAAGCTACACCAGAGGGTTGGAGGAACAATTTCAGCTGCTGAACCTTCCCAAAAGACAGGCAGGGGGGAAAAGGGCAGGTTTAAACTAAATATGCAAGATCCAGGGATTACAACAGGAAAAGAGAAAATACAGCAGTCTGCAGCCCAGCAGGGAAAATATATAGGGGAGGTGTGTTCTGGTATCACAAGATTGATCCGGGAGATTTAGATGCTGGAAGCATCAGTTGCTGCTCAAGGAGCGCAAAGACAAAAAGGGAGCAGCCTCTGCCACAATGCAGAGAAGCCCTGAAAACACGGGGAAAATTAAGGAAATTTGGGAGCCAATGGAAGAAATCCACCTCTGCAGCTTAACCCCCCCTCCCAGCTTCAATACCAGCATGCAGAAACCAGAGTGAGCCTAGGCACAGCAGAAAAACACGTTCTGCTAAAACACACAAACCCCTTCCTGCTTTGCCATTTCCCCAGAAAACGCCGAATCCCAGCCCTCTGCTCATGGAGGGGGGAAGGACGAAAAAAAAAAAATAAAATACCCATTCCATAGCAACACAGAACGAGCTGTACCGCAGCTCTCCTCAGAGAGAGTTTAGTGTTTTTTCAGCTGCAGAATGCTCGCCTGCAGCCGGCTGGGCTATTGAAGTTTTCCCCGGCACTGCAGAGGACCGAGGCGGGCGGGCACAGCGCTGCGGCCCCGCCGCTCCCACCCTCTCCCCGTTCTCTGCCGGGGCTCTCCCCAGCGCTGCTCGGACCCTCCGGCGGCACCGGGGCCCAGCATCCCCCCGAGCATCCCCGGCACGCCGAGCTGAACCCAGCGCCGTTCAAAAATAACCCCGTCTGCTGCTTACCCTAACCAGCGAGGCTGCACGGATCCAGCTGCTGTGGAATACACCTAGTTTCTTTCAAATAGAAAGAAAAGCGCTCTTCCTCCTCCTCCTCCTCCTCCGCCCGTGATCTTCGAGCGCAGCCGGAGCCCAGCCTGCCTTCTCCTTTCATTAGCTGGACATGTGTCAGGTCCCGCACATCTGCGATTTCTCACTGCCTGGAGCCGCCTGTCCGATTCCAGGGAAACACAGATGGATCCCAGATGGGAAGGTCCTGCCAAACAGACCAGCTCTCCACCTTGCCAGAATACCCAGCTCAGAGGCACACACCCTCGGCTCCCCGCCTGCTCCCTGCCTGCGCCGCGCTGCTGCCAGGCTGCTCGCCAGCTGATGTCACCAGGCACACACCTACCAGCGCCTCGCCGCCCGCCTGACATTAACTTGTTAAATACACGGCATTTGTTTATGGGAGCAGCAGCGAGACAGCGGCAGGAGCGAGGAAAGCCTCGCTGCCACCCTCCCCGGATCAGCCTCCGTGCCCGCCCTGCCTGCCGAGAGCGGGACAAGCTGTTGGCTAAACGGGAGCATTCATTTTCCCAAGGTTTCCCCCCGCACGTAAATGTTCGCTGCGAACTCCCCCCGTCCGAGCCCAGCGCCGGAGTTTGCGGCGCTGGGAAGCGGGCATGTGGTAGCAATTAGAAGCAACAACAAGATAACAAGATACTGATGTTGCGAGGGTACCAAAGGCGGACTGGAAAATTCAAAGGAAGAGCAATTAAATGTGTAACATATTACCCGGATCGAAGAGGAAGTGTTAAAGGAAAATGTAAATCCGAAATGTTTTTTATACGGGGAGTAAACTCCAGCGGAGAGCTCAGGGCAGCCAGGGAGGCTCGGAGCAGGAACGCACTGGGCACAACCACATCTGACCATTCTACCCTGCCAGCGATGCACAGAGCCACCTACAAACCCCCCGGTAATCCCGACAAGCTGCTCCCCGAGGTGCAGCACGAACAGCTCACATTAACCGGAGGCCCCTGACTAATCCCATCAGCGCAGCGCCATTCAGCGCCAGCCGGGCGCTGGGCAAACACGGATTTACACAGCAGCACTGCTGCCCACGCAGGCAGGCGGCCCTGGCTGCCCCCAGCAGGGGCCACCAACCCCCAGGCACTGCCCAAACCAGCCTGCTCCACAGCATCCCGCTCCCAGCTCCCAGCAAGCCGTCCCAGGAGGAGAAGCAATGTTGGCATTTTGCCTGCACACCATGCACAGGCACATTTGAAGGTCTCGGGAGGGAAGGATTCACCCCTCCAGTCCATACAGCTGAGCAGGTTCCGGTCTTGATACCCTTTCTAAACCTTTCCCTCCAGCTACTTTTTTTGAGAAGCAGGGACCTCAGTACTCTCCCAGAGCCTGCCACTGCCCAGGCTGGGGGATGCTGGTTTTTCTCAAGTCCAGAAATCATACATGCCAAATTCTCCACAGTCGGTGCAGGCATGACGGGATAGTTACTTGTTCACAGGCAGCAAAATGCTCCTTTATATGAAATTCCCAATGCTCTGGTAGGCTGCTGCTAACTGCCAAGCCATGCCCATAAACCTTCTGGAGGTACTGCCCCCGGCAACCCACCTAACCCTTCACTCCAGCTTCTCTGCTGCTTATTCCTAATTAGTTTTTAAGGTACCTCTGCATCCCTTTGGGAGGGGAAAAGGCTGTAAAGGGAGAAAACTGCTTTAAAGGAAGCATTAAAAAGCATTCTGCAAGCAGGCACGGCATGAGTTCATGAACACAGGGGCCACCATCTTCTCCTGCAGAGGACAGGCCTCCTACCAGAGGCAGGATGCTGGATGGTAACTGGGGGAGGAATTTGGGCAGCAGATTTTGGGCTGCTATGGGAGCACAAGAAGCTGCTGCTTCCTTGGCTGGGCAAACAATCACTCTGAGAAGGAGGATGCAGGCAGAGAGGACACAGGTTTACAGCAACTCTCCCACCTCCAAACCTCACCCAAGAGCAGCAATTCCACATGCTTCAGTTCAAGGAAGAAAGTGAATTACATTCAAGTATCAGCACACAGATACCTGGAGCATCCTGTGGAGTGATGCTCAGGCAGCAAAGCAGGTTGGGCACAGGCAGATCCTACAGTGCCTCCCAGCACTCCCTTTTTCCAGCACCCAGTCCCCTCTGGAGGGGCTGCTGGCAAGGCACATCAATAAAACATTTTAAATTCAGAAAGTTCAGCTCGCTGGGGCTTCTGACACTTCTGATGGAGGTTGCACAAAATACTGAAGCTCTCAATATTTCATAAGCTGAGATGGAAAAACCATCTCTAAATCACACAGACAATGAAGGGAGACACAACCCAAGCAGCTCCAGCAGCACCAGAACTAATAAAGTTATTTTCCTATGGCCTTGCATCCCTCACGCTGGGAGGTCCCCAACAGGAGCCCTTCCCAGCCCGGCCGTGGCGACAGCGCTGCCTCTCATGTGGATTCTCTGATGTCTTATAAGAAGCAAGTTCATGTTGCAGCTCTCTCCCCACTGGAGATGGCACCAGGCAGATGGATGCAGCCCTGTGCTCAAGGCATTAAGTAGCCAGCATCAGACACTGCTGCTCCTTGTCCAGCCCCATCCCAACATCCCCAAACCGGCCTGAAAAGAGCCAGTGAGCTCAAGAGCTGACTTTGGGCTGAGTGTGACAGAGCAGGGGATGCTGTATGATGAACAGCAGATGCTCAAGAGATGGGAGCTGTCAGGTCTTTGGGTCAAAGCCATCAGAGAAATACCCTAAGAAGGCACAGGGGACATACTGGGATGTGGGGGGCTTTATGTGAAACAAGTAACCAGCACTAAGTGTTCCCTGGCCTGCTTTTTAAATCATATTTCAACTTAAGGACCTGAACAGCTTGTAAGGCTTCACTTCACACAAACAAAAGCTGTCCCCAACTATGACAACTGGGTTTGAACTACCTTTAGTCAACCCACGGCCAAATAAATCTCTTCAATGTTTTTACAACCTAAAGCACTTTGAAATGTCAAGAACTCAGGTCACTGCAAGTATCTGAAGTATAGTTACAACAATTTGACTTTATAAACCTTTAGGAAAATGCACACAGTTCTTTGTCATGGTGTCCACAGCCCAATGTCTACCAAAAAGCCAAAATCCTCAAGGAAGGCATCCCCACTTCTGGCTAGAGAGGCAGGAATATGCCAGACCTCACAGCTCAGCTTCAGTAAGGAAGATGATGTGTGGGTTTGGGTTCTCCAGGCATTAAAACTACAGGTGGGATCACCCAGGTGCCCTGAGTAGAAGCCATTGCCAAGCCTCCTTGGAAAGGCTCATGGATTGTGGCTTACACATGATCCACATGCCTCAGCTCACCCAAACCAGGACCCATCCCAGAGCTCATCCCTGAGCTCACCACTGGCAGAGGCAGGCCTGTGAGGTACAGAATCACAAAATCCCAGACTGGTTTGGGTTGGAAGGGACCTTAAAGTTCATCTAATTCCATCCCCAGCCAATGACAAGGACACCTTCTACAATCCCAAGTTGCTCCAAGCCCTGTCCATCCTGGGATGGGAAGTCCATCCACACATCATCTACCAAGCCCAAGCAGCTCCTCTACCAAGGACTACCAAGAGCTGTGTGCTCCCCAAATATGCAATAAAGCAGATTTTGTAGCCCAAATATCAGCAGCACAGTGGAAGGAAGCAGGACTGCAGGCAGCACCGGGGAAAACTGTTTTCCCCGGCTCTCCTTGCTAATCTGCTCCTGCTTTCTTCTCCTGGGAATGTTCCATGGAAAGAACGATGCAAGCAAAGTTTGAACACTGGGAGCTATTGATACCTGCTGCTCAGTGTGGTTTCTGAGGAAAGCGAGGAAATCTGAAGAATTTTTCCAGTTTCCAGTGGAATTTTTATGCCTATCACAGCCCATTGCCACAGTGAGCACAAGAGACCCGAGCTGCTTCTGATTCCTCTGCTAGTCCACAGATATTTCATGATGTGCCTCGGCTTTATTTTTTGCCTGCTGTGTTCTTACCTCAGAAAGAAGCTTCACTTGAATTCAAGGCAACCCTGGAAAGCCTTTGCCTTTTTAAGCTGACCACTTTCCATCGCACAGAAAAATAAATCCAAACGCACTGAGGCAGCCAAAGCCATTTATCAGGCTAAGTAGAAACCGTAAATTCATGCTAACTGGAATCTGATGGAAACCAATTGGGATCCTCCTCCTCCTCCAGGCTCAGGTCTGGCAGGAAAGTCAAACATTTTATTGCCTTCTTTATGCCTTACAAGACAGTGGAGCCAAGAAGGGACTGCTCCCTTTGAAGCAATGCTGGTGGGGTTGCAGGGGAGACTCGCTGACTTGGGTTCAAGCTCAACCCCCCCAAACAGAGATTAGACCTCTCCATTCCCGGCAAATTTATCACATTTAACAACCATCCTCTTCTCAATACGTCCATTCTTTGAATTAGCACATGGCAGATTATGTTAACGAGCTTAATTTGTCACAGAACTGGAAAATGGTTGGGGTTGGAAGGGAACTTAAAGATCATCCCATTCCAACCCCCTGCCATGGGCAGGGACACCTTCCTATCCCAGGTCGTTCCAACCTGGCCTTGGACACTTCCAGGGATGGGGCAGCCACAGCTTTTCTGTGCCAGGGCCTCCCCACACTCACAGGGAACAATTCCTTCCCAATATCCCATCCAACCCTGCCCTCTGGCAGTGGGAAGCCATTCCCCCTTATCACTCCAGACCCTTTCCAAAGTCCCTCTCCACTTCTCTTGGAGCGCCAGTAGGCACTGGAAGGGGCTCTAAGGTCTCCCTGGAACTTTCTGTTCTCCAGGCTGGACACCCCCAGCTCTCCCAGCCTGGCTCCAGCCAAGGAAATCCAATCCCATTTCCTCCTTCAGGAGTGAACATAAGCAGTGTTTGGCTTTTGTGCCATTTCAATACTGCCCAGAGAAGGGAAAAACCATATTAAAAGTTGGCTTTATCTGAGCTGGCAGAATTTTAAACATCCACAGAACATCCACAATTAGGCATTGCAAAAAAAACCCCAAAACAAACAGGGGGAGCAAAGATGCAGCAAGGAACTAAACACAACCTAAGGAAGTTACTGAAACTTTTATTCTGGCCAACCAGTTAGGGAGGGGACACACAACATCACCTAAACAGATGCTGTTTTATTCCTGTGACCACATAAGTAAAGTAAAAACATGCAGATGGACATCATGCATGATGTCCTGTCCAAAAAAATTCCCTCCAAAACAACAAACCAATTCCTAAATCTAACACCCTTGCTCTGATTAGAAATCCAAGCTTCTGTAGCTGTCACGGGTATTTAAACCAAACACAGAAATATGGAAAAAATGAGTAATCCTATTTGGAGAGAGTAAAATCCAGCCTGCAGAGGATTAATTCTAGTCCAACAGCTCTGCAGCTTGACAGTATTTTCCAGATCAATAGCAGTGCCATTTGATTACAGAGATTTGCTCAAATACATACATCCACTCCCCTCCAATTGTCATTTCGGTGATGCTCGACTTTAATTGCCCAACACCCCCATCAGGAGCATTCCTGCATTGGAAGCTGTGCTGATGGAGCTCTGCTGCAGCTCTCAGGCACCTCTCCATTACTTCTGAAAATCCAATTACCTGTCTACACCAACACTTTTGCCCAACTCCTTGCAGGGCCATCCCCTTCAGCACATGTTTATGGTGCAGACAAGCTTTGGAATCAAAAATCTTCCCTCTTTTGGAGGAGAGATGATGGCTTTGAGAGCTGTGTCCTGGACCAGGCACCCCACTCCAGTGCTCCTCACCACCTCCCATGTGGAAGATCTTTAACAATTAAGAAAGCACAGGTTAAAGCTTATCAAAGCAGGGCTTGTCAACCGAACCTGTGTTTTTGGCCTCATCCCAGAAAGTACAATTAAAAATGTGAGCAATAAAGTGCACATGATGGATCCCAAGGCCCATCCCTACAGCAGGGTCATTAATTCCCAGTTTGCTTCCAGCACCTCCCTCTGCTGCCACAAGCTTTGGCTTTTCAGCTGGGAGTGGCTTTTCCTCCTTTATCTTGGGCTCTTTGAACAGCAGCTTTTCCCCATTTCATCCCGAGCTTCCCTCTGCTCCACTCCCTGGGACTGCACATCTCAGGGCTGCTGGGGCTCTGCTCCTTTCCCAGCGCTTTGGAGGAGGAAAATGGTACCAAGGACCCAAGGAGGGTTCTTTTCTCTTTAATCAGCTGTCACAAGCCTTGATTAAAAATACCCCCAATTGCTGACACAAGTTACAGTCTCCCTTAAAAAAAAAAAAAAAATCTTGAGTTGTTTTTCTCATTATACCCAGCACAGTTCAGGATTTTAAGGAGGGCTTCCCAGCAGCATCCCAGTTTGGCTTTGCAGGTTTAGCACTGCACAGGGTTCAAACAACCACAAAAACCCACATTTCAAAGGTGCTTGTCAGTGTCTTCCACATTCATTTTTCACCCCTTTTCCTTCGCACAGCCCATCCTGGCCGCCTCCCGCTGACCCTTCGGACCCAACAAACGCCGGCTTGGGGGGGACTGAAAAAAGAGCAGCGAGCCCAGCGCAGCCCTTTGCGCCTGGCCCGGCATTCCAGCGCTGCTCTCCCGGCTCCAGCAAGTCTGATTTAGCAGCGCTGCTGGGAGTTATTAGTTTCCGAAAGGCCCAGCACGCCCACCCAGGCAGCCGGGGGAGGCTCCCCTTTCCCCGCGGCCCTGCGCCTCAGGCCCGGGGCAGGCGGCCAAGGCAGGGCACGGCACCCGGCCCAGGGCAGCACCGGGCCTGGATAGCGTCCACAGCCCCGTGCTGCCGCAGGAGAAGCCATTAATTAATGGCATGCTTATTAAGAGAGTTCAGCCTCCACGCAGACTTCCTTTTATCCTGCCCGTTGCTCCTCGTTGGCGCGTCCTGTAACCGCTTCTTCCTTTTTAGATCCTTTTTCTGTTCGCGCTGCCGCGCGCCTCATCTCTTCTGAAATCTAGTTTTTGGCCTTATTTTTGATTCTTTTCTCCACTCTCTGCTTCCACCATCTCCCAACAGCTGATCCTGAAAAAGCAGCACATCACCCCAACCACTGGAAGCCCCCAAAATCTCCTGACCAAGCCCAGGTGCCTTCTACCTGTGACAACCTAAAAAGCCCCCAAAATCTTCTGAGCAAGCCCAGGTGTCTTCTACCTGTGACAACCTGAAAAGCCCCCAAAATCTTCTGAGCAAGCCCAGGTGCCTTCTACCTGTGACAACCTAAAAAGCCCCCAAAATCTGCTGAGCAAGCACAGGTGCCTGCTACCTGTGAAAACCTAAAAAGCCCCCAAAATCCCCTGAGCAAGCCCAGGTGCCTGCTACCTGTGACAACCTAAAAAGCCCCCAAAATCCCCTGAGCAAGCCCAGGTGCCTTCTACCTGTGACAACCTAAAAACAGAAGCCAGACAAAATTAAAGGAAAATAAAAAGGGGTTATGTTTATGGAAGGACCTTCAAGTACGTTTAGGGCAATTAAAGCCAACAAGAGCACACCCAAAATGGACATGTGATACTGGACTTTCATACTTTTGTAAGTTTGGCAGATTTGCACATTGGGGTCAATCTTCCAATTAGAATGATGTCATTTGCACCCAGGTTTGGCCCCCCAGCCCACTTTTGTTTATCCTTTATGGGGCATGAGACAGTGAAATGTTCTTGGTTCCCAGGCAGAGAGCGAGATCTCAGGGATGTGTTTTGTCCAACAGGAGTGGGAAAAACACCAGCTAAGGCTCTATATGGAGTTTAGAGTTATACAATAAAAGACTACAGGACTACAAATATATGAAACATATAAAAGCTAAAATCCTAAGGCATCACCTGCCCCTGATACCTACCTAGAATTAAAGCATGTATCAGCCCCCCAAAACCATACAGCGTGGTCTTCCAAGAGCTGCCAGAACCTGGCCAGCTCATTTTACTCCAAAATGCCTGGTGGGAACAGCACAGAGTTAATTCCCCAAAACCGAAGATCAGCTCAGTGGCAAGAGAGGCAGGGAGAAAAGAAAGGAGAAAACAAGAAATGAAGCATCATTTTGGAGCCATCAGGGTTTTGAGAGTCTCCAAGTGGCTTCTATTAGGACTGCATCTGCATTTGGGCGCCTGAAGGGAAAAAAATCAAGGGAAAGACTCATTTGCAGAGGTACAGAGCAATCAGCAGGTTCCCTCTGGAATCCCGGGATGCAGCTCAAGGAGGACCAGGCACAAGGAACAAGGACCTGAAGTTTTATTACCTTCCTCTCCTGCCGGAAGCAGAGCCTGTTTGCAGATTTACAGCTCGTGTCAACAGGAAGTTCACATTTACAAGTTTCCTGGAAAAAAAGGCAGCATTCCTGTTCTGTGCAATAGCCCAGTGGGGATGCTGCCTCATGTGGGAGTTCTCACATGGGAATGGGAGACAGGAATGAGTTTTACCATGTAAGACATCCACACAAGAAGATAAAGCTATGAAAAAAAAAAAATGAAGGCCAGAAGGAAAACAGTAATTCAGCAATTTGGTGGAAAATGCACAGCAAGACAGCACAGCCGTGTCTGGAAAAATACTTTTGCAGCATCTGGGATTCACACTTCAAAGAAGCAGAAGAATTTTAAGGGGAGGAAAAGCTATATTCAGGCTAACATGAATTTTTCTCCTCTGGTCCAACTCTCTTGTCATTCCCATTACACTGTTCCTCCAAGATTCCCAGCCAAGCTCAGCTGGTCACACTGGGATGGGTCCTTCTCTCCCAACAAAGGCATGAATGGGACCACAGTGGTGTCTGGTGGTGCTGCTGGATCCACCAGGACCTGCCAGGATCCATCCATCCCCCTGAGCTCAACCCCAGATTGAGCTGAGGACACCATTTACTGCCCTCAGCAAATAGGAGCCCTGGGCCTAAACAGCTCTATATTGTGAAATCTGGATTCAAAATCTTCCCCTTGTATATATTATTAAAAAAAGAACTGAAACCAAGCAAAAAAAAAACCCCAATATTCTTTCCAAAATTACACAAAACAAGAAGACACAAGGACAGCCAAAGGTCAAGCAGCCAGCACTGTACCAGGATACCACAGACCATACTGAAATCAGTAAATATTTATTTAGGCCATGCTGTACAGTTTAGTAAAGACAGATACAAAGTGCCTAGGGTGGTATCTGATGTCCTGAGAACATACTGCTCCCAAGGAAGGCTTCTGTCTTGGCAAATGGACATTTCCAATAGAACAGTGAGCTGATCACAAGATCCTTCTGGAACAAACTCATCCAACAAAACACAACAGGTACAGAAAACCAAGTGTCAAAAACCCACAGCTACCTCCTCCCTAGAGAAAGAGCTGGAGAAAACCAGGCTGACAGAGCACTCAACCCACCCAGCCTTACAAACTTTGAGCATGGAGAAGCTCAAGACAACCCAGCTGAAGAGGAAACTCAGACCTGGTGCAGCCATCAGGTCCTTCCAACACCACCAGAGCTGTTCCCAACCCTCCCAGCCACAGCACAGACTGGGGGTGACCCCCTCACCTGGAGCTGCACAGCTCCACTCACTCCCTGGGTGTTTGAGCTCTTCCCACACCAACCCAGCAGCACCAACAACCAAATTCCCAGTAGAGTCAGAGATGGGGAGGAGAGAGTCAGGCAAAGTTCCCAAAACTTTTCCCTATTGATTTCTTAGCAGGAAACCATTACTGAGGAGCTGCCTGCCCTGCATCCAAGCATTTCACATCCAGGTGTCACCATCCCTGTGCAAGGGGATGGAAGTTCAAAGAGAAGATTTTGGAATAGGCTGAAAGGAGCATTTGCTGAGAGTATCACATCAAAGCAGTCAGGTGTTTTCTACCCCACACACTGGACATACATGTTGAGACAACTTCAAGAGCCAGAAGAAACCAAACATCTGTACGTTGAAATTAATTAACATGCACAGAGAGGAAAAAGGAAGAGAACAAAAATTAATTTCAATCCAAACCTCAGACTTACTAAACTTGAAACTTCAAAAGTCATCAAAATCTTCATTCTCTACCCCGTAAGTGACAATAAAAAAAAAAATCTCAGGGGAAAAAAACAAGGAAGAGACATCTTAATTTAAAAAACAATAATAAAAACTTGGAGTAGAAGATTAAAAAAAGAGAGATTGATCAGCAAAACTCATCCAAAGGGGGGTTGGAGTTGATGGCAGAGGCGGTTAAACGGCAGCATTCTGGAAAAAGCCGATTTGATTTGGCTGTTACTACTGAGGTAAAAAAAAAAAAATAAAACAACCAAAGCTAAAGCAGCTCAAACACACATTTACTTCCTCTTCATTTCATTAATGCTACCCAGGGCCACGGCAGAGGTGAAGCTGAGTTTATTGCCCCGACCCTGCTTTGGGGTGTGCTCTGCCCAGGTGGGGCAGCACCTCCCGGGGCTGCTCTTAACTTCTCCCAGCTGTGTTTTCCCCATGGCTCCACCTGGTTCTGCAGATGGAGCAGCTGCACTGGAAGGCAAACACCTGGTGAGCCACAGCCCTGCCCTGCACTCGGGGAGAGCAGAGTTACAGCAGCTCCTGCCCTATTTAAGGCCATAGCAGGGGTGTAAATGAAGGGTTGTGGGGGATAATGTGCCTGCTCTGAGGCCAGGGAATGCCCAGCTTTAAACTGACCAGCCACCAAAGGACCCCTGAAGGGGTGGAAGAGGAGTGCTAAATCCTGGTCCTACCCAGAGCAGAGCAGCACTGGATGCTGCATGGACTGTGCACCCACAACCAGCTGCACCCCTCACCCAGCTTTGGCTGCACCACCCCAAGCAGCCCCCGAGCTGCAGATGTGCCCAGGGCCCCTGATGGGCTCCATTTTCCAACAGAACAGTGAGCTGATCACAAGATCCTTCTGGAGCAAACTCATCCAACAAAACACAACAGGTACAGAAAACCAAGTGTCAAAAAACCCCAGCTACCTCCTCTCTAGAGAAAGAGCTGGAGAAAACCAGGCTGACAGAGCACTCAACCCACCCAGCCTTACAAACTTTGAGCATGGAGAAGCTCAAGACAACCCAGCTGAAGAGGAAACTCAGACCTGGTGCAGCCATCAGGTCCTTCCAACACCACCAGAGCTGTTCCCAACCCTCCCAGCCACAGCACAGACTGAGGGTGACCCCCTCACCTGGAGCTGCACAGCTCCACTCACTCCCTGGGTGTCTGAGCTCTTCCCACACCAACCCAGTGGCAGGAGGCTCCCCCTGGCATAGAGGAAGAAAGCCCCTTGTGATGTCCACTGCTGGTGTCTGACCTGGTGCTCCAAGCTGCAGTGTGAGTACTTGGGAGTGACACCTCCCTTCAGGTTAATACTGAAGTCTGAGCAAGTTTTTAGTCCAACAGTTCATTCTTCTTGGAGACTCCTTACAGCTAAGCAGCAGTGTAATACATTTACCTGGTTAGCAGAGCTGCTTCAGCATTTCCTTGCACCATTTTCCTGCAAGTTCTTGGTCAGTGATGGCAATATTTATATTAAGAACACAAGGATATGTAACTATGAGGTTATAAACCCCAGGGGCAGACAGTACACTAAAAAAACCCAAAGCCACTTCCCAATAGGCTCCAAATGTCTGGACACCTCAGCATCAGTAAAACAGGCTGTCTGTTACTGAGCAGTGATTTTCAGATGACTTGAGCTGAATTCAGCATTGTAGTCATACAGGAAAAAAATTCCATGAGATGCTCAAGGCCAGGTTGGATGGAGTTCTCAGCAGCCTGGACTAGTGGAAGGTGTCCCTGCCCATGAAAAGGAGTTGAACAGGATGATTTTTAAGGTCCCTTCCAACCCAAACCATTCTGTGTAATAAAATTTTAGAAAAAAATGAGACAACTTAAGGGTTAAATTATATCTTGTAAAGCCAAAATGACAGGAATCAGTTCCAGAAAGCCTGCAGGGTCAACTTGTATTGACTACAGAGGATCCTTGTGCAAATTAAAAGGTTTTCCTGCCTGTTTGTTTTGGCATATGGAAAAGCTGCAAATTCCCTCCCTAAGGCTCGCACCAAGGAGGCTGTTAAATGCCAGGACAAGTCTCAGGACTGGGATGTTTGGATGGTAAGGAGTGCTGAAGTGCAGCCTGCTACACTTCTGCCTCGTGTTCAAGAGTCAAGTCCAATCAAGCTGGCATTTGTAAAAGCCCCTCGTGGGTCCTGTTTCCAAACACCTGCAGCCCTGGGTCTCCTGGGTCCTTCAGCCTCTCCTGCTCCTCTGCAGGCAGGGGAAGCTCCCTGTGAAAATGGAGAGTGCCTGCCTTCCTCACCCATGCAGAACAGCTAATCCCAGCAGGATAATCCTGCTTTAATGAGAAAACTATAGGGCCTTTGATACAGCATATAAATCTTGTAAAAGCCCTACTACAACATTCCTTAGTCTCTGGGACTAGGTGACCGACCTCTAAAATGAATTTTGCATGTGCCTGTCTCAAGCTGTGCAAGGCAACACGTGGCAGGGAGAGCAAACTGCTCCCTCTTGTTTGCAAGACACCAGAAAATCTGTAACAGTGCTGGAGGCAAATTTCCCATGCCTCTGGACATGTGTGCCATTCCATCAACCAAATGCCTCATCCTCTGCCTGCCAGAGGAGCCAGAGGACACCAGCACCTCCAGCTCACCCAACTCCCAGCACCTCCCAAAATGGGAAGGGCCATGACACAGCTGATCTACCCCAAGACAGTGGCTCAAAGGCCCAGTGATTTCCTACAGCCCAACAAAGAGCTGGGAGATGGCAGCAACTGCATCAGAGCCAGCCTGGGCTGCAGTGCAGCTGCTGAGCTCCAAGATAAACTTCCAAGCCTCTGCCAAACTGAGAATCTGTGTCAGGTTTTGTAGGGGAAAAAAAAAAGATTTGAAAACAGTTCCTCATTACAACTTAGGTGTAGAAATTCACAGAAATCCTCAGACACTTTTTGTCTGACCTCACAAGACCTTGTTCCAGCACCAGGGAAGAACCCAGTGAATTGACATTTCAACACTTTCTTTTCCCCTCAAGTCCAAACACCCCACTGCTGAGAAAAAGCAGTGATGCTCTGACCTGACACGACCAGTCGTGTCGAGGGATAATTCCTGTGCTGTATCAGTGACTGGAATTACCAGGGCTTTGCCAACAGCTTAATGAGATGGAAACTCATGCTCCCACTGCCAGAATTTGTTTGCTGGGCTATAAACTATTTAGATGCCCGGAATATTTTGCTGCTGTGTTATAAAACAGGTGTGAAGAGGTGCATCTCCATTCGCGGAGCTGCTGCTCGGAGCAGCACAGCCTTTTGGACAGATTTCAGCTCTTGGACACAGGGAGAGCTGCCCTTGGCCTTGTCCTTCACCAGCAGGGGCTCTCAGAGCCTGGATGTGACAGGGTCACACCTGCCCAGAGCTCACCTGAAGCTGGAGCAGCTCCATGTGGTGCTGCCAGGTTCTCCAGGGTTTCCTGGGGCACCTCAGACCACCAAGAGCACTGGCAGCACAGTAAAAGTGCAGTGCTGGTGGAAACTGAGGCAATCCTTACACAAGCACAAGGGAAAAGTGGAGATCCTGGGCCAACCAGCCCATCTTGTTTGGTGTCTGTGAGACTGAAGACAAGAATTCCTCCATGGATGAGATCCTGGTTTTTGATGCTCAGTTGTCCTTACACCACCAGGACAGTCAGCAGCACTGGTGGAGGATCAAGGAGATGTGGTAAACAATGTTCAGGAGCAGTGACTGAGTCTACAAATGTTTTTTTCTGAGCATATTTTACCATAAAAATATAAAAAATTTCATTTCATTAACTTTATCTCAAACTTAGCTCTCTTAATTAGAGGTACAGGGCTCAAGGGAAACTGCTGTAATTATTAAATAGGAAATAAAACCTGATGAACACAGTAGCTGCAGTGACTGAAGACTTAAACTGAGAGAGCGTAACTCAAGAAACATCTAAAAATCACCTGCTCAACAGTTTGTGTGCTCTGGTAGTTATTTACCCATTCACATGCACAAAGAGGTTTTATCCTCCCTCTTGCTAAAATCAATACTAAACTGGGAAAAAAAAAAAAAAGGTTGTTCAATGAGACAAATATATTAAAGAAGAAAACAGACAAGTGCCTTGGAATGTTTTTGGAGTACTGCAGTGCAAAACCAGTGCAAAGCCAAAACTCTCACTCAGAAGATTCCATCAAACTAACTTCTAGGTGCTCAGCATGCCTAGATAAAGAGGGAAGACCAAGCTTTCACAGAAAAAAACCATCCCCTGGGGGGAAGAAAGGGCACCACGGCTGTATTCTGGAATGTGGAAAATCAGGTGGACCAAGGGCAGCAACCTGGAGTCGGGTGTTTTGCAGCAGAGGGGTAAATGAGCAGCAGCAAATGATGCAGGTGATCCACCCAAAATTCTGGTGTGAGCTGATGTGCAGTCCCTGCTGCTCAGAGCCAAGAGCAAGGCACTGCCTGCGTGACACAAGTGACCCAGGCCCTTCAGTGCTTCCTGACCTGTGCTGTTTAGGAGTGGGAATGCCTGTCTGGAAGAACATTCCTGAGGACAGCACAGGTCCCAGCACCACGTAAAGTACAGCATGTCTCCTTACTCACCACGGAGGTGATCCATCAGCAGCTGTAGTGTGAAGAGGGAAGCAAACAGCAGAAGGAAAGCAAAGTGCTAGAAAGAATTTCTGGCTAGAATTTGCTGCTTTAAATCTTCCCATGAACACGGGCTGTGAGCCGCAGAACGACACACTCGCACCAGGAAAGCAAAATGGGTACAAGGCTTGCATCCAACTCGGATTTAATGGCAGAGAAGATAGATCCGCTCTTTGAGAAAAATCCCAATTGTTGATTTCTATTTTGTCTGGCGGTGGAGCACAGTATTCCTCCTTCCTTCCTGCCAAAAGTGGTGGAAGTACGATGTGCTTTAAAGTAATTACAGCAGCTCATCCCAGAAGTGGCTGCATTTCAAACGAGGCAGGAGATGCACAAGAGGGGAGCGGCTCAGTGTTGAACCTGCCTTCAGACCTGGGGATGAAAAGGTTCTCTCCAAAACAAACCACCACTTTTCCTTTCCAGCACCTGCCCAGTTTGTCTCCCTTTGGTCTGCCTAACCCTGCTGCACCTCCTGGCAAATCCAGGGCAATGTGGCACCCATGAGCAGGACATGCCTGCCCACAGAGACTTGGCTTGAGCCAGGTTTTTTTGAACTGGTAAATCTCTGACTCCTCAGCAAAACTGGCAAACATTTGGCTGTGCCAGCCCTGTACCCCTCTAAACATTGCAGTATGCCTTGAAGTGTGCAGCATTCTCATTATTGGTAGAACAGCCATAATTATCCAAATAAAACTATTACTATACTGAGCCTTTGATCATAAATAGAACTTAATGGATTTTATTACATCCCAGGAAGCGAGAGCTACAGAAGGAAAAGTATTGCTAAATGTGCCCTGCTACTACCTATCAATTTCTCCTAAACACTCAGCAGTTAAGAAGTACCCAAAGCAACACACTGCTCCCACTGCATAACCATTGCAAATTCCCCTCTGAGCTCTTCCCCTTCAGCCAGCTCGCAGGGGACGTTTCAGCAGCTGAAAATTAAAGGGTCACAATATTGAGCCTTCAGGTATCAAGTTCACAATGGAAATAGCAGCTGACACAGAAAGGGCTCCGCTGAGCACGGCAGTGATAATTCAGTTGCCTCGGAGCTGGAAGCAGCTCCCTAACACAAAGTTTGTTATTTAACTCAGCGAGGAACAAAGGAAAATGCCACAGACGTGGATTTATTCCTTACACAGCCTCTTTCAAATCATTCCCCACACCGCAGACGCGCTAGCAGTGAGCCTTTAACTCCGGCTGCAGCATCCTCTTAAATCCAACTAATTCCCTGTCAGGAGCTGGTGAATGCAGCCATGGCCTCAGTGGGGGCTGCCTGTCCTGCAAACTTTTCTACTGGAGCCCAACTTGCAGAAAACTTCACAGGAGCCACACACCACTGGATGCCGCAGGTCCAAGAGCAAGAGACGACAAAACTGGGATGTCCAGTCCCAGTGGCCTCAGGGAGAAGGGCAGGAACCAGGAGGGCTCCAGTGGGGCCAAGGGAAGCCAGCCAGATCCTCCTGCTTGCCATTTGCCCCCGCTGCCATCATCCAGGAAAAGCCAGGCTGCCACCCCCGGGGACTCCCCACCTGGCCCCGCTGGCGGTGACAGCCCAGGCCTGCTGCTATCTCCCAAACAGATGCACTGATTCTCCTGAGAGCCTCCCACGTCTTATCTAGCTGGCACTTTCCAAACATCGAGCGCCAAGTCCGGCTAAAACCACTTTAAGCTCTTTTAGGCAACAATTCCTCAGAGGTTTTTGGCAGGGGAGCGAGGGAGGAGGGGTCCCCCCTGCGCTGTCCTGCCGGGATGGGCACGGAAAGCCAGCCCTGCACCCCGCTCTGGGGATGCTGTAAACAGGACCTGGCATGGGGATGGATGTATAGTGTACAGAGATGCCTTGCTTCAAGCAAATTTGCCTCTCAACACATGGCCAAACTCTCACGCAATAAATTAACTATTTGGCAGCCACCGAAGCAGCGCTGGAGCCAAACCAATTAGGGTTTAATGTGATCCCAATTTCCTATTTCTGAGACGGGGGTCGGGGAGGCGGGGGGGAGAANNNGGGGGTGTGGGGGGGGGGGGGGGGAGAAGGGGGAAGAGGAGGGAGGGAGAGCAAAGTAAATCCCCTCCTGGTTTATAAATCCTTGCCAATCATCCCAGATAAACCTGTCACCCACAGCTCCAAATCTGAATTTGCACTGGCGTGCTCCGAGGGACGCGATGGGAAAAGGCGCATCGGACGCAGCCAGCCTGACTCCCCACATGTGTTTTCCATACTTGGGAAATTCAATCATTTAAAAAATATTTACCAAGCTTTGTCTTTAATTAGAAAAACATGACGACGGATAAGGCGAGTTATTGTTTCTAAGCTGGAAATGTCAGAGATCCTCGTGATGTCAGAAGATAAACCCCACCAGCGACCCGCGGACGCGCTGCCAGCGCCGCAAATGTTTCCAAGGATATTTTTTTGTCATCTCCCCTCTAAGTTCAGCGCTTTCCAGTCACAATTCATCGGTGGCTTCTTGGCCCCCACCAAAGCTAATCAGGGAGGAGGAGGAGGAGGGAAGACTCCTGCAGCAGATCTGCCAGACGGGTGTTTTAATGCAAACGAGCTCGCACAACGGGGGAGGAACAGAGGAACATTTGACTTCTTTGTGTTTTTACATCCTGACCCTGGTACCTCCCCTGCACAAGTAATTACCTGCCCTCAACTAAGATAAGCAAATTAATCTCATCTGCACCTGGAAATGCCGCAGGCTGAGCTGTCCCCGTCCTTTAAAAAAGTGTTAAATTAAGATTCTGCTTAGCCAAGACCCAGGGAAATGCTCGCTCTGGGGAATACAGCCACAAAATATTGCAGCCCACAATGCTCACCTAGGAAAAGGAAGCTGCTTCAGGCAGAGAACCGGGAGTTCTGCCTGCCCAGGACATGTGTGACCCTAGAGCTGTACCCCACACCCCAGCTCCTCTTCCCCCTGTGGTTGATCCAACAGCTCCAGCCAGAGCCCCAGAGGCCCCGCAGGCAGGAAGCACAACTTCGAAGTAGAAAGCAAATATTTGTTGGCTAACAAAGAGAAGATAGGCGGGATGTAATGAGCCGTCAGGCTGGTTTGTGTGCTCAGCACTGCTGCTAAGGTGGCTGAAGAGCCCGTGCTGACCAGCTGGGGGTCAGGGAGGCTCCCTGGAGCGGCTCCTCCGCGCTGCCAGGCTGGTGTGTCCCACCAGAGCCACGAACTGCTCAACCCAACCTCCCTCGCCTGGCCCTGGCCAGCCCAGCCCATCCCCACACACACCAAACACACACAGCCTCCCTGTGTTACCTCTTTTAGGGCTTTATACCTCCTCCTCCTGTTGCCTCATGCCAGAAAAGGCAGGGTAAAACACACACAAAAGCCAGGTGGGAGCGTCCCAGGTGATGGATTTGGAGGGACTTCCTGCTACAGCAACCAGGTGCACTACTAGGAAGTGAAAAACCAACTCCCAAGAGATCATGAGGATTAAAAAGTGTGGATAACCAGGGAGAAGCTGGTATGGATGCAAACAAACTGGTGTGTCCCACTCAGAGAAAAGCAGCAGTAGGTCTGCAAGCATTCACTGAGTATTTGATTATTTTATAGCCACAACAAAAAAAGGCTAATCCTCCATTTTCCATTCAAAACCATACCTGTAATGAGAGAATTCTGTAATATTTTTGAAATACTTTTTAACAAGCTTTGAAGTGTCACCTATGGACCCAAAGCTTTGCCAAGATCTTGCCATTTATCTTGTGAAAATACCCCTGCAACCCAAGGCTATCAGCAATGACTGTCTTAAATACAAACATAAATCTACACTGGAGAAAATCCCTGCCTGAACAGTCTGATCCTTTAAATTACCCCAAGTCTGCAAAGCACGTCACTGAGGAAAACATATGTGCACAGTTTGACCTCAAAGTCCAAGTGCCAGAAAAGTTGCTACTTGTAGAGGTCAGTGCTGCTCTCTCTAGAAGAACATGAAACGGAGCAAAGCACGTTTTAATTGAGTTCTGAGGTCAGGCTTGATTAACCTGATTAAATACAGCCACAGTGATGTCCAGGACACCTCTGCAGCTGAATCAAACAAGGTGGGTGTGCACAGGGATGTGGCAGGGAGAGGTGGGAAGGTGACAGGGACACAGGAGAAGTGTCATGCCTCACTCACTGGCTGGACAAGTGCCCTCAGGAAGAGTTACTACTCTTAACTGGAAGAGTTCCAGGTAAATTGCTTGTCTGGGTGGAAACCCTTCCCCTGGGACTTTTTACATCAGAGAGGGAGAGATGGGGTCACTTCTCACCTTTCTGAGGTTTACAGCCACCCCCTTCTTCTGCAGGGGAAGAGTTCAGCTCTGCTTCTTGCCAGCAAGAGGGAAACCTGAGCAGCTCCCCCCTCCCCAGTGGCTCTGGGCAGCCTCTCGAGGTGCCTGTGACTCCTTGGCAGCTCAGGCCCATGGAAAGCACTCAGCTCACCGTTCCACTGCAGTCCTGCTTCCAACAGAGTCAGCTCCATGAGCTCTACCCCAAGTACAAGCTCTTTTCTATCCTCACAGAAGCTGCAAATCAAAAAACTCTTTTTCTTTTCTCTGACTGCTTTAAAATGTCAGTTGATTTCACTTTTCTGAACCCTGGCACAAGGGGAGAAGAACACCTTAAGCCTTTTATTTTACAGCATACAAAAATCCAGACCAAGTCCCTGAATGATCCATTTTAATTTCTGCTCATTGGAAATACCCATGTAAGAAGAGCACATTCATGAGAGCCAGTGTGTGCCTTTAACATGGAACACCCCAAAGTTTCAAAGCAGTCCTACATTTCTTCTTCTTTCCCCATCATTAGTTTCACACTGAGCACTGATCGACTTCTCTGTAACACACCCCCAAAAAAATCAAGCAACCTCCTGACACTGCCAGGATCTGTATAGTACAGCAAAAATCACTGGGTTGATAACAAAGGCAATGCAGATAATTAGATTTATAAAAATTATGCGATTACAGCTGATTATTCACTTCCTTGAGACCCAAGACAAACTCCAGCAGTGCTCCTGGGCAGACACTGGGCCCAAGAACTAAGTGAATTCTTGTGCCAGCACTGGGGCTGTTCAATAGCTGGCACTAACAGGACATCCTTACCTGATCTGTCTATAGAGATCCTGGTAACTACAGCCCATATCCATGTGCTCCTCTTTATAAAGCAGCTGCAGGGCTCACCAGGGTCAGCCTTGGCATTCTCCTGTGGATGTTGAGCCACAGACACATTACAGCTGCATAAAAAACAACACTTCAGCTCCCACTGAGTCACCCCAAGCAGTCCAGGTGTCCTCACCCTCTCCTGCCTGGGGCTCTGGCCTTGCTGTCCTTGCTGCCATAAGGTGAGAGATCCCTTCCTGATCTGGTTCTGTCAGCAGGACCCAGATGAAAAGCCCTAATCACAGAATAACAGAGCGGTTTGGGTTGGAAGGGACCTTAAAGACCACCTCATTTCACCCCCTGCCATGGGCAGGGACACCTTCCACTGTCCCAGGCTGCTCCAAGCCCCATCCAACCTGGCCTTGGGCACTGCCAGGGATGGGGCAGCCACAGCTTCTCTGGGCACCCTGTGCCAGGGCCTCACCAAGCTCATAGGGAAGAATTTCTTCCTAATTTCAGACATAGTTTAATATTGCAAAACTCAACAGCCACATGTAAATCCTTACGTTCCTGCCACAATCCAATAAAATATTCAAACAACTTGCCCAGTGTCACAAAGTGTCAGCTGTGAGGAACTGGTTTCACATATCCACCCTGAAGTTATGATTGAGGCACAAGATCCCTGTCTTCCTTAGCTTCAATTATTTTTAGCAGGATTTCAAAGGTCTGTCTCTCCTCCCTGTGCTCAGTCTAAGGGAAGCAGGGCATCTGACCACTTCTGCACACGCCATCGAGCTGCACCACGAGCACACACACTGGGTGGGATTTGTTTCATCCAAATCCTTGCTGACAAAACCTAAGCCAGCTCTCCTGGACTTTCCTTGCAGTCAATGAAAAAGCCCAGGCACCTCCAGTGTGGAAAGTGTCTCATTCAGAGAGGCGTCCAAGGCTGGAGAGATGAATCACCCTCAGCAGCGCCTGTTTCTCCCTGACTTCAGAGGGAGCTTGGGGAAAGGAGATCAGGCACAGAGGGCTGGCTGTGGACAGCAGGGTTAAAGCAGACAACCCCACCAGAGCTCCTGTGGGGCCTTTTCTTCAGGGCTGGCAAAATGAACATTGGGAGCCACGTGGATGTGGACATGGCTCTCCCACCACGGTGCCCTCCGGATGCCGGGGACACTGGCTTGGTCAAGTCCACAGGCTTTGCCAGACTAATAACTGGAACTGCCTTCAGGGGTAACAAACTCACCCCAAACATCTCCACACGTTTTGCACTGAGCAGCACGATAAAGTATAAAACCATCCTTTGCAACTTCTGTCACTTGGTAATGCCTTCTCCGTATCAGGAATGCAGCTTTCAGAGTGGTTTCCACATTAGCATCAGCATCTATCTCCACATTGCTTCCCTATGAGCAATCGCACTTCATTTTAAAATTCCTGCATTTCCTGAGCTTCGGGATGTGCTTTTCAGTGCTTTTTCTCCCTTTCCTGGACTATGACTTATCCAGAGAGTCACCTTGAGGCCGTGATCCAGCCCGTGCCCAGTGGCCATCCCCACGCACAGACACCCATCCAGCCCCTCGCTCTCACCCGGGATGCTCACTCTCCGTTCCCAATCGTGGATAAACAAGCACAGAGCACAGAAATGCCCCAGAGGCTGATACAGGGCGAGAGGCACAGGCTCACAATGTGCTCTCCTGCCGACCCCACGGCTTTCAGAGGGCACAACACTTCTGGCAACAAACCTCCTGTTCTGGGAAATTCAAGCTAACGGAGTGAAGATATCCACCTTCCCTGCTGCGAGCAGGAGGGGATGCCGCAATAACCGGGAATTCCGAGCACGGGATTCACACCCACGGGGGCCGGGTCGCTGCCCACCGCAGTGCCTTTGCTTTGCAGG